>CM069133.1:143708075-143850575 GCA_035221665.1 Okamejei kenojei
GTAAATTTTAAAAATATTAAGAATGTATGTGACAAATATGTTTTCTTTTTTTTCGATTTTATATTATTTCTTCTTAATATGTATTTACTTCTAATAAAAATATTTTACAAAAAAATATATAAATTAACATTTTCAAATTTAATAAATTAACTAGTCAGTTTGTTATTCATTTCATGTGTTACTAAATACACTCAAATCATGCCACTGAATGCAAAAGAATGTAAAATAAACTAAAAGATTAAATTGTGTATTAATTTTCTCACAATCAAAACATCACTAACCTCAAGCAAGTGGGTCTTTGTTGAAAATTGTGATGTTGTTTCAGTGATAATGGTTTGAATAGAATATGATCCAAGATGAAACCTAATAACAGAGTTTGAGAGATTAAATTTTTCATGTACTGAACTTTACATGGTTTCCAATTAGAATAAAGTAATTTGAAATGGTATTTAAATACAATAGCATTTGTTTCAACATCTTTAACATTAAACACACTTCTAAAGTACCTACCAGAGTTACAAGTAAATAAATAACTGTTGAAAGAGCAACAAAAAGTTTAAGGGTTGAGAAATGTTTTAAGTGGTGAGACAGCTAAACGTGCAGGTATGTAGGTCCATTGGCTTTGGTAAATTGCCCTCAGCGTGTATCATGCAAAACTGGGATAACATAGAACCAGCATGTGGGTGATCATTGGTCGATGCCACTTGGTGGGCCTATAATCAGTTTCCATGCTGTATCTCTAAACCAAGATGGAAAAGTAGGGGATGAACGGCCAAAAGTGGAGTGAAGGACAAACAGATTCAAACCTGATCAGTCAGGGGCAGAGAAATCAGAAGTGAAGTGTGGGGAGCAGGTAGTAGAGTGAAGCATGATTCTTAATGAGATTAAATACAAGATTGTGTAATTGTTGGGAGATCAGGATTCAATATTTGTCAGTGAGGAAATGGGAGGTAGATGAGCAGGTGAAGGATGCAATATGAACAGTAAATAAGCAGTGTCAATAGACAGAAAAGGACAAGAGGTTTTTCTGAAAGGTGCATCAGTATGTGTCAAAAGAAAATAATAACACTTCAAGATTGGAAATGATCCTGAGGACACTCCTGATGATAAACCTGAAACATTCATTCAGTTGTGTAGGAAGGAACTGCAGTTGCTGGTTTAAACTGAATAACTCAAAATGCTGAAGTAACTCAACAGGACAGGCAGCAAATCTGGAAAGAAGGAATGGGTAATGTTTCGGGTCAAGACCCTGTTTCTCTTTCCAGAGATGTGGCGGGATCAGCAGTGTTTCAAAAATTTTATATTTTAATTTCAGATTACCGGCATCTGCAATTTTTAAATTTTCATTTACTGAGGGGGGAGATTAGTGCTTACATGGATGCGCACTACCCCTTTTAATGTTTTTCGTTTAAAAAAAAAAGGAAAATAAGCCGAAAACCGAGGAAAAATTTATCACCATAGAAACATAGAAATTAGGTGCAGGAGTAGGCCATTCGGCCCTTCGAGCCTGCACCACCATTCAATATGATCATGGCTGATCATCCAACTCAGTATCCTGTACCTGCCTTCTCTCCATACCCCCTGATCCCTTCAGCCACAAGGGCCACATCCAACTCCCTCTCAAACTTAAAGCATACGGTATTAGGGGTTCAGTATTGATGTGGATAGAGAACTGGCTGGCAAACAGGAAGCAAAGAGTAGGAGTAAACGGGTCCTTTTCACAATGGCAGGCAGTAACTAGTGGGGTACCGCAGGGCTCAGTGCTGGGACCCCAGCTATTTACAATATATATTAATGATCTGGATGAGGGAATTGAAGGCAATATCTCCAAGTTTGCGGATGACACTAAGCTGGGGGGCAGTGTTCGCTGTGAGGAGGATGCTAGGAGACTGCAAGGTGACTTGGATAGGCTGGGTGAGTGGGCAAATGTTTGGCAGATGCAGTATAATTTGGGATAAATGTGAGGTTATCCACTTTGGTGGGCAAAAACAGGAAAGCAGACTATTATTTAAATGGTGGCCGATTAGGAAAAGGGGAGATGCAGCGAGACCTGGGTGTCATGGTACACCAGTCATTGAAAGTAGGCATGCAGGTGCAGCAGGCAGTGAAAAAAGCGAATGGTATGTTAGCTTTCATAGCAAAAGGATTTGAGTACAGGAGCAGGGAGGTTCTACTTCAGTTGTACAGGGTCTTGGTGAGACCACACCTGGAGTATTGCGTACAGTTTTGGTCTCCAAATCTGAGGAAGGACATTATTGCCATAGAGGGAGTGCAGAGAAGGTTCACCAGACTGATTCCTGGGATGTCAGGACTGTCTTATGAAGAAAGACTGGATAGACTCGGTTTATACTCTCTGGAATTTAGGAGATTGAGAGGGGATCTTATAGAAACTTACAAAATTCTTAAGGGGTTGGACAGGCTAGATGCAGGAAGATTGTTCCCGATGTTGGGGAAGTCCAGGACTAGGGGTCACAGCTTAACGATAAGGGGGAAATCCTTTAAGACCGAGATGAGAAAGACTTTTTTCACACAGAGAGTGGTGAGTCTCTGGAACTCTCTGCCACAGAGGGTAGTTGAGGCCAGTTCATTGGCTATATTTAAGAGTGAGTTGGATGTGGCCCTTGTGGCTAAGGGGATCAGAGGGTATGGAGAGAAGGCAGGTACGGGATACTGAGTTGGATGATCAGCCATGATCATATTGAATGGCGGTGCAGGCTCGAAGGGCTGAATGGCCTACTCCTGCACCTAATTTCTATGTTTCTATGTTTAAATATGGCCAACAAACTGGCCTCAACTACCTTCTGTGGCAGCGAATTCCACAGATTCACCACTCTCTGTGTGAAAAACGATTTTCTCATCTCGGTCCTAAAAGACTTCCCCCTTATCCTTAAACTGTGACCTCTTTTGTTCTGGACTTCCCCAACATCGGGAACAATCTTCCTGCATCTAGCCTGTCCAACCCCTTAAGAATTTTGTAAATCTCTATGAGATCACCCCTCAATCTTCTAAATTCCAGCGAGTACAAGCCGAGTCTATCCAATCTTTCTTCATATGGAAGTCCTGCCATCCCAGGAATCAGTCTGGTGAACCTTCTCTGTACTCCCTCTATGGCAAGAATGTCTTCCCTCAGATTAGGAGACCAAAACTGTACGCAATACTCCAGGTGTGGCCTCACCAAGACCCTGTACAACTGCAGTAGAACCTCCCTGCTCTTGTACTCAAATCCTTTTGCTATGAATGCCAACATACCATTCGCTTTCTTCACTGCCTGCTGCACCTGCATGCCCACTTTCAATGACTGGTGTACCATGACACCAAGGTCTCGTTGCATCTCCCCTTTTCCTAAACGGTCACCATTCAAATAATAGTCTACTTTCCTGATTTTGCCACCAAAGTGGATAACCTCACATTTATCCACATTATACTGCATCTGCCATACATTTGCCCACTCATTCAGTCTATCCAAGTCATCCAGCAGCCACCTAGCATCCTCCTCACATCTAACACTGCCCCCCAGCTTCATGTCATCCACAAACTTCGAGATGTTGCATTTAATTCCCTCGTCCAAATCATTAGTGTATATTGTAAATAGCTGGGGTCCCAGCACTGAGCCTTGCGGCACCCCACTAGTCACTGCCTGCCATCCTGAAAAGGACCCGTTTACTCCTACCTTTTGCTTCCTGTCTGCCAGCCATTTCTCTATCCACATCAATACTGAACCACCAATACCGTGTGCTTTAAGTTTGTATACCAATCTTTTGTGTGGGACTTTGTCGAAAGCCTTCTGAAAGTCCAGATATAACACATCCACTGCTTCTCTCTTTTCCACTCTACTAGTTACATCCTCAAAAAATTCAATAAGATTCGTCAGACATGATTTACCTTTCGTAAATCCATGCTGACTTTGTCCAATGATTTCACCACTTTCCAAATGCTCTGCTATCCCATCTTTAATAATTGACTCTACCATTTTCCCCACTACCGATGTTAGACTAACTGGTCTGTAATTCCCCGTTTTCTCTCTCCCTCCCTTTTTAAAAAGTGGGGTTACATTAGCTACCCTCCAATCCTCAGGAACTACTCCAGAATCTAAAGAGTTTTGAAAAATTATCACTAAGGCATCCGCTATTTCTGGGGCTACTTCCTTAAGTACCCTGGGATGCAGCCTATCTGGCCCTGGGGATTTATCAGCCTTTAATCCATTCAATTTACCCAACACCACTTTCCGGCTAACCTGGATTTCACTCAGTTCCTCCATCTCATTTGACCCACGATCCCCTGCTATTTCCGGCAAATTATTTATGTCTTCCTTAGTGAAGACAGAACCAGAATGCCATTAAACCACAACGTTCTGTTAATGCAAGTTTTGAGAATTGTGTTCAAATATTCTATTCACCTGGCTTCATATTTTGGTTCTGACCAGTGAAAAGTACCTAATTCTTTCTTTCAATTTAAATTTGTGGAGGGAGGGGGCAGTTTTGATTTTGTTTTGGCTGTTTATTTCTTTCTAGTCATTTTAATTCTATTTAGGCATTTATCTGCAGAGCCTAGGCACATGCTGGTGTTACTATAATTGGTTTTGCAGAGATAAATGTTAAATGTGTTAAAATAACTAACACATCAATTTGTGATTCAATTATACAGCAGTGATAGAAATATAGAAAATAGGTACAGTTGGAGGCCATTCGGTCCTTCGAGCCAGCACCACCATTCATTGTGATCACACTGATTGTCCCCAATCAATAACCCGTGTCTGCCTTCACCCCATATCACTTGATTCCACTAGCCCCTAGAGCTCTATCTAACTCTCTCTTAAATCCATCCAGTGACTTGGCCTCCACTGCCCTCTGTGACAGGGAATTCCACAAATCACAACTCTCTGGGTAAAAAGTTTTTTCTCACCTCAGTCTTAAATGGCTTCCCCTTTATTCTAAGACTGTGGCCCCTGGTTCTGGATTCGTCCAACATTGGGAATTTTTTTCCTGCTTGTCCAGTCATTTTAAAACTTTATATGTTTCTATAAGATCCCCCTCATCCTTCTAAACTCCAGTGAATACAAGCCTAGTCTTTTCAATCTTTCCTCATATGACAGTCCCGCCATCCCAGGGATCAATCTCGTGAACCTACGCTGCACTGCCACAATCACAAGGATGTCCTTCCTCAAATTAGGAGACCAAAACTGTACACAATACTCCAGATGTGGTCTCACCAGAGCCCTATACAACTGCAGAAGAACTTCTTTACTCCTGTACTGAAATCCTCTTGTTATGAAGGCCAACATTCCATTAGCTTTCTTCACTGCCTGCTGTACCTGTAAGCCAACTTTCAGTGACCGGTGTACAAGGACACCCAGGTCTCACTGCACCTCCCCCTTACCTAACCTAACCCCATTGAGATAATAATCTGCCCCCTTGTTTTTGCCACCAAAGTGGATAACCTCACATTTATCTATATTATACTGCATCTGCCACGCATCTGCCCACTCACTCAACCTGTCCAGGTCATCATGCAGCTTCCTAACATCCTCTTCACAGTTTCCACTGCCACCCAGCTTTGTGTCATCCGCAAACTAGCTAGTGTTGCTCCTAATTCCCTCTTCCAAATCATTAATATATATGGTAAACAGTTGTGGCCCCAGCACCGAGCCTTGCGGCACTCCACTCGCCACCGCCTGCCATTCTGAAAAGGACAGTGATGTGACTGACAGTGTGAGTGAAGTAACAGAAATAACTTTGGTAATCATTAGACCTGTCCACGTCGTACACTAACACTATCCTACACACTTGAGACAGTTGACAAATTTACCAAACTAATTAAACTACAAACCTGTACGTCATTGGAGTGTGGGAGGATACAGGAGCACCCGGAGGAAACCCAAATGGTTACAGGGAGAACGTACAACTCCCTACAGACCAGGCACGTGCCGTCAGGGTAGGTAAGGTAGGCACTGCCTACCCTGACTAAAATTATAACATGGTAATAACTAAATATATATAATAAAGGCATGGGAGAATGATGCCTATATAAGGGACCGATCTCTTAGGTAGGCATAATTCTCCATGCCTTTCACCCGCAGCGCTTGTAACACGGGAAGCTCTGTGCAGCCCACGTGCCGTCAGCGCTGCCTGAAGCTGTCAATGATAATCGGGGCTGAAGGCAGCAGAAATCCTGCCTTTGCAGCACTGCCATGCGCATCGGTCTACTGCGCATGCGCAGAGCAAGTTTCTTGGCGGGGTTTTCAAATATGGTTTGTCAATATTTTAAGTGTCTGTTAGGTAACAAAGAGAGAAGAATGGAGCTTGTGTACCAATAATGTGGTAGTACATTTTTGTTTATGTTTTAAATACCGTATTTCCCGGGGGGTGGGGGTGGGGGCGGGGCGGGAGAGAGCTCCTTTCACAGTGCTTGGGGAGTCTGGCCCGAGGTAAAGTTGCGGGGAGGGCACGAATGTTATGAATGAGGGGATTGGGATAATGCCACTTGCGACGCTCCCTCGCACGGAGGCGTGGAATGCCACCGCATTGAGAGGGGGGGGGGGGGGGAGAGAAGTAGCTCGGGTGGCTGAGCGGCCGCCGGGCCGGACAGCAGAACCAGCTGTCACCTTAGCTCCTTCTGCCGGTCCCCGCTCACCTCTGGCAGCTCTCCGTCTACAAACCACTCACCTGCCGCTTGCTGGCCTCACTCATGTCCTTAAATTCCGACAGCGCGATTGAGGTTACTGGCTGTGGGAATTTAAGGATTTACAGGAAGCCGCTGACATGAGTAAAGTCGGCGAATGGCAGGTGACAGGTGTTCCGACGGAGAGCTCTGCCAGAGGTGAGCGGGCCGGCAGAAGGAGCTAAGGTGGCGGCTGGTTCCGCTGTCCAGCCCGGCTCAGTCACCCGAGCTACTTCTCTCCCCCCCCCCGGCCTCAATGCGGTGGCATTCCACGCCTCCATGCAAGGAGTGTCGCAAGTGGCATTATCCCAATCCCCTCATTCATAACATTCGTGCCCTCCCCACAACTTTACCCCTGACACAGACTCTCCACACGCTGTGAAAGGAACTGTTCCCCCAATTGGTCTAGGACTAGGAAGTCTTGGGAAAATTGAAATGCCACTGCGTGTATTTATTTATTTATTTATTTAACGGGAGCGAACAATCTGCGCATGCGCGGTTTCGTATTTTTTATAGCGGACTGAGTGCCTACCCTGAGTAATTACTCACGGCACGTGCCTGCTACAGATAGCACCTGTAGTCAGAATCGAACTTGGTTCATTGGCGCTTTAAGGCCAATTAAAGCGCCCAATTAAAGCTCTACCGCTACACCTCTGCATTGCCCTCTTAATTGAAGAAGCTGCAGTTGAATACCAAACAAGCAGTTTGATAACAAAGCCATGACACGGTCAGTCCCTGTTCAGCATGGATAATGCATACCTGCCAACTTGTGAGAATGAAAAATCGGAATCCCATTAGTCTGACGTCAGTGAGGGCGGGGCACGTGACATCAGTAAGGGGCGGGGCACGTGACGTCAGTAAGGGGCGGGGCACGTGACGTCTGTAAGGGGCGGGGTACGTGACGTCAGTGAGGGCGGGGCACGTGACGTCAGTGAGGGCGGGGCACGTGACGTCAGTGCGGGGGGGGGGGGCAAGTGACGCCGAACCCGTGGCGGGGCGGGGTCATGCGGCTGCGTGCTGACGTACACCCGTGCGTGCCCCCATAAGCGGCGCAGGCGCGGTGCGCTCTCTCGCTGTCTCCTCGCCGCCGCCGCCGCCATGGGTCGCATGCACGCTTCCATCCCAATTCCGAATTCCAATTTCTTTCGGAATATTGAGGAAAAAAATCGGAATTCGGAATTGGGATGGAAAAATCGGAAGAATTCCGCCCAAATCGGAATGGTTGGAAGGGATGATAATGATGCAGGGGATGATTGGGTCAATGTATGAAGGACGTTTGACAGCTAGCTCCGGGCCTACACTTTCTGGAGTTTAGAAGGATGAGGGGGAATCTCACTGAAACTTACGGAATAATGAAATGCCTGAATAGAGTGGATGTGGAGAGGATGTTTCCCTTAGTGGGGAGTCTAGGATCAGAGGGCACAGCTTCACAATAAAAAGACATTTAGAGAGGAAATGAGGGGGAATTTCTTTGCCAGAGTGTGTCAAATTTGTGGAGTTCATTGTCACAAGATGGCTGTGGAGGCCTAGTATTTTAATATTTTAAAAGCAGAGATTGATAGGTTCTTGATTATTAAAGGTTTCAAAGGTTACAGAGAGATGGCGCAAGAATAGGGTTCTGAGGGAAAGATAGATCAGCCATGATTGAATGGTGGAGCAGACGTGAAGGGCCAAATTGTCTAATTCTGCTCCTGTATCTTGTAAACGTGTAACCTGGGTCGCAAGGTCAGTTTCCGCGCTGAATTACTGAGCGGTGAAGTGGAGCCATGTGTCACTAGAGTGGGTGAAGATACATACATGCGTCTCTGAGAACATTTGTGACCAAATCACGAGTTACTGACTTCAGTTTCAATGACATCTATTGCAGGGAAAGGCTGGAGGAGGAGTTAAAATGGAACGGGATGTTACTTGCATTTTATCCTCATTCAATCTAACAGACTGGAATTTTAAACCAAAGACAATAGGGCACATCACATCAGACTTACGGCTTGTGCAAGGAAGCTGTGGTAGTTTCCTGATGAGAAAAGTCCTCATACGTTGAACTCCAGTTTATAAATTAAGTTTTTAGCTGTCAAATGAAAATTGGGCCAGCTATGTAAATCTGAATCCGCACTCTTTCCAACTTAATAGCACCTTTCCGACAACAGTGCGACTAAAACGGAACAATGTTCCCAGTGCACTTGCACTAACATCTTGTATAACTATAACGTGACATTCCAGCTTCTATACTCTATTCCCTGACAGGCTGATGGCAATCTACTGAAGGCTTACTTTACCGGCCCAACTACTTCCGACGCCACTTTCAGTAAACTCTGTACTTATACTGCTTTACCCAGAGCCCCTTTATTCACAGTGTAGGTCCTGTTCCAGTTCAACCCCCCAGAATGCATCAATTCACACTTTTATGAATTAAACTCGATTTGCCATTTCTTAGCCCACTTACCCAGCTGATCAAGATCTACTATATCTCCTTTTTTTTAAGTACCTTCTACAAACGTACCAATCGTGCCTTATTCATTCTCGTCCTAATCAAATATGTGGATCTGTATCATTGAGCTGTCCCTGGATCCCATGTGATCCAACCTTCCAGAGCAGCCTACCTTGCAGAACCTTCTCAAAGATCTTACTGAAGTCCAGATCAACTAGGTCTATAGACCTTCCCTCATTATCCTTCTCAGTTACTTCTTCCAAATTTCTGAAATGTGTGTGACTAAACCATACTGACTATCCCTAATCAAGTTCTGAATTTTCAAATGAATGCACATCCAATCCCTCAGAATCCTCTCCAGTAACTTTCCTTCCTCAGACAATGGGCTCCCTGTTTTATACTTCACATATTTTTCTTTGCAACACTTCTTAAATAGGGGCTCAACATTAGCCACGCTGCAGTTTTCAGCACCTCACCCATGTCCAACAATACTTCACCTATCTCAACCAAGGTTCCTGCAATTTCTCCCAAGCTTCCCACAATGTCCTTGGATTTAAGGACCTTCGTTTATGTTAGGACGGCCAGCAACTCTTCAACTCTCATACTCCTGACATCTCCATTAAGTGTCCCAAGTCTTCTATCTTTTTCCCTCCCCATGGTAAAAATAGGATAAATATTCACTGAGGACTTTGCCCATCTCCACACATAGATGATGGCTTATAGGCCCTATTCTTTCACTAGTTACCCGTTTCCCCTTAATATACATAGACTGTCTTTGATTCTCCTTCAGTTATCTCATGCCCTCTTTTTGCCCTCCTAATGTCTTTCTTTAGTACACTTCCCAATCACCTTTGCTCCTCCAGGGATACGGTTGCTCCCAGCTGCCAATACATTTTACCTCAAATGCCTATTCATAACAATTGGAGCTGTTTTAGTCTAACGTTTACCACTACAAATCTAATTACAGTATCAACCACATGTAAACAGGCACCAAAGTAGAATGCCAGCTGTCTTAAAATAGGATTTAATAGTGAACAACACTGCAGCATTCCACATTGAAAGGATTAAATAGCCAAAGTAGACAAAACCTTCTCCCAAATTTAATTTGTTATATATCAAATGGGGACGTGAAATCTGATGACCAGAATAAATAATTTAATTACAATTCTGAAAGCTTTCCATAAGCTGTACGAGAACACTTTTGGTAAGATATGCCCTAGTTACACCTGTCTTTCAGTTGAAAACATGGATCATTTCTTGTTACATGTGTATTTGGGATCATGCCTCCAATATTTTCTATGGTATATTGACAAATACATAAGGTCATAAAGGATGAGAGTAGAAATAGGCCATTCAACCATGGTGATCGATCTCTCCCTCCTAACCCCATTCTCCTGCCTTCTCCCCATAACCTCGAACACCTGTACTAATCAAATACCCCAGTAATACCTTTTTACACCCATAGAAAACTCAAAAAACCCATGAATTTTGCTGCCAATTTCCACCATGCTCTCACATTTAAATTATACGTGTCTGACACGCATCCCATTCTGGCTATGTATCACCATCTCAGGAGCTGACTGGTTGTAGTGGCCATCGGCCTTGTTTTGTGTGTCATTGATAATGGCATGTCTTTAAATTTTAGACTGCCCGTTATCTTGTGGGTGGGATTTATGACGTATTTTAGGGCGTGTTTGGAGCCAAGTATCTGGCGCAGAAGCTTAGGTTTTAGTTTAGTTTGGGACCAGCATGGAGAAGGTATGGACCCTTTGACCATGCGAAGTGTAACGGAGACACGAGGAGTTTTCTAACATTTAATGCGATAAACTGGGGTTCGATGAAGATTATAGTGTACGTCGGAAGAAGTTTGAATGTACCTTATTGTTTTGCATCAACAATAAAGAATTTGTCAGTCAAAAGACTGTGTTTTGGAAGATTTTTTCTGTGAAGAAGCTCTGAAGGTCTCTGACGGGGAGCTCGCATGCATATAAAGACATTCCCCATAACCATCCAGTCCACTTAACCATGCAGTCCACTTAGCGGCTAGAGGGAGTCATCTCTTGAACAATATAAAAATCTGCTGCTACACTGGTCACTAACATCTTTTACAAGAACCACAGACTCCCACTGTCATCTAAGCTAATAAATCTTCATCCTCCTCCCATTTCCCCAGTTTTTGTTTTTTCATCGCATTTGTCCCATTGATAAGACAGTACCTCTGAAATGTCCCCCCTCCTTCCTGAAACGTTCGTTCCTCTCTGCTGCAGCGAATGGAACACACACCTGCATTTTTCATGTCCGTCCTCATTATTACATGGACTGACTTCCCCTACTACTTATCCTTCAACCCACCAGCCTTCGAATTGAACGCATTAACAGTGGTGGTAGGAATACACACATCTCTTTAGAATTAATTCACTAACCATGTCAAACAAACTTCACAATTAAGTAAGGAATTAATAACGGAGGATTAAAAATAATGCCATGGCATAAAGGGAAAGTTGCACAAGTTAGAATATTTAAATGGCAACACATTGTACACAGAAATGTAATTATATTTTTAATTAATTAGAATACAGAATATAAAAACTAATTTTTAAAATTTCAGTGCTAAAATATAAGCAAAAGTCATAGAAATATTTTCACAAATGGTTCACGTGACTGTGTCATGAATTAGATTTGCTGTCAATTTTATTATGGGCCAAAATATATATATGAACCTGTAACAAAGTAGAATATCAGCGTTAAGAACCTACTTTTTAATCAGATCATCCCAATTTTCTTTAACAAAATCCCAAGCAAATAGATATCCAATTCGGCTCCTACTGGAGATAGCAAGAATAGAGGGCAGTTCCTGCGTCCTTATTTTGTTATGGTTCATGCTACTGTACATCAACCTAAGGAATCAAGCAAAGATAATCTGTTCAATATCTGCAAATAAATATTTACAAAATAATCAATTCTTAAAATTAGTGAGGATTCGTCCAGAGATACATAGGCTGTTAAAACCATTACAACAATGAAGAATTATATGTAAAGTCTCTCCTCTGGATCTAAGTTGTTGGGTTATGTAATAACGTAATTAGCAATAATATAATCCATCATGCATTTGGCAATGAGATACAGCAATTTAACAGATACAAATCTTTTGTAAGAGTCGAAATATATTATAGTTGGTGAGCATTTCTAAACAAAACAGAATAGAAACATGGAAATTAATGCGCCATTGCCACTTTGATTATGAACCCAGTCTTATTTCAATAAGCTATTAGGCAGCATGAAAGTTAATGTTCTACAAACCAGATTAGATGCTGAACATTGTTGGTTTTTGCCATGGCTGTAAGCATTTTGTCTTTGTCAGACTCTGATTGCAATTGATTGTACATCTGGCATATGAATGCCCAGCCCTCAACGGAGCGAGCTCCAATGGTGAGGATTGTCTCAGTTAAATCAGACGGCAACCTGCGAGAAAAAAGCTAAACTGAGACAAATACTTTAGAAAGGACTTCGGAGAAAGAACATGCAAAGGATACCTGTACTGGAAAAGCAAATGAAATATAGAGATATTTTAGAAAGAAATGAGGCACAAATAATTTGCACTAATTGTACACTTATGGAATACACTTTCTATTTATTCCACAAAAAAGGACAATGAAAGCATCAAAATAATGAGACCAGGCTGTTACCTAAACAAAGATATTAGAGTGTGAATTATACTATCCATCAATTTTCATTGTCAAGTCTGCAACTGCTCAAGACAGGAACTTATCACCACATTCTCAATGACAATTAGCAAAAGGCAATATATATGTTGGTCATTCTTGCAATACCAAAATCCTATGCACACTAATAATAAAACAAATACATTTAGATTATCTCAGAGCTTGGTTTTAATAATCAATAGAATCATCTTAAAACAAACATATTTAATTTTTTTTTGTATTAAAAAGTATAATCAAAAGGGATTACAGGAGATACAAATTAGATCCAATAGGCCTCGAACTCACTCATCTACTTACACACTTAAATCTGTGGTATTCATCCACTTGGTAAACATAATATTTGCTTTCTGCACACACATATCATAATTCAAATTGCATGCTGTATTAAGAAGTTGGGAACGCAGATATCTCTCAGAGACTGATCCATTATTACTCCAGGTTTGTTGGTCAATCAAGTCTCCAAAAATGTTAAAAATATATTTCTGTAACACAAACACATAGTTTGGATTCAGTGCATAAAATGGATTCCACCATATAAATGACAATTACATTTCAGAATCATTCGAATCTGTTGATGAACATAATGCAAAAGCTGCAACACTGAAATTAGCACATCGTAATGCAGATGAACAAGTCATTGATGAGATCACTCTTGGAGTATAATGTGGCGTTCTGCTCACCCAGCTACAGGAAGGATGCCAATATGTGGGAAATGGACTGGAAGAGATTCATCAGGATGTTGCCTAAGCTCAAGGGCTTGAGTTATAGGGGGAAGATTGCAACCGGGGGAACATTTATTTAAATGTACAAGATCATGATGGATATGGATCAAGAGAATACTCAGTCTCTTTCCTAGGCTAGAGTATTCTAAAACTAGAGAGCATTGGCTTATGGGCCTGTCCCACTTGGCGATTTTCCAGCAGACTGCCGGTGTTTGTCAAGTTGCCAGCAGTCGCCTGAAAAACCGGCAACTGGAATAGCGACTGTCAGAGACACACACACACACAGACAGCTTCCTTCACCAGCCCGTGTGAATTTTTTAGACAGCGCTCCCCCCGCTTGCCCCATCTAAAAAATTCACACGGTACAAAGCCAAGGTGATACAGACACACACCGCAATGAACAGGAAGGTTGGCGTTGTAATTAAGACGGCTAAAACAGTGTACGATAAGTCCTTTAAAAGAGAGGGGGGGGGGGGGGGGGAGAAGGGGGGAGGAGTGGGGACAACTTTTAAGAAGCCAGAGAAACACAGCTGTGAAGCTCAGCGATCATTTAACGTATGATTGGTTCTGAAAACTACTGCTTACCTTTTTTTCCCCCCAATGAGCGAATGAAATTCACCGGTCAGCACCGGCTTTAACCTACGAGAACCTTCGACCTCCTGGCAACCCATTAGGACCTCATGGTAATCCACCTACGGCTCGGGAATTCTCGCTACTCTCCATGGCGGCTTCATTCTAGTCGCCGCTAATTTATCAACGTTGAAAAATTCACGGCGACCATAATGAGGCCGCGACTAGTTCCCAGAATGCGGGAACCCCTCACGACCATGAAGGCGACTCCCCGGCAACTACCCACGAACATGGGGCGACCCTGTGTCTCCTGCAGTCGCCTAAAATGTTGCCTAGGTGGGACAGACCCATTAAGGTGAGAGGAGAGAGATTCACGAATGAATGAATAAGTTTATTGGCCAAGTATTCACATACAAGGAATTTTCCTTGGTGCTCCGCCCACAAGTGACAACATGACATACAGTGACAGTTAGGAATAACATATAAAACATTAATAATAAAAACATCATCGATTAAACATGTGAATTAAATAAAATACCAGAGCAAAGGGAGGCTACAGATTTTTGGTTATTGAGTAGTTATTGAGAGGGATCTTGGCGCAACTTTTTCTGTATCTCGAATGAGTTGCGAGAGGAAGCGGTAAAAGTGGATAAAATTATAACCTTTAAAAGACATTTGGACAAATGCATGGGTAGGAAGGATTTGGATGGCTATGGGTCAAATGGGACTTACCCAAAATGCAAACTTGGTCGGCGTGGAAAAGGTGGCCAAAGGACAGGTTGATGGAGGTTAAGCAATGAGCATGAGCTTGGGTAGAGTTTGGTGGGATTGCTCCCATGGTGGGGGTCATGCCCCAAGGAAGCCAATATGTAAAAAACTTAAAGGGGACCGCTTCCGATTTGGATTGCCATTGCCAGTTGCGTACATGCTCAAGGGGATGCCTTTTAAAACTCACACTTGCAGAACATTCAATGCTGATAAAATCCAGTAGGCATGCTTCAAATCAGATTGATCCATCTCCTAGCAATGCTCTGAATGATATTGTGCAATGAAATATGTCATCATGCATACAGTTAATGCGGAAATGTTGATATATTACATTATTGAATTTTTGACGTTAAGCCAACATGAAGCAATTCCCCTCAAAAGTGCAGCATTAACGAGAGTTTTGGGCAAGTATCCATTATGTTTGCTGGATCTTTGTGTTTAGTAGAATATTTAATTCCACAAACATATTGAATGATGGTATCCAGATACATGGCAAGTTAAAAAGAGAATTAAGGTAAAAATATCAGGTACCTTCATCAGATTGGAAACCGACAGATCCCCCCTCTTCTCAACAAGCATGTAGATATCATTGAGCTGTAGCAACGTTTCGACTATTGGTGCAGTGCTGGTTTCATTCTTTAAATAGCTGATCAAGTTCAGCACCTCCTTTATTGAGATTTTCCCAGCACTAAAGGATAATAAAATAAAACACATTAGTCTACACAATACATCCATATTTTTAAATTGCATAGTGATACATTTATCAAATTTCACAATTTTCCTTATATTTGGCCTTTTGAATCTATACCAGTTTTCGGACCACTTTCACCATTCCCACAACAATTTCCCTGCTATTTAGTTTCACTCACATGCCATCACGCAAACCAACCTCCCTTCCAAAGACTCCATCTACACTTCACGCTGCCTTGGCAAGGCCACCAGCATAATCAAGGACAAGTCTCTCCCTGGTCACTTCCTCTTCTCCCCTCCCCATCGGGCAAGATGTACTGTAAAATACTAATAATAAACTGAAGTCTTCAATCTCAACAGCGGGAGAGCAGTCCTGACCTACCATCTACTTCACAGGAGACCTTCAAATTATCTTTAATCGGACTTAATCTTGCACTAAACATTATACCAGGCACGTGCCGTCAGGGTAGGCAAGGTAGGCACTGCCAACCGTGACTAAAATTATAAATTGGTAATAACTAAATATAAATAGTAAAGGCATGGGAGAATTATGCCTATGTAAGAGATCGATCTCTTATGTAGGCATAATTCTCCATGCCTTTCATCCGCAGCGCTTGTAACACGGGAAGCTCTGTGCAACCCACGTGCCGTCAGCGCTGCCTGAAGCCGTCAATGATAATCGGGGCTGAAGGCAGCAGAAATTCTGCCTTTGCAGCACTGCGCATGCGCATCGGTCTACTGCGCATGCGCAGAGCAAGTTTCTTGGCGGGGTTTTCAAATATGGTTTGTCAATATTTTAAGTGTATGTTCGTAATAAGGTGGACGAGTTGAACGTGCAGATAGATATTAATGATTATGATATAGTTGGGATCACGGAGACATGGCTCCAGGGTGACGTAGGCTGGGAGCTGAACATCCAGGGATATTCAATATTCAGGAGGGATAGAGAGAAAGGAAAAGGAGGTGGGGTAGCGTTGCTGGTTAGAGAGGAGATTAACGCAATGGAAAGGAAGGACATTAGCTTGGAGGATGCGGAATCGGTATGGGTAGAGCTACAAAACACTAAGGGGCAGAAAAACGCTGGTGGGTGTTGTGTACAGGCACCTAACAGTAGCAGAGAAGTTGGGGATGGTATCAAAACAGGAAATTAGAAATGCGTGCGACAAAGGCAAAACAGTTATAATGGGTGACTTCAATCTACATATAGATTGGGTTAATCAAATTGGCAGGGGTGCTGAGGAAGAGGATTTTTTGGAATGTATGCGGGATAGTTATCTAAATCAACATGTAGAGGAACCAACGAGAGAGCAGGCTATTTTAGACTGGGTTTTGAGTAATGAGGAAGGGTAATTAGCCGTCTTGTTGTACGTGCCCCTTGGGCAAGAGTGACCATAATATGGTTGAGTTCTTCATTAGGATGGAGAGTGACATTGTTAATTCAGAAACAATGGTTCTGAACTTAAAGAAAGGTAACTTTGAGGGTATGAGACGTGAATTGGCCAAGATTGACTGGCAATTAATTCTAAAAGGGTTGACGGTGGATATACAATGGAAGACATTTAAAGACTGCATGGATGAAACTACAAAAATTGTTCATCCAGTTTGGCAAAAGAATAAATCGGGGAAGGTAGTGCATCCGTGGATAACAAGGGAAAATCAGGGATAGTATCAAAGCAAAGGATGATGCGTACAAAGTAGCCAGAAAAAGCAGCATACCAGAGGACTGGGAGAAATTCAGAGACCAGCAGAGGAGGACAAAGGGTTAATTAGGAAAGGAAAAAATAGATTATGAAAGAAAACTGGCAGGGAACATAAAAACTGACTGCAAAAGTTTTTATAGATATGTGAAGAGAAAGAGGTTAGTTAAAACAAATGTAGGTCCCTTGCAGTCAGAAACAGGTGAGTTGATCATGGGGAACAAGGATATGGCGGACCAATTGAATAACTACTTTGGTTCCGTCTTCACTAAGGAAGACATAAATAATCTGCCTGAAATAGCAGGGGACTGTGGGTCAAAGGAGGAATTGAGTGAAATCCATGTCAGTCGGGAAGTGGTGTTGGGTAAATTGAATAGATTAAAGGCCGATAAATCCCCAGGGCCAGATAGGCTGCATCCCAGAGTACTTAAGGAAGTAGCTCAGGAAATAGTGGATGCATTAGTGATAATCTTTCAAAACTCTTTAGATTCTGGAGTAGTTCCTGAGGATTGGCGGGTAGCAAATGTAACCCTCTTTTTAAGAAGGGAGGGAGAGAGAAAACGGGGAATTACAGACCAGTTTAGTCTAACATCAGTAGTGGGGAAACTGCTAGAGTCAGTTATTAAAGATGGGATAGCAGCACATTTGGAAAGTGGTGAAATCATTGGACAAAGTCAGCATGGATTTATAAAAGGTAAATCATGTTCTGACGAATCTTGTGGAATTTTTCGAGGATGTAACTAGTAGCGTGGATAAGGGAGAACCAGTGGATGTGGTATATCTGGACTTCCAGAAGGCTTTCGACAAGGTCCACATAAGAGATTAGTATACAAACTTAAAGCATACGGTATTAGGGGTTCAGTATTGATGTGGATAGAGAACTGGCTGGCAAACAGGAAGCAAAGAGTAGGAGTAAACGGGTCCTTTTCACAATGGCAGGCAGTAACTAGTGGGGTACCGCAGGGCTCAGTGCTGGGACCCCAGCTATTTACAATATATATTAATGATCTGGATGAGGGAATTGAAGGCAATATCTCCAAGTTTGCGGATGACACTAAGCTGGGGGCAGTGTTCGCTGTGAGGAGGATGCTAGGAGACTGCAAGGTGACTTGGATAGGCTGGGTGAGTGGGCAAATGTTTGGCAGATGCAGTATAATGTGGATAAATGTGAGGTTATCCACTTGGTGGCAAAAACAGGAAAGCAGACTATTATTTAAAATGGTGGCCGATTAGGAAAAGGGGAGATGCAGCGAGACCTGGGTGTCATGGTACACCAGTCATTGAAAGTAGGCATGCAGGTGCAGCAGGCAGTGAAAAAAAGCGAATGGTTATGTTAGCTTTCATAGCAAAAGGATTTGAGTACGGGAGCAGGGAGGTTCTACTTCAGTTGTACAGGGTCTTGGTGAGACCACACCTGGAGTATTGCGTACAGTTTTGGTCTCCAAATCTGAGGAAGGACATTATTGCCATAGAGGGGAGTGCAGAGAAGGTTCACCAGACTGATTCCTGGGATGTCAGGACTGTCTTATGAAGAAAGACTGGATAGACTCGGTTTATACTCCCTGGAATTTAGGAGATTGAGAGGGGATCTTATAGAAACTTACAAAATTCTTAAGGGGTTGGACAGGCTAGATGCAGGAAGATTGTTCCCGATGTTGGGGAAGTCCAGGACAAGGGGTCACAGCTTAAGGATAAGGGGGAAATCCTTTAAGACCGAGATGAGAAAGACTTTTTTCACACAGAGAGTGGTGAGTTTCTGGAACTCTCTGCCACAGAGGGTAGTTGAGGCCAGTTCATTGGCTATATTTAAGAGTGAGTTGGATGTGGCCCTTGTGGCTAAGGGATCAGAGAGTATGGAGAGAAGGCAGGTACGGGATACTGAGTTGGATAATCAGCCATGATCATATTGAATGGCGGTGCAGAATGGGCTGAATGGCCTACTCCTGCACCTAATTTCTATGTGTCTATGTTAGGTAACAAAGAGAGAAGAATGGAGCTTGTGTACCAATAATGTGGTAAGTACATTTTGTGTTTATGTTTTAAATACTGTATTTCCCGGGGGGGGGGGGGGGGGGGGGGGGGGAGCTCCTTTCACAGTGTTTGGGGAGTCTGGCCCAGGGTAAGGTTGCGGGGAGGGCACGAAATGTTATGAATGAGGGGATTGGGATAATGCCACTCGCGACGCTCCTTGCATGGAGGCGTGGAATGCCACCGCATTGAGGCCGGGGGCGGGGGGGGGGGGGGGGGGGGGGAGAGAAATAGCTCGGGTGGCTGAGCGGCCGCCAGGCCGGACAGCGGATCCAGCCGCTACCTTAGCTCCTTCTGCCGGTCCCCGCTCACCTCTGGCAGCTCTCCATCTACAAACCACTCTCCTGCCGCTCGCTGGCCTCACTCATGTCCTTAAATTCCGACAGCGCGATTGAGGTTACTCGGCTGTGGGAATTTAAGGATTTGCAGGAAGCCACTGACATGAGTGAAGTCGGCGAACGGCAGGTGACAGGTGTTCCGACGGAGAGCACTGCCAGAGGTGAGCGGGCCGGCAGAAGGCGCTGAAGTGGCGGCCAGTTCTGCTGTCGGGTACCGGCGGCCGCTCGTAGCTACCCGAGCTGCTTCTATCCCCAGCTACAGTGCGGGGGCTTCGTGCCCGGAGAGCTGCGGCAGCGGTGAGTGAGTAGGTTGCTGGCATTATCCCCTTCTCAACACTCGTGCCCTCCCCACAACTTTACCCCTGACACAGACTCTCCACACGCTGTGAAAGGAACTGTTCCCCCAATTGGTCTAGGACTAGGAAGCCTTGGGCAAATTGAAATGTCACTGTTTTATTTATTTATTTATTTATTTAACGGAGCAAACAATCTGCGCATTGTTAAATATTTTTTTAGCGGACTGAGTGCCTACCCTGAGTAATTACTCACGGCACGTGCCTGCATTACACCCTTCATCCGGTATCTGTAATCTGTGGATAACTTGATTGTAATCATGGATCGTCCTTTTGCTGACTGGAGAGCAAGCAACAAATAAGCTTCTTACTGTTCCTCACTACACGTGACAATAATAAACCAAACCGAATATGTGCAATGTATTTCTGTAAAATACTAACAAATTAAAGTCTTCAATCTCACCAGCTAGAGTACCATTCAGACCTCCCATCTACCTCACTGAAGTAAAGTAACGTATCCTTTATTGTCATTCAAACGTTTGGTTTGAATGAAATTACGTAACTTCCAGTCATGACAGAGAATAAAATAACAGAACACACAACGAACACAGTTTAACATCCAGCACAGTGAGTCTACCAGACACCTCCTCACTGTGATGGGAGGCAAAAGTCTTAAAGTCCTTATCTCTTCCTTTCTTGTTCTCCGTCTGCGTTGAGGCGATCCAGGCTTTAGATGTTGGGCCCCCGCCGGGTGATGGTAAGTCCCGCGGCCGAATCCAAGCTCCACGAACGGGCCGGTTCAAACTCCGCGGCCCGGGGCGGACGAAGCTTCCACCCTCCAGTCCAGCGGACGAAGCTGTTGTTGCGGGAGCTCTGGAGAATCGGTCACCAACCTGGGACCTGCGAGCTCCCGACGTTGTCGTCCACTGGGCCCGTGGCCGACGCCTCCGAGGCTCCGAAGTTAGGCCAACGCCATCACAGCCCCGAAGGCGGCCAGCTTCGCGATGGTGAGTCCACAGGCTCTGCCTCCGGAGCCTCGGGGCCAGTTCCAGTTGGAGGCCGCCAGCTCCACGATTAGGCCTCAGCGCAGACGGAGACGGAGATACGACAAAGGAAAGGTTGCATCCCCTTGAAGGAAGAGGTTAAAACAAGTTCCCCCACCCCCCCCACGCATAGAGTAGTGGACACAACTAAAAATAAACTAAAACATACATCTACCAAGACAAAAGAAAACAAAAAAATAAGGAAAAGGCAGACGGACTGCAGGCGAGCGGCAGCTGCTTGGGCAGCGCTGCCACTTCCTTTGAACTATTTTTAACGAGCTTTATCTTGAACTATACCCTTTATCCTGTATGTACACTGTCGGAGGTTTGATTATAATCATGTATAGTCTGTTTGTTGCATGCTATCCAGTCAATTAAAGTTTTTCACTGCACCTCAGTACATGTGACAATAGTAAACTAAACTCCTGCCATCCATCTACACTTGGAAAAATTCATGGCATTGTCAACGCTGAATCTGGACTTCATGTAGACCCTGTATTGCCAAACTTTAATACTTTAATAGATCTGGGCAGCAACAGATTGTGGACCTCCTGGGTCATCCAAGGCATATAATTCAGGAACATTCAGATGATATTGGGGCAGAGGGAGGTGGGAGGTGATTAAAACACATCTCTTCACACGTTTATTTATGGTCAATAACAAACATGGTGTTTTCATTCTGGTCCGTAGCTAAGTCCTTGAACATCACCAAGTCTACCAACACTGAGCAAATTAAAGAATAATTTGTCTGCTTTCCTGTCCGACTCTGTGCAATCCTTACCACTGGAGCTGCACTCTTCTGGCACTGCCCTTTTGCAGGAAGAAAGACAACAGCCAGGGCATCAGTTAGATATAGACCATAGGGCTAACAGAATCAAGGGATTTGGGGAGAAAGCAGGAGCACGGTACTGATTTTGGACAATCAGCCATGATTATATTGAATGGTGGTGCTGGCTCGAATGGCCCACTCCTGTGCCTATTTTCTGTATTTTTATCGAAGTGGATTCAGCCCCAATTTCTGCCGCACATCACTGGTCCCAGATCTCTAAAGCCTCCTCAACCAAGACATCTATGGTTCTTCCCTCGTCAATTCTCTTCATCACCTCTTCAAGAAATTCAATGTAATTTGTGAGACATGTTTTCCCTTGCACAAATCTATGTTGACAATCCCTAATCAGTCCTTGTTTATCCAATTGCAGATAGATCCCATCTCTCCGGTAACTTTACCACCGCTGATGTTAGGATCACTGACCTATTCCTGACTTATTTTTGGAGCCCTTCTCAGAATAAGTACATTGTCACAATATTTTTGTCAGGATCTGATATTGTGTCAGTGCATTGTGGTTTTAGTACTGTGGCAGGCACAGCCGACCGATTGAAATATTTACATAGAGTTCCAAGACAGATGGATATAATTTGGGAAACAATGGGGGGGGAATGGGGTTGCTTCCAGAAATTACTTGCATTATAATTATTGCATATGCATGGTACATTTTATAACCATTTCAGAATATTCCAAAGTTACAACCAATTAAGTAATTTCTGAAGTGTAACAGCTGCAATGCAGTTGTGCATCAACATGGCTGTTGATGTGCAGACTCCAACATTCCAACAAACTGCAACCACATCACCATGTGCTAATGTTAATTGGAAGACAAGTATTAGTCTAATACTGTGGAGAGCATTCCTCCTTTTAAAAAAAGTGCTCCAAGACCTTAAACCCAAGCCTAATATGGATATTTTAAAGCTGCCTGGTGAGCCATGACACAGGAAACATGCAATCCACGTGTGGTGAAATTAAGGATATGTATAGGTTTAACATAACCTCTTTGATTTTTAATTCAATTCCTCTGGAAACAAACACAATCAGTTTTTTTTTTAAACTTTATAAGTAATAACAGAAAATGTTGCAAAAACTCAGTAGGTTCAATCGAATTTATGGAAAGAGGGACAATTAGAGTTTTTGTCTGAGATACTTCCTTAGAACTGTGAAGGAAAGTTACAAGTTATTAAATGATGGTCAGAGTAGGATGTTGGCTATTTATGACTGAAGAGAACGGGAATGTCTTTACTTAGAGTGGCGAATATTTCATATTATTACCCATATCACACATCTGAGGTATGCTTTTACAAAATTGTATTCCCTTCGTTTTTACTGCCAGCAGGGGTAACAGGGGAATATTTTCTTGTATTCCCCTTTCTTCCGAACGCCTATGGACTTTACCTGTTAACACAGCGGGGAATATAGTCTTATATTCCCCTGGTCTCACATCCGGGAACTTGGCAACGTGACGGCAACGTGACGCTGCGTGGGAAATTTAGAATATTCAAACGGCAGACAGGAAGACTGCCGCGTCCATTTTGGTTAAATTTTACGTGGAAGTCCGCCGAGCTGAGATGTTCAAATTTTTCTCTAGATGTCTGATATGGGTAATATTAACAATATTGACTGTCCTCTTTCGGGAGATACGACATATATTGCCCTCACTAGATCCATATTGCCCTCGTCTTCGACTCGGGCAATATGAATCTACTTCAGGCAATATATGTCGTATCCCCCTCAAGGCCAGTCAATATTCTATTATTATCTACCCCAGAGGATTGCATAGGCTCAGTTATTAATTGCGTGTGAAACAGATGGATATGAGGAATGGCAGGGAAATGGTGTTAAGTAGAAGCTTAACCATGTATTACAGAGGAAGTTTGAGGAGCCCTTATCCTGCTCCAATTCTTGTATCAAGATTGTGGTAGCTGTAGTGTCATGAATATTGAACAATGTAACGTCACAATGCCATTTCAGGTCCCAGCTGCAAGATTATTTTTATGTTTGCTGCAGTGAGAATAAACTATATATTTGTGGATAGGTAGGTCAATCCAATAAGTAATGTACAACCACATGAGTAACATAATTATCAATTACAATACAACCAATGAGCAAGCCAATTTGACAGATTTGATTATTTAAAAAAAACTGATTGTTATACTTTTAATTGCATTAATCAGTTTTGTTTATCTGAAGAAGGGTCTCGACCCGACACGTCACCTATTCCTTCTCTCCAGAGATGCTGCCTGTCCCGTTGAGTTACTCCAGCATTTTATGTCTACCTTTGGTTTATCATTGTCACATGCACCATGATACCATGAAAAGCTTTGTTTGCGTTTTATCCAGTCAAATCGCCATACGCAAGAGGACGAGATCCAGTCAAGTAATACTATACACAAGTACGATCAAGCCATGCACAAATACAATAAGTACGGCAGAGAAAAATGTGCCAGAGTGCGGAATTTAGCATTGTAGTGTTTGTGTTACAGGGATAGTGCAAATAAAAAGCGCAAGGTCCACAATGAGGTAGGTTGGAGGATCATAACTATACCCCAAGTTTAAGAGAGGATTGTTCAGTAATTATATAACTGTAAATTACATTGAACTGAGTGAAACCATACACACTGGTGCGGATTAACAATTTAACAACAATACCAAAATACAAATTTGTTATGTATTGAAAATAAATACCAAATTCAAATTGAAGAGTCAAAAGGAGTAATTACCTTGCAAGCACAAAGGCATTGTTGATAAGGCCAGCTCGATCCTGATCACTTATAGCCAAGTGATTATTTTGTAATAATTTATTTAATTCCTCTGTGCTGCTCTTGTCATAATTAACGATATAGTAACCAGTCATATTCATGTTAAATTTCACCCAGGTCACATTCGGCTCTTTAAGATCAATGGTATCTAATGGAAAATAAAGTGCACATTCATTTCTCTCCAGTTACTGAATCACTGATTTGTCTAGACCATGCCCAACAACTGTTAATTATTCTGCACATAACCGTGAAAATATCAACAATACTGAATTTTCACTGCACAGTATTACTGCATAAATATTGACTAAGGTTAACTTCTGCACTATGACCCCATGAATGAAACTGCTTGTTGATCCCATTCTGCAAAGGATCACTAAAGAGACTCTGGACCAAATTAAGGTTGCACCAACTTCATTGTTAGATTCAGTAAAAGGAAGGGAAACTGATGAAAGTATAAATGAGTTGGGTACAAATGAGTTGGCAGAAAGTGATATCAAGGATGTATCAATCAAACTTAAAATATACACTTTGCGCAGCTTAAAAGAGTGCTGCACGAGCCATTTCTTTGCCAGTTTCTGATCATTCACTTAAAACCCTTCTTCCAATATAAACTCCTCTGCTCTTGCAGAAAGAATGTCAGCAATCTCTCTTTGAATACATGTTAATGCTGCAGTATCAATCACTTGCTGACTGACTGTTTTTTTCTTTCCAGGATATAGATATAGCTCTTAAGACGAAAGGAATCAAGGGATATGGGGAGAAAGCAGGAACGGGGTACTGATTTAGTTGGATCAGCCATGATCACATTGAATGGCAGTGCTGGCTCGAAGGGCTGAATGGTCTACTCCTGCACCTATTTTATATGTTTCTACAATGCCCTCCATAATGTTTGGGACGAAGACCCATCATTAATTTAGTTGCCTCTGTACTCCACAATTTTATATTTGTAATAGAAAAAAAATCACATGTGGTTAAAGTGCACATTGTCAGATTTTATTAAAGTGAATTTTTATACATTTTGGTTTCACCATGTAGCAATTACAGCTGTGTTTATACATAGTCACCCCCTTTCAGGGCACCATAATGTTTGGGACACATGGCTTCACAGGTGTTTGTAATTGCTCAGGTGTGTTTAAATGCCTCCTTAATGCAGGTATAAGAGCGCTCTCGGCACCTAGTCTTTCCTCCAGTCTTTCCATCACCGGTGGAAACTTTTATTGCTGTTTATCAACATGAGGACCAAAGTTGTGCCAATGAAAGTCAAATACGTCATTACGAGACTGAGAAACACAAATAAAACTGTTAGAGACACCAGCCAACTTTAGGTGTACCAAAATCAACTGTTAGGAACATCATTAAGAAGAAATAGACATCTGGTGAACTTACTCATCGCAAAGGGACTGGCAGGCCAAGGAAGACCTCCACAGCTGATGAGAGAAGAATTCTCGGTATAATAAAGAAAAATCCCCAAACACCCGTCCGACAGATCAGAAACACTCTTCAGGAGTCAGGGGTGGATTCAATCACCACATTGTCAATGTATTTCTGTTCATGAAGACTTCATGACCAGAAATACAGAGGCTACACTGCAAGATGCAATCACCTGATCTGAACCCAATTGAGCATGCCTTTTATATGCTGAAGAGAAAACTGAAGGGGACTAGCCCCCAAAACAAGCATAAGCTAAAGATGGCTGCAATACCGGCCTGGCAGAGAATCACCAGAGAAGACACCCAGCAACTGGTAATGCCCATGAATCGCAGACTTCAAGCAGTCATTGCATGCTAAGGATATGCAACAAAATACTAAACATGACTACTTTCATTTACATTACATTATGGTGCCCTGAAATGGAGGGGGGGACTATGAACAAACACTGCTGTAATTTCTACATGGTGAAACCAAAATGTATAAAAATGGCCTTAATTAAAATCTGCAAAGGCTTCTGGAGAGACTTTAAACTAGAAAGGCTGGGGGGAGGGACTCGGGTAGAGGGGGCTAGGGGTCAGGGTGTGGTGCAAGAGGCAGAGAAGGGAAGCACTCGGATCCAAAATGTAGGCGAGAAAGATGAAAAAGATAATAGACAGAGAATAAGGGATGGTGGGTTTCTAAAATGTGTATATTTTAATGCTAGGAGCATTGTAAGTAAGGTGGACGAACTTAGAGCCTGGATTGACACCTGGAAATATGATGTTGTGGCAATCAGTGAAACATGGTTGCAGGAGGGCTGTGATTGGAAACTAAATATTCCAGGATTTCGTTGCTTCAGGTGTGATAGAATTGGAGGGACCAGAGGGGGAGGTGTTGCATTGCTTGTCAGAGAAGATATTACAGCAGTGCTTTGGCAGGATAGATTAGAGGGCTCGTCTAGGGAGGCTATTTGGGTGGAACTGAGAAGTGGGAACGGTGTAGCAACACTTTTAGGGGTGTATTATAGACCGCCAAATGGGGAGCGTGAATTGGAAGAGCAAATATGTAAGGAGATAGCAGATATTAGTAGTAAGCACAAGGTAGTGATTGTGGGAAATTTCAATTTTCCAAAAAATAGACTGGGAAACACATTCTGTAAATGGGCTGGATGGTTTGGAGTTTGTTTAAATGTGTGCAGGATAGTTTTCTGCAGCAGTACATAGAGGTATCGACCAGAGAAGGGGCAGTGCTGGACCTCCTGTTAGGAAATGAGGCAGGTCAGGTGACGGAGGTATGCGTTGGTGAGCACTTCGGGACCAGTGATCACAATACCATTAGTTTCAATATAATTATGGAGAGAGTCAGAACTGGACCTAGGGTGGAGATTTTTGATTGGAGAAAGGCTAACTTTGAGGGAATGCGTAAGGATTTTAAAGGAGTGAATTGGGACACTTTGTTTCATGGGAAGGATGTAGAAGAGAAATGGAGGACATTTAAAGGGGAAATTGTAAGAGTACAGAATCTTTATGTCCCTGTTAGGTTGAAAGGAAATAGTAAAAATTGGAAAGAGCCATGGTTTTCAAGGGAAATTGGACACTTGTTTCGAAAAAAAAAGAGAGATATCTACAATAATTATAGGAGGCATGGAGTAAATGAGGTGCTAGAGGAGTATAAAGAATGTAAAAAGAATCTTAAGAAATAAATTAGGAAGGTTAAAAGAAGATATGAGGTTGCTTTGGCAAGAAAGGTGAAAGAAAATCCAAAGGGTTTCTACAGCTATATTAATAGCAAAAGGATAACGAGGGATAAAATTGGACCGTTAGAGAACCAGAATGGACAGCTATCTGCAGAGCCAAAAGAGATGGGGGAGATATTGAACAATTTCTTTTCTTCGGTATTCACCAAGGAGAAGGATATTGAACTCGGTGAGTTAAGGGGAAAAAGTAGAGTAGCTATGGAAACTATGAGATTCAAAGAGGAGGAAGTACCGACACTTTTGAAAAATATAAAAGTGGATAAGTCTCCAGGTCCTGACAGGATATTCCCTAGGACATTGAGGGAAGTTAGTGTAGAAATAGCAGGAGCCATGACAGAAATATTTCAAATGTCATTAGAAACGGGAATAGTGCCGGAGGATTGGAGTACTGCGCATGTTGTTCCATTGTTTAAAAAGGGTTCAAAGAATAAACCTAGCAATTATAGACCTATTAGTTTGACGTCAGTGGTGGGCAAATTAATGGAAAGGATACTTAGAGATAATATATATAAGCATCTGGATAAACAGGGTCTGATCAGGAACAGTCAACATGGATTTGTGCCTGAAAGGTCATGTTTGACAAACCTTCTTGAATTTTTTGAAGCGGTAACTAGGGAAATTGATGAGGGTAAAGCAGTGGATGTTGTCTATATGGATTTTCAGTAAGGCCTTTGACAAGGTTCCCCATGGAAGGTTGGTTAAGAAGGTTCAATCTTTGGGTGTTAATGGCGGAGTAGCAAGATGGATTCAACAGTGGCTGAATGAGAGATGTCAGAGAGTAATGGTGGATGGCTGTTTGTCAGGTTGGAAGCCGTGTGACCAGTGGGGTGCCTCAGGGATCTGTGTTTGGGTCCACTGTTGTTTGTCATGTACATCAATGATCTGGATGATGGGGTGGAAAATTGGATAAGTAAGTATGCAGATGATACTAAGATAGGTGGTGTTGTGGATAATGAAGTAGATTTTCAAAGTCTACAGAGAGATTTGGGCCATTTGGAAAAGTGGGCTGAAAGATGGCAGATGGAGTTTAATGCTGATAAGTGTGAAGTGCTACATCTTGGCAGGACAAATCAAAATAGGACGTACATGGTAAATGGTAGGGAATTGAGGAATGCTGTGGAACAGAGGGATCTAGGAATAACTGTGCATAGTTCCCTGAAGGTGGAATCGCATGTAGATAGGGTGGTAAAGAAAGCCTTTGGTGTGCTGGTCTTTATAAATCAGAGCATTGAATATAGTAGGGAAGTAATGTTAAAATTGTACAAGGCATTGGTTAAGAACCAATTCTGGAGTATGGTGTACAATTTTGGTCGCCTAGTTATAGGAAGGATGTCAACAAAATAGAGAGAGTACAGAGGAGATTTACTAGAATGTTGCCAGGGTTCCTGCAACTATGTTACAGAGAAAGGTTGAACAAGTTAGGTCTTTATTCTTTGGAGCGCAGAAGGTTAAGGGGGGACTTGATTGAGGTCTTTAAAATGATGAAAGGGATAGACAGAGTTGACGTGGATACGTTTTTCCCATTGAGGGTAGGGAAAGATTCAACAAGAGGGCATGATATGAGAATTAAGGGACAGAAGTTTAGGGGTAACGTGAGGGGGAACTCCTTTACTCAGAGGGTGGTGGCTGTGTGGAATGAGCTTCCAGCAGAAGTGGTGGAGGCAGGATCGATTTTAACATTTAAGAGTAAAGTGGATAGGTATATGGACGTGAAGGGAATGGAGGGGTATGGTCTGAGTGCAGGTAGATGGGACTAGGGGAAAACAAATGGTCGGCACGGACTGGAAGGGCCGAGAGGGCCTGTTTCCGTGCTGTAATTGTTATATGGTTATATGGTTAATGTGCACTTTAACCACGTGTGATTTTTTTCTATTACAAATCTCAAATTGTGGAGTACAGAGGCAAATAAATAAATGATGGGTCTTTGTCCCAAACATTATGGAGGGCACAGTATGTTTCTGGTTCGAGGCAAGTATTCTTGCCCTGTACAAAAATGTCCATGCCCCTCATAGGACCAATGTCAATATGCCAAGCGCAGAATCTTGAACTTTGAGCTGGATTTTGTTGCCCTGCTCGGCAACTTAGTGAACTTCAGTGTTTTGTGCCACTATGCTGTCACTAAGGCAGACCACATTTAAAAAAAAGATATAGGGCTGTACTTCTAAAACTAGTCATGGTGGTTTCAACTCTCTCTTCACAGGACATAGTGGGGCCATCAATACTTTCAAGATAAACCAACTGAAATATTAGCAATTAAATAAACTTTGTAGTGGAAATATATATAGAAAATGCAATGTGTTGCTAGGATCATGCATTATATCAAACCACATTATATATTTTTTAAATTTATTAATTCATGGGTTCTGGATATTACTGGTAATGCCAGCATGTGTAACCAATTATGAATTGCTCCCGAGAGAGAGGAACAAGCAGTTAATAATAGTCAACCACCTTGGAGTATTGGAGTAACATATGGGGCAGATTGGCAAAGAGCAACTTTCCCCAAAGGACATTAGTGAATCATGTGACTGAATTACAATCCAGTCATTTTCTGGTTGCCATTGCTAATCTTTCCTTTCAAATTACGCATTTAATTCCTCGATTTTAAATTTCCAGAATCAAAGCAGGACTATGGCAGATGAGAGGCAGGTCATCAGTATGGGAAGTGATGAAAGAAAGTTCAGTGGATAGAATAGGCAGGAGCGCAGCAGAGAGTGTGGAAGGACCGTTGCATTGAAATGCATTTATTTTAATATAGAAACATAGAAATTAGGTGCACGAGTAGGCCATTCGGCCCTTCGAGCCTGCACCGCCATTCAATATGATCATGGCTGATCATCCAACTCAGTATCCCGTACCTGCCTTCTCTCCATACCCTCTGATCCCCTTAGCCACAAGGGCCACATCTAACTCCCTCTTAAATATAGCCAATGAACTGGCCTCAACTACCCTCTGTGGTAGAGAGTTCCAGAGACTCACCACTCTCTGTGTGAAAAAAGTCTTTCTCATCTCGGTCTTAAAGGATTTCCCCCTTATCCTTAAGCTGTGACCCCTTGTCATGGACTTCCCCAACATCGGTAACAATCTTCCTGCATCTAGCCTGTCCAACCCCTTAAGAATTTTGTAAGTTTCTATAAGATCCCCTCTCAATCTCCTAAATTCTAGAGAGTATAAACTGAGTCTATCCAGTCTTTCTTCATAAGAAAGTCCTGACATCCCAGAAATCTGTCTGGTGAACCTTCTCTGCACTCCCTCTATGGCAATAATGTTCTTCCTCAGATTTGGAGACCAAAACTGTACGCAATACTCCAGGTGTGGTCTCACCAAGACCCTGTACAACTGAAGTAGAACCTCCCTGCTCCTATAATGCAAGAGGCCTGACCGTTAAGGCGGGTGAATTCAGGGGATGTAGAGGTACGTGCGACTGGGACATTGCAGTCATTAAGGAAACCTGGCTAAGAGAGGGAAAGGACTGGCACCTTAATATCCCAGGGTACAGGTGCAGAGTACAAGTTGTGACCACTGCCCAGTCCATCACCGGCTCTGACCTCCCCACCATCGAAGGGATCTATCGCAGTCGCTGCCTCCAAAAGGCAGCCAGCATCATCAAAGACCCACACCATCCTGGTCACACACTCATCTTTCCTTTGCCATCGGGAAGAAGGTATAGGAGCCTAAAATCTGTTCAGGAACAGCTTCTTCCCCACAGCTATTAGGCTATTAAACACAACATCAAATAAGCTCTGAACAATAACAGTCTATTATTAATATTGCACTTTATCTGTTTATTTATTGTGTATACATGGTCTATAGACACACTGATTTGTTATCTCCCATTCTGTATTATGATTACATAGTCTGTTCTGCTGCAACAAATGAGAATTTCATTGTCCTATCTGGGACACATGACAATAAAACTCTCTTGACTCCACAGGTGAGATAAAGGTTGGGGTAAAATACCCCAACAAAATAGAGAGAGTACAGAGGAGATTTACTAGAATGTTGCCAGGGTTCCAGCAACTATAACCATATAACAATTACAGCACGGAAACAGGTCCTCTCGGCCCTTCCAGTCCGTGCCGACCATTTGTTTTCCCCTAGTCCCATCTACCTGCACTCAGACCATACCCCTCCATTCCCTTCACGTCGATATACCTATCCACTTTACTCTTAAATGTTAAAATCGATCCTGCCTCCACCACTTCTGCTGGAAGCTGATTCCACACAGCCACCACCCTCTGAGTAAAGAAGTTCCCCCTCACGTTACCCCAAAACTTCTGTCCCTTAATTCTCATGTCATGCCCTCTTGTTTGAATCTTCCCTACCCTCAATGGGGAAAAAAAAAATAACGTATCCACGTCAACTCTGTCTATCCCTTTCATCATTTTAAAGACCTCAAATCAAGTCCCCCCTTAACCTTCTGCGCTCCAAAGAATAAAGACCTAACTTGTTCAACCTTTCTCTGTTAACATAGTTGCTGGAACCCTGGCAACATTCTAGTAAATCTCCTCTGTACTCTCTCTATTTTGTTGACATCCTTCCTATAACTAGGCGACCAAAATTGTACACCATACTCCAGAATTGGTCTTACCAATGCCTTGTACAATTTTAACATTACTTCCCTACTCCTATATTCAATGCTCTGATTTATAAAGGCCAGCACACCAAAAGGCTTTCTTTACCACCCTATCTACATGCGATTCCACCTTCAGGGAACTATGCACAGTTATTCCTAGATCCCTCTGTTCCACAGCATTCCTCAATTCCCTACCATTTATCATGTACGTCCTATTTTGATTTGTCCTGCCAAGATGTAGCACTTCACACTTATCAGCATTAAACTCCATCTGCCATCTTTCAGCCCACTTTTCCAAATGGCCCAAATCTCTCTGCAGACTTTGAAAATCTACTTCATTATCCACAACACCACCTATCTTAGTATCATCTGCATACTTACTTATCCAATTTTCCACCCCATCATCCCAGATCATTGATGTACATGACAAACAACAGTGGACCCAACACAGATCCCTGAGGCACCCATTGCTCCTTATCTCTCCACATCACCATCTATATCTCTCGTTTCCCTGATCCCTGACCAGTCCGAAGAAGGGTCTCGACCCGAAACGTCGCCTATCTCCTTCGCTCCTTAGATGCTGCTGCACCCGCTGAGTTTCTCCAGCTTTTTGTGTACCCTCGATTCTCCAGCATCTGCAGTTCCTTCTTTAAAAAAAAAAAAAATCCCTGAGGCACCCCACTGGTCACCGGCTTCCAACCTGACAAACAGCCATCCACCATTACTCTCTGACATCTCCCATTCAGCCACTGTTGAATCCATCTTGCTACTCCGCCATTAACACCCAAAGATTGAACCTTCTTAACCAACCTTCCATGGGGAACCTTGTCAAAGGCCTTACTGAAATCCATATAGACAACATCCACTGCTTTACCCTCATCAATTTCCCTAGTTACCGCTTCAAAAAAATTCAAGAAGGTTTGTCAAACATGACCTTTCAGGCACAAATCCATGTTGACTGTTCCTGATCAGACCCGGTTTATCCAGATGCTTATATATATTATCTCTAAGTATCCTTTCCATTAATTTGCCCACCACTGACGTCAAACTAATAGGTCTATAATTGCTAGGTTTATTCTTTGAACCCTTTTTAAACAATGGAACAACATGCGCAGTACGCCAATCCTCCGGCACTGTTCCCGTTTCTAATGACATTTGAAATATTTCATAGCTCCTGCTATTTCTACACTAACTTCCCTCAATGTCCTAGGGAATATCCTGTCAGGACCTGGAGACTTATCCACTTTTATATTTTTCAAAAGTGTCAGTACTTCCTCCTCTTTGAATCTCATAGTTTCCATAGCTACTCTACTCTTTCCCCTTAACTCACAGAGTTCAATATCCTTCTCCTTGGTGAATACCGAAGAAAAGAAATTGTTCAATATCTCCCCCATCTCTTTTGGCTCTGCAGATAGCTGTCCATTCTGGTTCTCTAATGGTCAAATTTTATCCCTCGTTATTCCTTTTGCTATTAATATAGCTGTAGAAAACCCTTTGGGTTTACTTTCACCTTTCTTGCCAAAGCAACCTCATATCTTCTTTTAGCCTTCCTAATTTCTTTCTTAAGATTCTTTTTCATTCTTTATACTCCTCTAGCACCTCATTTACTCCATGCCTCCTATAATTATTGTAGATATCTCTCTTTTTTCGAAACAAGTGTCCAATTTCCCTTGAAAAACCATGGCTCTTTCCAATTTTTTACTATTTCCTTTCAACCTAACAGGGACATAAAGATTCTGTACTCTTACAATTTCCCCTTTAAATGTCCTCCATTTCTCTTCTACATCCTTCCCATTAAACAAAGTGTCCCAATTCACTCCTTTAAAATCCTTATGCATTCCCTCAAAATTAGCCTTTCTCCAATCAAAAATCTCTACCCTAGGTCCAGTTCTGACTCTCTCCATAATTATATTGAAACTAATGGTATTGTGATCACTGGTCCCGAAGTGCTCACCAACGCATACCTCCGTCACCTGACCTGCCTCATTTCCTAACAGGAGGTCCAGCACTGCCCCTTCTCTGGTCGATACCTCTATGTACTACTGCAAAAAACTATCCTGCACACATTTTACAAACTCCAAAAACCATCCAGCCCATTTACAGAATGTGTTTCCCAGTCTATTTTGAAAATTGAAATCTCCCACAATCACTACCTTGTGCTTACTACTAATATCTGCTATCTCCTTACATATTTGCTCTTCCAATTCACGCTCCCCATTTGGCGGTCTATAATACACCCCTAAAAGTGTTGCTACACCGTTCCCACTTCTCAGTTCCACCCAAATAGCCTCCCTAGACGAGCCCTCTAATCTATCCTGCCAAAGCACTGCTGTAATATCTTCTCTGACAAGCAATGCAACACCTCCCCCTCTGGTCCCTCCAATTCTATCACACCTGAAGCAACGAAATCCTGGAATATTTAGTTTCCAATCACAGCCCTCCTGCAACCACGTTTCACTGATTGCCACAACATCATATTTCCAGGTGTCAATCCAGGCTCTAAGTTCGTCCACCTTACTTACAATGCTCCTAGCATTAAAATATACACATTTTAGAAACCCACCATCCCTTATTCTCGGTCTATTATCTTTTTTCATCTTTCTCGCCTACATTTTGGATCCGAGTGCTTCCCTTCTCTGCCTCTTGCCCCACACCCTGACCCCTAGCCCCCTCTACCCGAGTCCCTCCCCCCAGCCTTTCTAGTTTAAAGTCTCCCCAGTAGCCTTTGCAAATCTCCCTGCCAGGATATTGGTCCCCCTCGGGCTCAAGTGCAACCCGTCCTTTGTGTACAGATCATGCCTTCCCCAAAAGAGGTCCCAGTGATCAAGAAACTTGAATCCCTGCCCACTGCACCAGTCCCTCAGCCACGCATTTATCCTCCACCTCATTTCATTCCTACTCCCACTGTCACGCGGCACAGGCAGTAATCCTGAAATCGTTACCCTTTTGGTCCTTCTCCTTAACTTTCCCCCAACTCCCTAAATTCTCCCTTCAGGACCTCATCACTTTTTCTGCCTATGTCATTGGTACCTATGTGTACCACAACATCAGGCTCCTCTCCCTCCCTTATCAGAATCTTTTGTACACGTTCTGACACATGCGAGACCCTGGCACCAGGGAGGCAAACTACCATCCGGGTCTCCCGACTGCGTCTACAGTATCGCCTATCCGACCCCCTAACTATAGAGTCCCCTATTACAATTGCCCTCCTCTTTTTGCTACCCTTCTGAGCATCAGGGCCGGTCTCTGTGCCGGAGGCCCGGCCGCTGTTGCTGCCCCCAGCTAGGCTGTCCCCTCCAATCGTACTCAAACCCGAGTACCTATTTTCCAGGTGTACGGTCACAGGGGTACTCTCTAGCCCCTGCCTCTGCCCCTTGCCCTTCCTAACCGTGACCCACTTGTCTGCCTCCTGTGGTCTGGGAGTGACTGCCTCCCTGTAGCTCCTCTCTATTACCTCCTCACTCTCCCTGAGGAGACGGAGGTCATAGAGCTGCTGCTGCTCCAGGTTCCTAACACAGTCCTTTAGGAGCCCCATCTCGACACACCTGGCGCAGATGTGGACGTCTGGAAGGCTATCAGATTCCCTGACCTCCCACATCTGACATCCAGAACAGTACACTGCCCTGGCCTTCATACTGCCCCCCTTACACAGGATACAATATAAAGTACACAACAAACTGCTGGGATCTGACTGTCAATCAGCTGCTTACCCTGGTCCACTTCCCACCAACTATGTTACAGAGAAAGGTTGAACAAGTTAGGTCTTTATTCTTTGGAGCGCAGAAGGTTAAGGGGGGACTTGATTGAGGTTTTTAAAATGATGAAAGGGATAGACAGAGTTGACGTGGATAAGCTTTTCCGATTGAGGGTAGGGAAGATTCAAAGAGGGCATGACATGAGAATTAAGGGACAGAAGTTTAGGGGTAACGTGAGGGGGAACTTCTTTACTCAGAGGGTGGTGTCTGTATGGAACGAGCTTCCAGCAGAAGTGGTGGAGGCAGGATCGATTTTAACATTTAAAAGTAAAGTGGATAGGTATATGGACGTGAAGGGAATGGAGGGGTATGGTCTGAGTGCAGGTAGATGGGACTAGGGGGAAACAAATGGTCGGCACGGACTGGAAGGGCCGAGAGGGCCTGTTTCCGTGCTGTAATTGTTATATGGTTATATGGTTATAAAAGGGGAGAAGGTATTGCTTTATTAAGGTGGAATTAAGGTGAATGTCATGGCAGTAGTCCGAGGTGACTTCACTGATGGTTCGTCCAGTGAGGCAATATGGGTGGAGTTGAGAAATGAAAAGGGGATAATCACCTTGTTGGGAGAGTCCTATAGGCCCCCAAAGATTCAACAGGAATTAGAAAAACAAATATGCCAGGAGATTGCTGGCAGCTTCAAGACGAATAAGGTGGTCATAGTAGGAAATATCAACTTTTCCAACATAAACTATGACCGTAAAGGCCTTAGACGGGGTGGAATTCGGTAAATATGTCCAGAAAAGTTTCCCCAACGGAGAGGGAAAAGCTTGATCTACTCTCAGGAAATTGGGAAAGACAATTGACTGAAGTAATCATGGACGAGGCTTTTGGGACCAGCAATCACTGTCGCATTGGTTTTAAAATGGTTAATAATAAAGACAGGCAGAGCCCACAACTTAACATTCTGTATTGGAACAAGGGCAACTTTGAGGGTTACAGACAGGAACTTGCTAAAGTTGATTGGGGCAAGTTGTTTGTGGGCAAAGGAACGATTGGAAAGTGGGACGCTTTTAAAAGTGTTATGACAAGAGTTCAGGCATGCATGTTCCTGTTAGAGCGCAGGACGGGGTGGGAGATTGCAACCTTCACGTGGTCCGCCATGTTTCGAAGAATGCAATCAACCTGGCGTGCACAATCAAGTAAGATCAAAGAACAAGTTGTCTGACAACTTTAGGCTGTGCACGCCACATGCAAGAAGAAGCAGTGAAGGACCAGGCCAGTGGGAGTGAGGAAGCTTGGATGAAAATAAACATTGAGGCGTTGGTCAGACAATAGGAGGCATGGGACAGGCATAGGCAGCTGGGATCAGGTGTATCCCTGGAGGAGTTTTGGGAACTGAGGAGCATACTTAAGGAGGAAATAGAGGGCAAAGTATAGAAACATAGAAACACAGAAATTAGGTGCAGGAGTAGGCCATTCAGCCCTTCGAGCCTGCACCGCCATTCAATATGATCATGGCTGATCATATGGGACTGGTAATAGCTTTGGCCGATAATATTAAGGATAATCCAAAGTAATCTAAAAGGCTGATGAGGGCAAAACCATGGATGTAATCTGTATGGACTTCATCAAGGCATTTGATGATTCTGCATGGTAGGTTGCTCTGAAAGGTTAGATCGCACGGGATCCAGGGACAGCTAGCCGACAGGAAAGAGAATTAGTTCACAGAAGGAAGCAGAGGGTGTTCGCGGACGGTTGCTTTTCTGACTGGAGGCCAGTGATGAAGAGTGATGAGTCTCAGGGATAGGTGTTGGGCCCATTGCTGTTTATGCTTTATGCCAACGATTTGGATAAGTTTGCAGATGGTAGTATCTGTGAGAGTGCAGATGGTTAAATGCAGTCAAGTGAGATGCACATCATTTTGGGAAGCTAAACAAGAGCAGGAACTACAGTGAATGGCAGGGCCCTGGGAGTATTCTACTTCCTGAGAAGATTACGGAGAGTCGGTATGTCTAGGAGGGCTCTCTCTAACTTCAGCAGGTGCACAGGAGAGAGCTTGCTGACCTGTTGCATCGTGGCTTGGTTCGGTAACTTGAGCGCCCTGGAGAGGAAAAGACTACAAAAAGTAGTAAACACTGCCCAGTCCATCATCGGCTCTGACCTTCCATCCATCGAGATCTATCGCAGTCGCTGCCTCAAAAAGGCTGGCAGCATCATCAAGGACCCACACCATCCTGGCCACACACTCATCTCCCCGCTGCCTTCAGGTAGAAGGTACAGGAGCCCGTAGACTGCAACGACCAGGTTCAGGAATAGCTACTTCCCCACAGCCATCAGGCTATTAAACCTGGCTCGGACAAAACTCTGAACATTAATAACCCATTATCTGTTATTTGCACCCATTATCTGTTATCAGTTTATTTATTCATGTGTGTATATATTTATATAATGGTATATGGACACACTGATCTGTTCTGTAGTCAATGCCTACTATGTTCTGTTGTGCTGAAGCAAAGCAAGAACGTCATTGTCCTATCAGGGACACGTGACAACTTGAACTTATAGACCAGGGTGTTTTAGGAGTGCAGGTACATAGTTCCTTGAAAGCGGTGCCACAGGCAGAAAGGGTGGTAAAGGCAGCTTTTGGTACATTGGCCTTCACCAGTCAGAAGTTGGCATGTTATGCTACAGTTGCACAAAACATATGTGAGGCTGCATTTGGAGTAGTGTGTTCAGTTTTGGTCACCTCACATGAAGAAATATGTTGTTAAGATAGAAAGAGTGCAGGGAAGACTTACAAGGATGTTGCCAGGACTTGAACTATAGGGAGAGGCTGGGCAGGCTGGGATTGTAATCCGTTGACCTCAGTCGGCTTTGGGGTGATCTTATAGAGGAGTAAAAATCATGAGGGGGATAGGATAAATGCACAGAATCTTTTGTTCAAAGTAGAGAAATCGAGAACCAGAGGACATAGGTTTAAGGTGAGAGGGGAAAGATCTATGACAGACCAGAGGACATAGGTTTAAGGTGAGAGGGGAAAGATCTATGACAGACCTGAGGGGCAACTTTTTTCAAACAGAGGGTGATGGTTATATGGAATGAGCTGCCAGAGTACATAGTTGGGGTAGTTACTATAACAGCATTTAAAAGACATTTGGACAGGTACATGGATAGGAACGGTATAAACAGAGGGATATGGGCCATACGTGGGCATTTGACGTGCGGTGAGGTCAATGGCTCGGGAGGCACTGGCTAGTATCAGTGGCCCGGCCCTCCCTGTATTGATCACCGCATCTCCCCAGGGAGAGAGAGGGGTGGAGCCGGGGCTGTGTGCGTGAAGCACGGCGACTGGAGGGGCGGGAGCGCTGCCCGGGGCCCATGAGCGAACGACCCACCTCCCCCTCTCACCCTTCTCTATTCCCCCTCCCCGTCTACCCCTTGCTTCCCCCTCCACCCCTCTACTCTCTCTCCCCCCTCTCCCCGGGGTAGATCTACCCGAGCCGAGAGTACATTACTCCAGCACGGGGCCCCCTTAGTTGCGGGGCACAATTGGGAGCTCTCAGCAGCCCAGAGCCTCTGAATCGGCCGCTACAAATCAACGAATCAACCTACCAGTCAGCGCTGCCCGCGGCTGGAAAGTCAGCGCCTCCAGCGGTGGAATCCAGTGCTGCGCCGGCGCTGCTGAAGCTCGCTAACGTGGAGGGAGAGTGAGGGAGCGACAATTACGTGGGCTGAGCCTATGTAATTGACGCTCACTCTCCCTCCACTGGGCTCAAGACAAGCCCCCTCGGTGAGGCACATGTGATCGCTGCCTCCCCTAGTGCTTTTTCATTGCAGTTTTATGACGAGACCAGCGAGCCTAAATTTAATATATTTATACGTGAAATAAGCTACCTGGACTATGGAAGGTAAGGACATGTAATGAAGGGGTTTACACACATTACATTGGTGAAATACAGAGATTGTAACAGGCAAACGCTTATTGTCCGCGCTCCATCCAGTTTCTAAGGGGATGCGCAATCAGAGGGGAGGCTCAGCTCGTCGCTGCCTCACCTCTCATCTCTCCCTGTATTTGCAGCGGCTGACTACATTTTGACTAAAAAATGATTAGATTCATAGAGAAATCACATTTATAACACAGATCAGTCATATAACCATATAACAATTACAGCACGGAAACAGGCCCTCTCGGCCCTTCCAGTCCGTGCCGACCATTTGTTTTCCCCTAATCCCATCTACCTGCGCTCAGACCATACCCCTCCATTCCCTTCACGTCCATATACCACTTTACTCTTAAATGTTAAAATCGATCCTGCCTCCACCACTTCTGCTGGAAGCTCATTCCACACAGCCACCACCCTCTGAGTAAAGAAGTTCCCCCTCACGTTACCCCTAAACTTCTGTCCCTTAATTCTCATGTCATGCCCTCTTGTTTGAATCTTCCCTACCCTCAATGGGAAAAGCTTAACCACGTCAACTCTGTCTATCCCTTTCATCATTTTAAAGACCTCAATCAAGTCCCCCCTTAACCTTCTGCGCTCCAAAGAATAAAGACCTAACTTGTTCAACCTTTCTCTGTAACATAGTTGCTGGAACCCTGGCAACATTCTAGTAAATCTCCTCTGTACTCTCTCTATTTTGTTGACATCCTTCCTATAATTAGGCGACCAAAATTGTACACCATACTCCAGAATTGGTCTTACCAATGCCTTGTACAATTTTAACATTACTTCCCTACTCCTATATTCAATGCTCTGATTTATAAAGGCCAGCACACCAAAGGCTTTTTTTTACCACCCTATCTACATGCGATTCCACCTTCAGGGAACTATGCACAGTTATTCCTAGATCCCTCTGTTCCACTGCATTCCTCAATTCCCTACCATTTACCATGTACGTCCTATTTTGATTTGTCCTGCTAAGATGTAGCACTTCACACTTAACAGCATTAAACTCCATCTGCCATCTTTCAACCCACTTTTCCAAATGGCCCAAATCTCTCTGTAGACTTTGAAAATCTACTTCATTATCCACAACACCACCTATCTTAGTATCATCTGCATACTTACTTATCCAATTTTCCACCCCATCATCCAGATCATTGATGTACATGACAAACAACAGTGGACCCAACACAGATCCCTGAGGCACCCCACTGGTCACCGGCTTCCAACCTGACAAACAGCCATCCACCATTACTCTCTGACATCTCCCATTCAGCCACTGTTTAATCCATCTTGCTACTCCACCATTAACACCCAAAGATTGAACCTTCTTAACCAACCTTCCATGGGGAACCTTGTCAAAGACCTTACTGAAATCCATATAGACAACATCCACTGCTTTACCCTCATCAATTTCCCTAGTTACCGCTTCAAAAAATTCAAGAAGGTTTGTCAAACATGACCTTCCAGGCACAAATCCATGTTGACTGTTCCTGATCAGACCCTGTTTATCCAGATGCTTATATATATATTATCTCTAAGTATCCTTTCCATTAATTTGCCCACCACTGACGTCAAACTAATAGGTCTATAATTGCTAGGTTTATTCTTTGAACCCTTTTTAAACAATGGAACAACATGCCGATTTAAATGGTGGCCGATTAGGAAAAGGGGAGATGCAGCGAGACCTGGGTGTCATGGTACACCAGTCATTGAAAGTAGGCATGCAGGTGCAGCAGGCAGTGAAAAAAGCGAATGGTATGTTAGCTTTCATAGCAAAAGGATTTGAGTACAGGAGCAGGGAGGTTCTACTTCAGTTGTACAGGGTCTTGGTGAGACCACACCTGGAGTATTGCGTACAGTTTTGGTCTCCAAATCTGAGGAAGGACATTATTGCCATAGAGGGAGTGCAGAGAAGGTTCACCAGATTGATTCCTGGGATGTCAGGACTGTCTTATGAAGAAAGACTGGATAGACTCGGTTTATACTCTCTGGAATTTAGGAGATTGAGAGGGGATCTTATAGAAACTTACAAAATTCTTAAGGGGTTGGACAGGCTAGATGCAGGAAGATTGTTCCTGATGTTGGGGAAGTCCAGGACAAGGGGGTCACAGCTTAAGGATAAGGGGGAAATCCTTTAAGACCGAGATGAGAAAGACTTTTTTCACACAGAGAGTGGTGAGTCTCTGGAACTCTCTGCCACAGAGGGTAGTTGAGGCCAGTTCATTGGCTATATTTAAGAGTGAGTTGGATGTGGCCCTTGTGGCTAAGGGGATCAGAGGGTATGGAGAGAATGCAGGTACGGGATACTGAGTTGGATGATCAGCCATGATCATATTGAATGGCGGTGCAGGCTCGAAGGGCTGAATGGCCTACTCCTGCACCTAATTTCTATGTTTTCTATGTTTCTATGCGCAGTACGCCAATCCTCCGGCACTATTCCCGTTTCTAATGACATTTTAAATATTTCTGTCATAGTTCCTGCTATTTCTACACTAACTTCCCTCAATGTCCTAGGGAATATCCTGTCAGGACCTGGAGACTTATCCACTTTTATATATTTCAAAAGTGTCAGTACTTCCTCCTCTTTGAATTTCATAGTTTCCATAGCTACTCTACTTTTTCCCTTACCTAGTCGAAAAATATTCATATTTATTTTATTATTATTATTTTCCTTTACCTTTCTTGACAGCTATTTTCATTGGGAGTATAACAGGCGAGGCTCTGCCTCCCTTGCCCGCACGTCTCTGATATGGGCCTAGTGTAAATGGGGTGTCTTCGTGGAAATGTCCTGAAGGCCCAGTTTCCACGATGTATGACTCTAAAAGTTATAGTGGGATTCAACCTCATGCTCCAGAATCGCTAACCCAGAAATTTAATTTTTAATCGGTTAACAACCATTATAATTGCTCAGTGTCATTACCTTTTAATTAAATCATTAGTACATTGAAGCGAAGGGGAGCCGAGGTCTGGGCAGATCAGACAATAATCACTAGAATGGCAGGGCAGGCTTGAGGGACCAGGTGGCTTATTCCTGCTATTCTTTTTATATTCTCAAGGGAACATATCAATGAACTTCATCTAATTGATAGTAAGAAACGTTTTATTTCATTTAAGCCCAACAATATACTTAATGACTATAGAAAGAATATAAATGCATTCACTTAAATTGTTCAATTTCGCTGGGAAAATACAATTACTTAATAGTCGAATGACCTTATTACAGAAAGTAATTTTCGATCAAGCTTCATTATATAAGGATGAAATTTAAGGATGAAGTGCACAAATATTGGTATCAAAATTAACTTATTAACATCAAGTGACTCTCTAAGAATTAAAGTATACTTGCAAACAGTTTAAAGCAAAATAATTTCTCAAATGTGAATTATTTAATGCTAACAAAGATACCAATATTTATAGAAAGATTGAGACCAAGATAATTCAATGCAGAGGATAGTTTTGTATTCCAATTAACATCTGAGATTAAATAAAAATAGAAACATTGTATTTCTTGATCACCAAAGTAAAAGTTGCCAAGCAAAGGCTAAATTGAAGAAAAGAGAAAAAAATACCAGTTTTATTCTTAAGGAGCCACTTTTTGATGCACTTAGGCTGCGCATAGTCACTACAGCTGCTGGTGATGTAGGTCAGCGGAATATGCCACAGGTAACTAGAAAGTAAAATAAAAGTTGTGGTTAATTTAATTTTGTGGGATTACGAAAGGTTATCCCGAATGAACTGGAAACAGAATGCCAAGAATAAATGATTTCATTTTTATCTTCGGTCTACAAAGCTATCAAGTGCAGAACCCTTTATGCCAAGGAAGATATACAAATGTAGTTTGAATTTCCATGCACTATTATAAGAATTCCAGCCGTTTAAACTAATTACAACACATCAAATTACAATATCATAGAATCATAAAGCATACAACATGGAAGGGTTGGGCCAACTTTGGTCCACAATTTTCCCAAGCAGCTAGTCCATTTTGCCTGCAATTGGTCCATATTCTTCAAAACCTTCCCAATATTGTTCAAACATCTTTTAAATGTTATAATTATACCTGCCCCTACCATTTCCTCTGGCAGCCTGTTCCATATATGGACTACCCTCTGTGCAAGAAAAGTAGCCCATCAGACCCCTTTCAAATAGGATAGGGTAGCATACTTCTAAATGGTAAACGGAATAACATTTGCATGTAGTTTTTTGTCAGGCCTCAAGCAATATTCCAAATGAGACTTGACCATGTTATCCCCAAATTATTTTTTGTTTTTCCTTGCACCACATTTTCTCAAATTACGCCCCCCTGACCCCGTCCACTTTTCAGGTTGATAGTTGTGACAATGAAAAATAAATCCTTGGACCAGTCTGTACTAATATTATATCTTTCAACTGAAATTATCGATTATCATTCAGAGTGTCCAAATAAAAATAATGACAATAAGATACAACTCAGAGTCCCGAGTTGACCAATTTAAATCAGTGGTGTAAAAAAAAAAAACAGCACTGGACATAGGTTTCATTTGTAAATCCTTCATTTTAGAATCTCTGGGGAAAAAATCTTCCTGATCACCAAAATGAATTTGAGGAATAGCATGGTTTTACCCGTGATAAGATGATGACGAATTTTGTGGAATGGAGATCCTGAGGAAACGTTCTTGACTGAGATGAATTTTATTAGCAGTGGTGTCCAATTTAACAGTGACAACTGGGAATCCTGTCTGCAGCGTCCAGGTTTTCATCATTTCCTTCACATTCATATGTACACTGCCAACCTGTGAAATAAATATAATGCACCAAGAGATTACACCAAAGCACAGCAAGATTATTCAATTGAAGATTATTTATTCTCAACATTTTGTGGAGTTAGTATAGGATTTTTGGACTAGGTTACTGGTGCAATTGTTGTCAATTTGCTAAATAAAATATAACATTACACAATCAAACAGATTTATAAAAACATTGAAGTCTTCAAGATCCATGTTTTTAAAACAAAAGTTTTACAATAGCATTGTTAAGGGCCTGTCCCACTGTACGAGGTAATTCAAGAGCTCTGCCGAGTTTAAAAAAAAATCAAACTCGTGGTAAGTACGTAGAATGTACGTAGCAGGTATGTCGGAGCTCGGGACGTCTCTTAGCGGCTCGTAACGCTAACGGCAGGTACTCGGGAAACGCGGTAAACTCATGAAGGTTTTTCAACATGTTGAAAAACATTCACGAGAGCCCCGAGTACCTACGAACGGCTATTACCGTAATTCTCCGAGTTCGAAAATGGGGAAACTCGGGAGAACTCTTGAATTACCTCACACAGAGGGACAGGCCCTTCAGCCTAACAGAGATTTCAGTTTTGAAAATGTATAGTAATGCTAGCCACAGCAGCAACACTGCCCTGTCCAGGTGGTCTAGCTGCCTGCACAGTTACAAGGTACATTGCAATCGCGAGGAACAACATATTACCTTTCTTCTGGACATGGTGCAATGGTAGACTCAATATTGATTTCTCCAACTTTGGGCAACCTGTTTTTGTTCTTTCCATCTGCTTCAGAACTGGCCTTTTCTGCTTATCACTATTATAGTTCAGTTTTGTTTTAATTTAACACTAGTATAGCCTGGCCAACTGGGTTTGCTCCACATTCACCTATCCATATTCTCTAGCGGTCTTCCCTGACCCTAAGGTTACTCCAGAACTCTGTCTTTCATTGATCAGATGATATCCTAAAAGGAGATAGAAAAAGATTGGCCGATGCCTACAAGAATTTAGAAAAATGAGAGGTGTTCTCATTATGAGATACAACATTTCCAAGGGAACCATCAGGTTAGATTAGAGAAACTGCAGATGCTGGTTTGCAATATAAGAGATAAACTGCTGGAGTAACTCAGTGGGTCATACAGAATCTCTGGAGAACAGGGATAGGTGACTTTTGACTTGGGATCCTTCTTCAGACAATGGCCAAATTAGTGCTAGGCTACCCAACCTAAGCCCAGCAGGTTGTAACTGAGTTCAGGAATACATTATGATCAAACATTTGATTTCCTCAGCCCAATCCTATATATGCCCCGCTTTTTTAAATCCAAAGTAATACATCTGCAGGATACATCTGTAAATACCTTTCGGTCCGCTTGGAAAATATTATGAATAGTTACAACACATACCTTCAAGGTTGGCAGAGGAGCGCCAGGTGAAGGAGTGAGTGCGGGGATTGGCTGAGGAATTTAATTTGCAAATCAGTAAATTGGTCAATTTATCAGTAATTGGCTCAAGGGGAGCAGCCCTTCGGGGAACAGCCTTGTCGAGAGAAGGGCCTTGTGAGAAAAGTGGAAGCTTTGGCTCGAGAGTCTTCGGCGAGGAGGCTGAGGAGGGAGGAGAATACGCCAAAAGCTGTAGAGGGCGAGGCGTAGTGAATATATACGGGTAAGATGATTCAGTGCGATGCATGCAGGAAGTGGGAGGTCAGATCTGGACACTGATGGTGCCTCTGGCTGCTGCAACTGTGGAAAGTGTGTCCAGGTTCAGCTCCTGAAGGACCGTGTTGGGACACTGGAGAGGCAACTAGATGACCTCAGGATCATCCAGGAAAACGAGAGTTTCCTGGACAGGGCCTACAGTGAGATCGTTACACGGAAGATACCGGAAGAGAGAAGGGGGGGTGACGATGAGGAAGGGAAGGAAGCTTGGTGTACAGGAGACCCCGGGGGATGTAGCTCTTGAAAATGGATTCACCCTCTTGGAAGCTGTCGGGACAGAAGACGCTGCCATTCCAGTGGGGCACAGGTCTGCGATGTGTCAAAATGTGACGCTGAATCAACGGCAACGAGACAGACGTCAGGCAGAGCCGTGGTAATCAGGGACTCCATCATGAGAGGTACAGACAGGGGTTTCTGTGGCAACAGGCGGGAGTCAAGGATGATGTGTTGCTCCCTGGTGCCAGGATCCAGGACGTCCTGGACCGACTGCTGGTCATCCTCAAGGGTGAAGGTGAGCAGCCGGAACTGGTAGTGCATGTCGGCACAAGTGACGTCGGGAAGCAGAGGAAAGACATTCTGCAGCGTGACTTGAGAGAACTCGGAAGAAGGCTGAAAAGCAGGTCCTCCAGGATGGTTATCTCCGGTTTGCTTCCAGTTCCTCGTGTTGGTGAGGGCAGGAACAGGGAGATAGGGGATCTGAATGTGTGGCTGAGCAGCTGGTGTGGGAAGCAGGGATTTAGATTCTTAGACCACTGGGATCTGTTTTGGGGTAAGGGTGAACTGTACAAAAGGGACGGGTTGCACCTTAACAGGCGGGAGACCACCATTCTGGCGGGTAGTTTTGCCACTGCTACACGGGTGGGTTTAAACTCAATAGTGGGGGGAGACAAACTGGAATTATAAGGATGGAGTTAAAGGGAAAGAGAGTATAAGAAAAGTTAAGAAAGACACCAGAATTAATGGGGCAGAAAGCTCAGGAAGGGATAGGAGAGTATGGCCAAGTGGAATAGGAATCAATGTGAAAGGTGAGGGGAGTAATGGATTAAAAGTATTAGATATGAATGCATGAAGTATAAGAAATAAAGTGGATGAGCTTGAGACTCTGTTAGAAATTGGCAAGTTTGATGTTGTGGAAATTACAGAGACGTGGCTGCAAGAGGACCAGGGCTGGGAACTGAATATTCAAGGGTATACGTTCTATCGATAAGACAGCCAGACAGACGGGCAGAGGGGTGGGGTACCTCGGTTCGTGAGGAATGAAATTCAGTCCCATGCGAGGGGTGATAGAATCAGGGGACATAGAGTCAGTACGGATAGAACTGAGGAATTGTAAGGATAAAATGACCCTAATGGGAGTGATCTACAGACCCCCGAACAGTAGCCTGGATATAGGGTGCAAGTTGAATCAAGAGTTAAAATTGGCATGTAGCAAAGGTAATGCTATGGATGTTATGGGAGATTTCAACATGCAGGTAGACTGGGAAAATCAGGTTTGTACCGGACCCCAAGAAAGGGAGTTTGTGGAGTGCCTCCGTGATGGATTCTTAGAGCAGCTTGTACTGGAGCCTACCAGGGAGAAGGCAATTCTGGATTTAGTGTTGTGTAATGAACCAGATTTGATAAGGGAACTCGAGGTAAAGGAGCCATTAGGAGGTAGTGACCATAATATGATAAGTTTCAATCTACAATTTGAGAGGGAGAAGGGTAAATTAAAAGTGTCAGTATTACAGTTGTGCAAAAGGGACTATGGAGCCATGAGCTGGCCAAAGTTGACTGGAAAGATACCCTAGCAGGGATGACAGTGGAACAACAATGGCAGGTATTTCTGGGAATAATACAGAAGGTGCAGGATCTGTTCATTCCAAAGAGGAAGAAAGATTCTATGGGGAGTAAGAGGTGACCATGGCTGACATGGGAAGTCAAGGACAGCATAAAAATAAAAAAGTATAACGTAGCAAAGATGAGCGGGATGCTAGAGGATTGGGAAACTTTTAAAGAGCAATAGAAAATAACAAAAAAGGCAATACGGGGAGAAACGATGAGGTACGAAGGTAAGCTAACCAAGAATATAAAGGAGAATATAAGACCAAAGGGTATGTAAGACCAAAGTTGGACCCTTGAATTTATTATGGGGAACAAGGAAATGGCAGATTAGTTGAACAGGTACTTTGGGTCTGTCTTCACTAAGGAAGACACAAACAATCTCCCGGATGTACTAGTGGCCAGAGGACCTAGGGTGACGGAGGAACTGAAGGAAATTCACATTAGGCAGGAAATGGTGTTGGGTAGACTGATGGGACTGAAGGCTGATGAATGCCCAGCGCCTGATGGTCTGCATCCCAGGGTAATTAAGGAACCGTGGATGCATTGGTGATCATTCTCCAATGTTCTATACATTCAGTATCAGTTCCTGTGGATTGGAGGGTAACTAATGCTATCCCACTTTTTAAGAAAGGTGGGATGGAGAAAACAGGGAATTATAGACCAGTTAGCCTGACATTGGCAGTGGGGAAGATGGAGTCAATTATAAAAGATGAATTAGCGGCACATTTGGATAACAGTAACAGGATCGGTCCGAATCAGCATGGATTTACGAAGGGGAAATCATGCTTGACTAATCTTTTGGAATTTTTTGAGGATGTAACTAGGAAAATGGACAAGGGAGAGCCAGTGGATGTAGTGTACCTGGACTTTCAGAAAGCCTTTGATAAGGTCCCACATAGGAGATTAGTGGGCAAAATTAGAGCACATGGTATTGGGGGTAGGGTACTGAGAAGGATAGAAAATTGGTTGGCAGACAGGAAACAAAGAGTAGGGATTAACGGGTCCCTTTCAGAATGGCAGGCAGTGACTAGTGGGGTACCGCAAGGCTCGGTGCTGGGACCGCAGCTATTTACAATATACATCAATGATTTGGATGAAGGGATTAAAAGTAACATTAGCAAATTTGCAGATGACACAAAGCTGGGTGGCAGTGTGAGCTGTGAGGAGGATGCTATGAGAATACAGGGTGACTTGGACAGGTTGGGTGAGTGGGCAGATGCATGGCAGATGCAGTTTAATGTTGATAAATGTGAAGTTATCCACTTTGGTAGCAAAAACAGGAAGGCAGATTATTATCCGAATGGTGTCAAGTTAGGAAAAGGGGAAGTACAACGAGATCTGGGTGTCCTTGTTCATCAGTCACTGAAAGTAAGCATGCAGGTACAGCAGGCAGTGAAGAAAGCTAATTGCATGTTGGCCTTCATAACAAGAGGAGATGAGTATAGGAGCAAAGAGGTCCTTCTGCATTTGTACGGCCTTAGGGAGACCACACCTGGAGTATTGTGTGCAGTTTTGGTCTCAAAATTTGATGAAGGACATTCTTCCTATTGAGGAAGTGCGGTGTAGGTTCACCAGGTTAATTCCCCGGATGGCGGGACTGTCATATGTTGAAAGAATGGAGCAACTGGGCTTGTATACACTGGAATTTAGAAGGATGAGAGGAGACCTTATTGAAACATATAAGATTATGACGGGATTGGACACGCTAGAGGCAGGAGAAATGTTCCCGATGTTGGGGGAGTCCAGAACCAGAGGCCATAGTTTAAGAATAAGTTTTAGAACTGAGATGAGGAAAAACTTTCTCACCCAGAGAGTTGTGAACCTGTGGAATTCTCTGCCTCAGAGAGCAGTGGAGGCCAATTATCTGGATGCTTTCAAGAGAGAGTTAGATAGAGCTCTTAAAGATAGCAGGGTCAAGGGATATGGGGACTAGGCAGGAACGGGATACTGAATGGGCCATGATCACAGTGAATGGCGGTGTTGGCTCGAATGGCCGACTCATGCACCCATTGTCTCTTGTCCATTGGCTGTGTGTGGTTTTACTTTCATACTGAAAGATCCATAGCCTCTGCCTGTAGTGTCTTGTCAAGTGAGAAAAGGCTCAAAATACGAAAATAAGATAAAACGAAAATTGTGGAAACACTCAGCATGTCAGGCAGCACCTATGGAAAGAGAAGCAAGGCTCTCATTTCATATTGAAGACCCTTCACTGAATTAGTTCTGAGCCACAAGGAACTGTAGATGCCAGTTTAGAAAAAGACAATATGCTGGAATAACTCAGGTTATATTTCCCCACAATCAGTCCAAAGAAACATTCCGACCGAAAACATCACATCCATGTTCTCCTAAGATGCTGCCTGATCTGCTGAGTTATTCCAGCACTGTGTGTCTTTTTTAGTTCCGAAGAATGGTTTGCAGCATGAAATTCAACTTTTCTTCCGTTCCACATTTATTGCACGACTCTTGAGAATTTTCCGTTTTTACTTTCGATCACCAATATAGGCACTATTTTAATGCATCAATTATACAGGACAGAGATGAGGAAAGATTCCCCACATCAGAAGGCTGTGGATATTCAATTGTTGAACAATTCAAGGTCAAGACCAAGGGATTTTTGGAGACAAAATCAGAGGATATAAGGGAATGGAGGCGGGATATGGGAGAAAACTGGGGATGAGGCATCGGAAATGGTGCCCATGCAGAACAGCTGAGCAGTTTTAAGGATACACACATATTCTTTTTTTTAATTAAATATACACACACATTTACTATATATATACGCACACACATATATATATATAATATATATATATATATATATATATATATATATATATATATATATATATATATATATATATATATATATATATATATACATATATATATACACACACACACACACACGAAAGCCTTTGGTGTGCTGGCCTTTATAAATCAGAGCATTGAATATAGGAGTAGGGAAGTAATGTTAAAATTGTACAAGGCATTGGTAAGACCAATTCTGGAGTATGGTGTACAATTTTGGTCGCCTAGTTATAGGAAGGATGTCAACAATATAGAGAGAGTACAGAGGAGATTTACTAGAATGTTGCCAGGGTTCCAGCAACTATGTTACAGAGAAAGGTTGAACAAGTTAGGTCTTTATTCTTTGGAGCGCAGAAGGTTAAGGGGGGACTTGATTGAGGTCTTTAAAATGATGAAAGGGATAGACAGAGTTGACGTGGATACGTTTTTCCCATTGAGGGTAGGGAAGATTCAAACAAGAGGACATGACATGAGAATTAAGGGACAGAGGTTTCGGGGTAACATGAGGGGGAACTTCTTTACTCAGAGGGTGGTGGCTGTGTGGAATCAGCTTCCAGCAGAAGTGGTGGAGGCAGGATCGATTTGAACATTTAAGAGTAAAGTGGATAGGTATATGGACGTGAAGGGAATGGAGGGGTATGGTCTGAGAGCAGGTAGATGGGACTAGGGGAAAACAAATGGTCGGCACGGACTGGAAGGGCCGAGAGGGCCTGTTTCCGTGCTGTAATTGTTATATGGTTATATGGTTATATGGAATAGAGGATTTCAGTATAGGAGTAAAGAGGTTCTTCTGCAGTTGTATAGGTCTCTGGTGAGACCACATCTGGAGTATTGTTTACAGTTTTGGTCTCCTAATTTGAGGAAACACATCCTTGTGATTGAGGCAGTGCAGCGTAGGTTCACGAGATTGATCCCTGGGATGGCGGGAGTGTCATATGAGGAAAGATTGAAAAGACTAGGCTTGTATTCACTGGAGTTTAGAAGGATGAGGGGGATCTTATAGAAACATATAAAATTATAAAAGGACTGGACAAGCTAGATGCAGGAAAAATGTTCCCAATGTTGGGCGAGTCCAGAACCAGGGGTCACAGTCTTACAATAAAGGAGAGGTCATTTAAGACTGAGGTGAGAAAAAACTTTTTCACCCAGAGAGTTGTGAATTTATGGAATTCCCTGCCACAAAGGGCAGTAGAGGCCAAATCACTGGATGGATTTAAGAGAGAGTTAGATAGAGCTCTAGGGGCTAGTGGAGTCAAGGGATATGGGGAGAAGGCAGGAACGGGTTATTAACGATCAGCCATGATCACAATGAATGGCGGTGCTGGCTCGAAGGACCGAATGACCCCCCTCCTGCACCTATTTTCTATGTTTCTATGTTTCCGTGCTGTAATTGTTATATGGTTATTCTGAAAGGGACTCATTAACCCCTACTCTTTGTTTCCTGTCTGCCAACCAATTTTCTATCCATGTCAGCACTCTACCCCCAATACCATGTGCCCTAATTTTGCCCACTAATCTCCTACCTGGGACCTTATCAAATGCTTTCTGAAAGTCCAGGTACACTATATCCACTGGCTCTCCCTTGTCCATTTTCCTAGTTACATCCTCAAACATTTTTTAGAAGATTAGTCAAGCATGCTTTCCCCTTTGTAAACCCATGCTGACTCGGACCGATCCTGCTACTGCTATTCAAATGTGCCGCTAATTCATCTTTTATGATTGACTCCAGCATCTTCCCCACCACCGATGTCAGGCTAACTGGTCTATAATTCCCTGTTTTCTCTCTCCCACCTTTCTTAAAAAGTGGGATAACATTAGCTACCCTCCAACCCACAGGAACTGACCCCGAGTCTATAGAACATTGGAAAATGATCACCAATGCATCATCAATTTCTGGAGCCACTTCCTTAAGTACCCTGGGATGCAGACCATCAGGCCCTGGGGATTTATCAGCCTTCAGTCCCATCAGTCTACCTAACACAAATTTCCTGCCTAATGTGGATTTCCTTCAGTTTCTCTGTCACCCCAGATCCTCGGGCCACTAGCACATCAGGGAGATTGTTTGTGTCCTCCTTAGTGAAGACGGATTCAATGTACCTGTTCAACTCATCAGCCATTTCCTTTCTCCCCGTAATAAATTCACCCTATTTAGTCTTCAAGGGTCCAACATTGGTCTTAACTAATTTTTTCCTCTTCATATACCTAGAGACGCTTTTACTATCCTCCTTTATATTCTTGGCTAGCCTACCTTTGTACCTCATCTTTTCTCCCTGTATTGGCTGAATGGCCTCCTCCTGCACCTATTTTCTATGTTTCTAAGAAGGTTACGTACTTTAGCCATACTGTTCCAGAGGTCTTCATTTCTTGTGTTTCCATACTTATGTTCCATCAAATATTGCGTAATTCCTTGCTGGAAATTGGTTTCATTAAGGAAATCCTTCAACATCAACAGAATTGAAGCACCCTGGGGAAAAAAAAAAAGAAAACATTGCTTATTTTGAATGTTTATCATTAAATACAATTATCTTTTACACAATTCTGCATTTCAACTCAGATTTTTCAGACAACAGGAAAAGCATGGAATTTGAGGAGCTTTAGTAACGGCAGTACTGAAGATGTAATGACACGGGTTTACCCAATCCAGCAAAGGTCCTAGGTCTCCTCCATTGGGGGTCAGTGTGGCTAAATGCATATCTCATATTTCACTTGGGCAGCCTACAGCTCAGTGGTATGGATATTGATTTTGCCAACTTCAGGTAGGCCCCCGGCATTCCCTCCCACTCTCTCCTTCCCCCACCCAAGTCGCACTAGCTTCTCGTTTTCACCTAACAAACTGCTAACAATGGCCTGTTTCCTTTTTCTTTCGCTACTTTTTTGAATAACTTTCATTTATTATTCTATCTCTTTACATCATCGCCTATTTCTCTCGTTTCCCATATCCCTCACCCGTCTGAAGAATGGTCTCGACCCGAAACGTACCCATTTCCTCACTCTAGAGATGGCGCCTGTCCTGCTGAGTTGCTCCAGCTACAAAACAGATCGGTATATGGACACACTGATCTGTTTTGTAGTCAATGCCTACTATGTTCTGTTGTGCTGAAGCAAAGCAAGAATGTCATTGTCCTGTCAGGGACACGTGACAATAAACTCACTTGAACTTGTGTCTATCTCTGGCAAAGGATGGATGTCTGGCAACTTAACATTTGGGGGGGGGGGGCAGGGGATGGGGGTGTCTGTACCATCCAGCAACAGGAATTACATTAAACAGGCTTGATATCCTTTGTATTTAAAGAAATCTCACAGATGGCTGGGAAATAAATAAGTAACACTGGATTTTTCTTTTAAAGATTTTACAAAAATATAGATCAGAATGGGAAATAGGCAGATTGAATTAACAGCGGTTAACAGACAGAGACTAAAAATTGCTGTGCTTCGTATTTTATGAGATTAGGTCTATCATCAAAAATTTTTTTTATCTTCTAGTGCATTATGTACCTTTAATTAAAATGTCTTCTAAAGATAAAATTCCATGGCTTCAATTTGCACAGTGGAAACCTGAACACATATTCTGGGGACGGAAGATTGCAAACTTCACGTGTTTCATGATCCTGTTTCGACTAATGCAATCAACTCGACGTGCACAAACGGAAGATCAAATAGAACAAGTTGTCCAACAACTTTAGGCTGCGCACGCCACACGAAAGAAGAAGAAGAACACATATTCTAAGCTGTTAACGAAGGAACTGCAGATGCTGGAGGGTACACAAAAGGCTGGAGAAACTCAGCGGGTGCAGCAGCATCTAAGGAGCGAAGGAGATAGGCGACGTTTCGGGTCGGGTCTGAAGAAGGGTCTCGACCCGAAACGTCACCTATTTCCTTCGCTCTATGCTTGTGGTTTGGTGTGATGCAGCGAACAAACATTGAATAGAAGTGCAGTGCGTTTGTACCGCAAGCTGCTGGAAAGAATGTCAAAGGCTACATGGGTCGGGTCACGTAACCACAGGAGTATTTGTGTCTTTGATCTACCCAAACTGCAGCTATTGAGATGGTGCAGCACACACACTCTTAAATATATCTATTTGATACCTGCTTACAGCAACATCACTCATAAGCAAAAGGAAAACTCACTTTGCATCAGATTTATTCAGAATTAATTCTTATTTTTATACAAAATCAAAATAAAAGGGAGATGTTTTTTTAAATTTTTAAATGATCATGTCTCTGATCTCTATTCAACCAAATATACACTGGGGAAAGGTGCAAAAGGGAAAACAATTCACACAGTGAATTACACTGGTGCATTTGGATATGGAAATATTCATCATGTTTGCTGGCAATCTCTTAAGCAAATATATTTCTGAAACGTATGTACGTATTTCCAGCCAACACAAAGCCATTACTTCTCAGCAAAAGTAGTGAACAAAGGAAATAGGACGGCAGAAAGTAGAAAATAAATAAACTGACCTTAATGCAAATATTATATTAGTATTTGACCAAACTGATCTGGGATAAGTAATTTATTTTATAATCTTCTTCCGTAATACCACTGTTAATGTTTAATGATAAATTCCTATGGAATGATACATCTAACAGCATCCTTGAGGAAGGATTAGCAAGAAACATCAATCCGTCTTCCCAGCAACAGCAAGCTAACTGGTATTTTAGATAGACACATAGATGTGGAAGATATGGATCACGTGTTGGCAGAAGAGATTAGTTTAACTTGGCATCCCGATCAGCATTGGCTTTGTGGGCCAAAGGGCCTGTTCCTGTGATATATTATTTTATGTTCCAATTGTTTCTCTCAATCTCCTTGCTCACGGAATTCAACTTGCTCATTCAACCACCCTTAAGGGCCTGTCCCAGCAGCATGCAACTCCATGCGATGGGCGCGACCTAACGTGGTCGCTTGAGCCGTCCGGCGTCGCGGGGCCGGTCCCACCTCGATCGCCGGAGCCGTGCGGAATTGTGCGGAGTTCGTCCCGACATTGCGCGGGGATCCGAAAAACTGACCATGTTCAAAAATTCCGCGCGGCAACGGCTTGTCGGCTTGCAGTCGCCTCGACGCATTACACACCGCCTCGACGTCGTGCCTCCGTGACCCTCTGTAGGTGCCTCCGTGACCCTCTCTGTGTGTGCCTCCGTGACCCTCTCTGTGTGTGCCTCCGTGACCCTCTCTGTGTGTGCCTCCGTGACCCTCTCTGTGTGTGCCTCCGTGACCCTCTCTGTGTGTGTCTCCGTGACCCTCTCTGTGTGTGCCTCCGTGACCCTCTCTGTGTGTGCCTCCGTGACCCTCTGTAGGTGCCTCCGTGACCCTCTCTGTGTGTGCCTCCGTGACCCTCTCTGTGTGTGCCTCCGTGACCCTCTGTAGGTGCCTCCGTGACCCTCTCTGTGTGTGTCTCCGTGACCCTCTCTGTGTGTGCCTCCGTGACCCTCTCTGTGTGTGCCTCCGTGACCCTCTGTGGGTGCCTCCGTGACCCTCTCTGTGTGTGGCTCCGTGACCCTCTCTGTGTGTGCCTCCGTGACCCTCTGTGGGTGCCTCCGTGACCCTCTCTGTGTGTGGCTCCGTGACCCTCTCTGTGGGTGCCTCCGTGACCCTCTCTGTGTGTGCCTCCGTGACCCTCTCTGTGTGTGGCTCCGTGACCCTCTCTGTGTGTGCCTCCGTGACCCTCTGTAGGTGCCTCCGTGACCCTCTCTGTGTGTGGCTCCGTGACCCTCTCTGTGTGTGCCTCCATGGCCCTCTCTGTGTGTGCCTCCGTGACCCTCTCTGTGTGTGCCTCCGTGACCCTCTCTGTGTGTGCCTCTGTGCCCCTCTGTGTGTGTCCCTCTCTGTCCTGGCGAACTTACCTTTCAGACTTCGCTCCAAGTTCGCCTCACTTTGCGCCGCGTTGCGCCACTCACCCAACCTCCGCGCGGCCCCCGCTGCCGGTTTGGTCGCGCTCTTCGCATGCAGGCGCATGCCGTTGGGAACGGCCCTGCACAGGGATCACCCGACCCCCGCGCGGCCCCCCGCTGCCGGTTTGATCGCGCTCATCGCATGGAGTCGGATGCTGGTAGGACAGGCCCTTTAGGCATTAAACGTCAACTATTACACAATAAACCTTTTGAAATCAGTCATGAACCACCGCCCAAACACTTCAAAACAGCACATATGCCAAGCAGGTTGGATGATTAATGCTCTGTCACTTGTTAATGAGATTACAGATGTTTCTAACTCTATCCCCTGCACCGGTATTCTAATATTAATATATTTCAAATTATTTGATTAGTGTTTCTCAAACAGACATATTGTCTATTGCCAATTGTCTGGGAGTGATCAGATGTTTTATAAATACTGGAGCAATATTAATTTGTAATGGTTATTCCTTATATAAAAAGTCATCAGCAGACTAACATAATCTAGAGCTCACATGGGAAATTTGTCAAAAAGCAATTAGAATCATACATTTACAGCATGGGAGGCCTATTGGACAAGCTGAAAAAAAAATTCTCTATATGGTTTAAGCGTGCTTTCCAAGTGTTGGGTTTTGCACTCCAATTCCATATCCAAATACTTTCTACACAATGAAGATTTTGGTCTCTTACGACTTTTGTTAAATTTCTCACCACCATCTACATAAAATAAAATCCACTCTCCCTTCATCAAATCAGCTCTCTCTTCATCAATTACTTCAGCAAAGGGAAATATCATTCCTGTATGCTCTTCAAAAATTAATAATTTAGAAAATCTTTTCTTAGAGAAAGCAACACTGTCCTATCCAATCTTTCTTCACAACAAAAATTCTTCAGTTTTGGATAAATCCTCAATATATTATTCTGTTCCTACTGCAGTCCTATCATTTCTTCAATTAATTCACAGGTCGTGAGCCCCCTGATAATTATAACATCTACTGCCCTTTCCCAACTGCTTTGAACCGAATGGCTTACCAGGTAATTTCAGACACTAGAGTGTGAATGTGCAGTCACAAATATGGCAGATCAGCTCATTTCCAGGATTTCATTACCCAAGGTCAATTGGGAAGGAATATCATCTTTTAATACAATTTGCAAGTTTAGCAGACATCGTTACTAATATGTTTTTGTTCAGAATTCAATTAATGCATCCTGTTACCATTCCTCACATCCTTCCTACGACCAGAATGCTAATGACACTAGTAGCTTGGTTTTACATGTGTTTTATATTATTCCCTGCCATGTAATCAATTCCCGGCTGATAACATTTTCACAGTGCATACTCAATCAGGTTGTTTATCTGCCTAATTTCCAAAGATCTGGGGACATGTTTGCCAAGATTCCTTTATTCCTCCACATTTTTCAGTGTTTCACCCTTTCCATGTTTTATTTTGCTTGTTCCACTGTTGTGCATCACCCGGTAACTCCTTGGATTGAATTCCATTTGCCACACTTCTGCCCACTCAGTCAATATCACTATGCACCCTATGGCTATCTTTATTATTAACCATTGGTGATACTATTATTTGCATCATCTGAACATTTCAATGCTCCCCTTACATTGTCGTAAGGTCAACTAAAGACTGGATAGGCTCGGCTTGTACTCGCTGGAATTTAGAAGATTGAAGGGTGATCTTATAGAGACTTACAAAATTCTTAGAACAGGCTAGATGCAGGAAGATTGTTCCCGATGTTGGGGAAGTCCAGGACAAGGGGTCACAGTTTAAGGGTAAGGGGGAAGTCTTTTAGGACCGAGATGAGAAAATCGTTTTTCACACAGAGAGTGGTGAATCTGTGGAATCTGTGGAATTCTCTGCCACAGAAGGTAATGGAGGCCAATTTGTTGGCCATATTTAAGAGGGAGTTGGATGTGGTCCTTGTGGCTAAAGGGATCAGGGGGTATGGAGAGAAGGCAAGTACAGGATACTGAGTTGGATGATCAGCCATGATCATATTGAATGGCAGTGCAGGCTCGAAGGGCCGAATGGCCTGCTCCTGCACCTAATTTCTATGTTTCTATGTTTCTATGTCATAAGTAATAGGAGCAGAATTAGGCCATTTGGCCCATCAAGTCTACGCCACCATTCAATCATGGCTGATCTATTTCTCCCTCCTCACACCATTCTCCTGCCTTCTCCCCATAACCCCAGACACCCATACTGATCAAGAATCTATCTATCTCTGCCTTACAAATATCCATTGGTTTATATTGCCAGAAGTCAAGGTCCATACAGTTTCCAATGACATTGACAGAAAGAGAGGCAGGTTAATTGGGTACCGGGAAAGGGATTAAAAATAAACCCACAAGGCTATAAATTATGGCATATGACAGGTGTCACATTCTAATAAAAAGATATCATAGATGAAAGTTGAGTTGGTCAGATCCATGAGGATTAGTTATGGAAGGTTGGGAGCTGTGCAAGACAATAAAGTCACAAATAACAGCATAGTGGAAAGACTATTTGGGTGGGTTGATACTAGCTTATAAGTGTAAGAAAATCCATGAGACAAAACAAGTGGATATGGAAGCCAGGAAATAAATTAATGGGTTTGCAAGGCATGGGTAACACAGACTGGAAGGAAATAAAGGAAATAAAGACATTTGGGAGAACTCTGTGGTATAATCTTCTGTGTGAGGAAACTAATAATGTAAGCTAAAAAAGTTGAATTTGTTTGTGTAAAAAAAACATCTGAGAATGAATAATGTCTGGATGCCTCAAAAAGCAATTAATTGGAGTTGCAGGGAAGGATAAAATGATACAATCCCATTGTGAGTTGTATACAATGGATCATTATTAAGACGGAAAAGGAAAACAAGTTTCTCAGGGCATAAATAATGAGACCATAATTATATGCAATTTCAAAATGTAGAAAAACAGTATAAAGATGCATTACTCTAAAAATTGATTTATGTGAACCTTAAGAGAACATTTTTAAATACATAGAATGCCCAACGAGAAAAGTGACTGATTTACAGAACGATCTGGGAGGTTATATTTAAGAAAGAACTGCAGATGCTGGAAAAATCAAAGGTAGACATAAAATGCTGGAGAAACTCAGCGGGTGAGGCAGCATCTACGGAGAGAAGGAATAGGTGATGTTTCAGATCGAGACCCTTCTTCATGATTATATTAATGATTTGAATAAAAATGTAGTCAGCAAATTTGCAGATGCCATTAAAATTAGTGGTATACAGACAGTGAAGGTTATCCACGATTACAACAGGATCTAGATCAAATGGGAGATTGGGGCACAGATTGGTAGATAGAGTTTAACTTTGAGAAGCACGAGTGTTGCATTTTAGAAAGCTAAAATAAGGCAGGACTTACCCTGTAAATGGCAAAGCATTGTAGGAGAGAGAGATTTATGGATAAAGGTACCTGACTGATTATACAGTTAGACAGGATGCTAATGAAGGCAGCTCATATGCTTGTCTTCCGCAGGACATGGAGATGTTGGGACATCATGTTACAGCTTTACAACGCATTGGTAAGACCACATGGAGTACAGAGTGCAGTTCTGCAGGTGCAGAAGCTGGCAAGGGCGTACAAAAAATTCACAGGGTGATCAGACTGCAGGGAATCCCTTGTTGGCAAGCTCACAAAATGTTATACTGTACAAAGACTCTTCACATGCATTGATCCCGGATTTGAACTACCTGGGAAACATGCCTACAACTTATGTACAATTTCTGTACTAATTGATTTACATACCTTTTCATAGGAAATAGATTCAAACATTTCCTCAATTTGTTCAAAGGTCTCAACGGGTGTGGAGAGGGGGTGGGATGAATTCATTGAATCTTTCTTCATTGCCCTGAAGCGAGTTTGCAGGAAAGAGTCACTCTAAGTGTAAATACAAAACAAAAGAAGTTTGTTGCAATGCTAGAATGCAGGCAATGTTAACAATTTATGTCTATGTATTACATTTTACAGTATCATGGAAAATACTTCATAGACTACATTCTATCTGGAAAATACTTCATAGACTATCTATTCATTTTCAAATGGGACAGGTCTCATTCGCACACTTATACTAGTATTACAATTTATCAGACTGCCTTCTTCTCAAGTAAGCGATCTAGATTTTAAACAGGTATTAATGGCCTGGGTATTCAAGTTTATCCACGCATGCTTTACAATATTACAGTGCCTCAATACAGTGAACTTTATCAAATATTGATGAGACTCAAACTTTGTTTTGAAGTTCAAACCAAAATCTGGATAAGAAATCATACTTTTGTGCCCTTGTATATTCAATTAGATAATATGGTTATGGGGAAGAATTGAAAGGGTCTAAAGTAATTATTTTCTCCTTAATAACATACTGTTCTTATGATGATAAACTAGATGACGAGATATTAAAATTTAACTTACCACTTGCAAATCAGGGAATACTTTTTCAATTGAAAAAAATTCCATAAAAGTGGCAAATCCTTCATTTAACCAAAGATCATTCCACCATTCCATAGTCACCAGGTTACCAAACCACTGAGGAGAACAAACATCACTTGAGAAACAAAGCCATCTTAAATTAATTTTAATTTTAAAAAAAAATCTACTGCAAATATGAATTTCCCATTAAATAGGTTAATCATCTTAGTGCTGACCAATTCACCCGATATTATGGACCATATCCACCTAGGTCTTTTAAATGAAAATCACTTTTAAAAACTGATATTGTTCTACTGTTTCAAGCTTACTCATTAAAATCTGGAAGACATAGCACTGGCTGTAGATATATGCAGAAATATACTTGTCAGACCCGCCACTGGAATATTGCATGGGGGGACCAGGCCTCCCGTGTGACTGGGTCCCAATGGGTCCTACTTAGTCTGGTCAAAATTATAAATGACAAACCACCATCCATATTCACCACAATTGCTGCAAAAACAAAGAGGTTATGTACAATGTGTATCCCACCCAACAATTCAGGCTATTTCTGCTGAGTCTAACTGTTGATATCTATGCCCGTCTGTCGATGCATTTGAATCATTTGCTCGGCAGGCTTGATTTCTAGAAAGATGTTATATATCAGGAGGTGCCAATTCCCATTCTCATACCAGTTCTCTGCCAAGTTGTCAATGTCAGATTTCCACCCACACGAGCAGCAGAGCTCAATGGTGAATTAGATCAAAACTAAAACAGAATGTGGCAAGATAAAAGGTTAGAACTAAAGAGCACAATGACAACCAGATTAACTAGACATTTTCAGAAAGTCCAGAGGGAAATCAAGTTGGAAATTAGAGGCAAAGAGAGCATGAGAAAAAAATGGCTGTGAAACAAAAGGGAATACAAAAATGTATTGCATAAATATCTGTTCAGGAAAAGGTAGTTTAAGAAAGGTGGCGAGACAGATCAGGAAAACTATAGATCGTTAAAGTAATCAATGAGACTTCACCAAAGAAAATGATGCTGCCTGAATTTCACAGAAAGATGGAATTGACAGTCTGGGTGGTACTTAAATTGGATAAATCCCCCAATCAAAATGAATCATAATCATAATCATACTTTATTAGCCAAGTATGTTTTGCAACATACAAGGAATTTGATTTGTAATTCAGTCATACCATCAAAAAGCAAAATACATTTTAATATGAACATCCACCACAGTGACTCCTCCACATTCCTCACTGAGATGGAGGGTGGAAGTTCAATCGCTTCCCTTCTTTGTTCTCCGGCGATCGGGGGCCTCGAGCCTTCCGTTGACGGGATGATCTTGACTCCCGTAGCCGGCGGTCGGGCCCTCCGTGTCAGGGCGATCAGCTCCTGCAACGGATGTCAGCTCCCCCGCGTCGGGCAATCTGACCCAGGGTCGGGGCTAGTCAAACCTTCTGCGTCGTTTGGGGCTTCCCAACATCGGTCTCTACCCAAGACTGTCAGCTCCTCGATGGTGAAATCCGCAGGCCGTGGTTGGAGCGCCAATCCCAGGCAAGGGATCGGCTCCGATAGTAGGTCCACTGTGGGGCTCAAAGTCAGTCCCGAGCAAGGCCTCCAGCTCCATGATGTTAGGCTGCAGAGCGACAGGCGATACGACCCGGAAAACTATCGCATCTCCAGCAAGGTAAGAGATTGAAAAAAAGTTTCCCCCACCCTCCACATAAAACAAATCAGACATCATTAACACATACTTATAAAACAGACCAAAAATAATTTAAAAAAAGACAAGACAGACCATTGGTGAGGCTGATCGTGCATCTGTGGAATCCATTGCCACAGAAGGCTGTAGATATTTAAGGCAGAGAGATAGGTTCTTGGATAGTACAGGTGTCAGGGGTTTTGGGGAGGAGGCAGGAGAATGGAAAGATATATCAGCCATGATTAAATGGCATAAACTTGATTGGCCGAATGGCCTAATTCTGCTCCGATTGCTTATGAACAATGAAACCCAAATTACTGCCAATGGAACTTTTGTTTTTCATTTTGTTTTCCCTGCGATTCATGTTTAAAACTCTTCTACACCATGTCCCGCCCCATCGAAGTAGCCTTGCTCCGTTCTTAAACCCGAGAGATTGGTGTAAATCAATTCCCCTCCAGTGCAGGATATGCCTTCAGTCATCTCGGGCCATGCTTGGCTCTCTGCTCCTTAACGATCTTAATTAAAACCCCAGTTTAACATCTTTTCCACCACTCTTTCATTACTTGCTGATTGCCGTCATGTAGAATGGAAGAGTACCTTCTCATTACGCAACTTCTACTGAACAACAGTAAAAAATAGCCTCCAGTCAAATCCAAATATTAAACATAAAGTCCACATATAGATGGAATTTACAATAATGGTGCTGCCAACTATGAAAACCCCACACACAGCTAGTGTAAATATAGGCCACTAACAATAAGGTCATTCATTGCAAAGGATTTCATTTTAAAATAAAAATAGAAAATAAAAATAGAAATTGTGCACACCACAACTGAAGCAGGCAACTTAGCCAGAGTGCACATTAACATTTTAATGTGCACCTGTCACTTGCATAACAGCTCAGACATTGCATGTGCTGAATGCTGGGTCACTTGCCTAATTTTCTTTTCATGACAGTTGCAGACTGTGAAGAACTTTGAAGACACGGGAAGAATTTTGGACAGTGTAGGCCTGTCAACTAATATTACACACAGGTCCTTCAACAGATGTTCAGTGCTCTTGCCGACACCGCATATGTCTGTCTGGTGATAAGTGGCGTTGATAAGTGTTTGAATGGAAATATTTTGCAGGGGTTCTGGTGGAAGACACTAATCAATATTTAGTCCACTTTGACCAAACTTGTTTTTGCTCTCAACTCGAAAGTAAAGCTACACATTTCTACGCAAATCACTTATTTCTTCAATTGCAAAAGGTGTAGATATAAATTACATTTATCATCAAGCCTGTAACATGCAATAAATAAGGCATTTCCTTCTTAGAGCATGGCTTATTTTTGATTCATAGTAACAAAATGTTTTTTAAATGGAGACGATGAATGCTATGCATTAGATGTAAAACATTAATGTGCTATAATGATTAGTATTTCAAATTTTCAATTTTCTAATGTTTTTTATTGGTTTCACCGTCCCACATTCTTAGCACAGTCTTTCTGACCTACAGACACACTAAAATATACAATCATCTTTAAATGTATTATCTTTCTGATATAGGCTCTGACTAGATCCTGAAATCCCTCTATGTCCATTCACCAAGGTAAACTATCGCACCTTAAACCTTAAAGAAGGCTTCTCCGGAGATCCATTAATGAAGTTCACTTTAATCCCCAAATAATACTTGTGTATTAGTGTAGGGGGAGTGCGAGGTATTGTGCCAAGGCAATGGCGTTCATCTCCTCATCATCACATTGACAATTCACACCCAAGTGCAAAGCTTCCCCCATTCAGACCAAGCAACAAGCTGATGTGAATCTTTCCATTTCCCACAAGAATTACATTCAGGGTGATTTTGGGGAAAGATTAAAAATAGAACATTCCTACTTTCTTGGAACTTTTAAGATTGTGCAAATTAAATGCAGGCAACTGCACATTTTGCTGACAAAAAACTAATACTAATTCATTGAATTGTAACACATGCCTCAGAAATCAAATAAGACACTTCAAAATTATCTATACCTTCTGGACTTCTTCTCAAATCCTTGGTCAACCATGTCCTCTATTTGGTACTCGGCCTACTGCCAACACATTGATATTCTTCAATCACTCTCCCATCTTTTCCACCACTATCAACACTTTATTCATCTTTACTAGCATAGGTCTACCATTGTGAAGGGTGGAGTCAGGTTACTAACGTCAAAGTGACAACTCTTTCCTGTAGAAATGAAGAAGGCTTAGACGGGGAAACCGTACATCAGTCAAAAGAGAGTGAAGAATGGCACGGAAACAGATCCTTCGGCCCAACTCACATATACTGACCCAATGGACTGAGCTATCCCACTTGCCTGCTGGTGTTATCCTTCCAAACCTTTCCTGTTCATGTCCCCAGGTGTCTTTTAAATGCATGTCATAATTGTACCCATCTCTACCACCACCTCGGGCAGTTTGTTCCATGCACGCACACCCTGCACGTGAAAGAGATCCCTCAGACCCCTTTTACTCTTTCCCCTCTCAACATGTAAGTAAGTACGTTTATTGGCCGAGTATTCATACAAGGAATTTGCCTTGGCGCTCCACCCACAAGTAACAACATGACACAGTGACAGTTACGAATGACTCAAAAAACACTAAACATTAATAATAATAAAACATTAATGATAAAACACCATTGATCAAGCATGTGAACCAACAAAATACCAGATGAAAGGGAGGCATAACAAAAGCATATTCAAACACTATGTAGAATTTAGCACGAGGACAACTTCAGTCGTAAAAGGGTTATGCAACATCCTGATCAAAGTAATCTGATCGTTATTATTGGGTAAATTTTAAATACCTGATGAGCCAACTCGTGAGCTATCACTATGGTAACTATTTGTTTGTCCATTATAGAGGCAGTCTCTTCGTTGTCAAAGCAGTGCTGTTTCTCTAAAGGTGATTAGACCCCAATTTTCCATGGCTCCTGCTTCAAAATCAGGGAGAGCCACCAGATCTACAAAATGGAAATACAAATTTTCAATGCAAAGAAATGGCAAAAATAACAAATTGAGGGAAGGGGGCAGGAAGGGAAGGCAAGCTAAGCTGTGACGATGATGCAGAAGGTCCAACAAAACTTTCACAATTGGGTCATTGAGCAAATGCATGGCAGATGCATTTGAATGTGATTAGAATAATGTTATTTTCAGTACACTTCAGCTCTGAAAGCTTAAAGATGATCTGAATGGCAATAGAATGGGAAAAGGAAAGGTGCAATGAAATGTAGATGTCCTTGCACACCAGTTTCTGAAAGCAAGCACTTAAGTGCAGCATGATAAAAGATAAAACGGTCAGAAAGATAAAAAGCTATGTTAGTTTTCATTGCAAGAGGATGAGTATTAAACCAAGGATATATTGCTATAAAAGGACTCAAAGTGCCATAGTAACTCAGCGGTTCAGGCAGCATCGCTGGAAAACATGGATTGGTGACATTATGGGTCAGGACCCTTCAGATCTGGGTCAAGAAACATCTGAATGATCTAAAAAATAATCCCGACCTGAAACCTCACCTATCTATGTTATCCAGAGATGCTGCGTGACCCACTGAGTTACTCCGGTACTGTGTGTTCCTTTGTGTAAACAAGCATTTGCAGTTGGTTCGACATTTTGCTGCAGCTGGGTAGGACCTTGCCAAGACCCTATTACAAGTTATGTGCACAGTTTTACTTTCCTCATTGGAAGGATGCTCTTGCCCCACTGGGACGGCAACAAAGGTTAACGAAGATTTATGAGAATCATCCCTGGGTTAGCAGGACCAGGAACAGATTTAAAAAATGGTGTTAAAGAAGGAACTGCAGATGCTGGAGAATCGAGGGTTACACAAAAAGCTGGAGAAACTCAGCGGGTGCAGCAGCATCTAAGGAGCGAAGGAGATAGGCGACGTTTCGGGTGGAGACCCTTCTTCAGACTTAAAAAATGGGTTGGTTAGGCCAATATTCACTGGAGATTATAAGAATGAAAGAGGCTCTTATTGGACCTGCAATTCTAACAGTACTAGACAGAGTAGGTGCAAAAGGAAAGTTCATACTATCTGGAGAGTCCAGACCCAGGGCCCAACCTCAGGATGTAAAGGATGCCATTTATTAGACCGAGATATTTCTTCTCCCAGACAGTGAGAATCAGTGAAATTCTCCATCGCAAAGATAGTGTAGGTTTAGTCATTGTGCAAATTCAGGGAAGTACATATATTTCTTAATGCCAACGGTTTCAAGGGATAAGGCAGAAAGAAAAAGTATGGATGATCAATTGACAGCATGTTGAATATGAGAGCAGAGCTGAAAGACTTAACAGCTGGCTCTGGCTGCCTGCTTGTATTAGTCCCAATTTTAAATGATAATATATTAATGAATGCTACCTTCCTACTAACTGAATAAATATGAGTAAAGTAATTCCTTTTGTTTTGGGAAGGGGAGGAAAAAGGATGCATCACTTTCAACTGTAGTCAACAAAGTGCATATGATGGTGCGATGTTTTGGATTCTAGTTTGGATTCTAAGCAGAGGACAGCATCGATGCAATCTGCACAGACAATAGCACAAGTACAGTAATGCTAACACATCAAGGTTGAGAACCTTAAGAAACAAATTGGGATTGAATAACAGATCAGTTATAATTTAATTAAATAGGAGACCAGAGTTTGAAGGCCATGTGCACAACAACTCTGAGGAAAGACATTCTTGCCATAGAGGGAGTACAGAGAAGGTTCACCAGACTGATTCCTGGGATGGCACGACTTCCATATGAAGAAAGACTGGATAGACTCGGCTTGTACTCGCTAGAATTTAGAAGACTGAGGGGGGATCTTATAGAGACTTACAAAATTCTTAAGGGGTTGGACAGGCTAGATGCAGGAAGATTGTTCCCGATGTTGGGGAAGTCTAGAACCAGGGTCACAGTTTAAGGATAAGGGGGAATTCCTTTAGGACCGAGATGAGAAAAACATTTTTCACACAGAGAGTGGTGAATCTGTGGAATTCTCTGCCACAGAAGGTAGTTGAGGCCAGTTCATTGGCTATATTGAAGAGGGAGTTAGATGCGGCCCTTGCGGCTAAAGGGATCAGGGGGTATGGAGAGAAGGCAGGTACAGGATACTGAGTTGGATGATCAGCCATGATCATATTGAATGGCGATGCAGGCTCGAAGGGCCTAATGGCCTATTCCTGCACCTATTTTCTATGTTTCTATGTAACAAAGCCACAGGGCCCATTGAGCAATGAGAATTCATCTAGATTAATTAAATTTACTAGCACTTGGCCCCTAACCTTCTATTCCTTGGCAATCCAAGTGCCTGTCTAGGTACTTCCTAAATGTCAATAGAATCTCTGCCTCTATTACTCCCTCAAGCGATGCCTTACAGAGTCTAACCATCCTTGGTGAAAAAAAGAGCCTCTGTTCCCCTATAACCTTAAATTATGCCCTTTTTGAACCTCTGCTGTGAGGAATGCAAGGAGGAACAAACTCAAGTTTAGTAATTGGAAGGGGCAAGAGGCCATGAAATCCCAACAAAAATCCCAATACTTTTCATACCTATACTAAAAACACGAGGGTGACCAGGGAGAAGATAAAGGATGGATTTAGGAGTCTGGAATTCTAGGCAAAGTCCTAAATAAGTACATTTCATCTGTTTTCTCAAAGTGAAGGACATGGGAGGATCATGTCAGTGTGGGGAATACTAATGTACAAGGGCTGTTTGAGATTAAGGAGGTGGTGTTGGTGTTTTGAAAAGCATTAAGGTGAATAAATCCCCAAAACCTGATGGAATGTATCCAAGATTATTGAGAGGGGCAAGAGAGGAGATTGCAGAAGCCTTAACAAAGATCATTGTGTCTTTTCTGGTCATAGACCAAGTGGCAGAGGATTAGAGAGTAGCTAATGTTGTTCCTTCAAGAAGGGTCGTAGGAAGAATCCAGGATACAAGTGGGTGAGCCTCACGTCTGTGGGAGGGAAGCTATTGGAAGGGATTCTTTGGAATTGGATTTACTCGCAGTTAATGGGTTAATTAGGGACAGTCAGCATGGCTTTTTAAACAGCAGGTTGTGTCTTACTAACTTGATATTGTTTTTTTAGGTGGTGACAGAGGAGATTGATCAGAGTAGGGAAGTGGATGTTGTCTACATGGATCTTAGCAAGACATTTGATAAGATTCTCCCATGTTAGTCTAATCCAGAAGAATAAAATGCACAGGCTTAACAGCAATGGACAAGAAGAGGTAATAGTTTACAGTAATACAAGTTCTTTGGTGTATTTTCTGACATCATATCCAGGAAAAAGCATGTGTTTTAAAGGTTGAAGTCAAAGGATGATAAAACATAAAAGTATGATAAAAGTATTGAAGAAAGGGGGTGGCCTTGATGAATTTGTTATATTTCTCTGTGCCAAAATAGCGATCTGTTATATATTTTGTTGCTACATGTCAGACTGCTTGGCAAGGACATATGAACAGAGACTCTGCATTGGCATGTCCTTGCATTTGTCAGTGAAGCTTAACATTCTCCATTACAGGTCATGTCAAAATTCATGCCCTTGTTTTGACTGACTGTTTCAAACATTATAGCCTTCAACTATATAAATCTATTGGTCAGCTTTATTTGTGCTAATGTTCTTCTGTACATTAAGAGCAAAACTAAGCAGAAAGGCACGTATCAAACTTTGTTATATGAAGGAATCCACAACATACTAATACATGTTGTAAATATATTGCATCAACATATAAAGAAATGTTGAAAATAGGAAGTTGTGCCATTGGAGAGGCCTTCAAGAAAAGTGAGGGAGGCACAGATTACCATAAACAATTGGGTGGTAGGGGAGTGGAGATGTAATTAAGTATATTAAGAATAAAAAGGCAATGTAGTTAGCAGACCATGCGCAAGGGAGAAATGCAAAGCTAAATTGGAACTGCTTTAATCTAAAGAGTCTGACCAGTGAGGCATATGACCTGAGGCTTAGATTAGTTCATGGGAATATGATATTGCTGCTGTCACAGAGGAATAGCTGTGAGGAGGGCAGGCCAAGCAAATCAACATTCCACGCATAACAAAGGGGTGTCAAAGAGATGACTTTGCAAGAATAAAGTTACTGCAGTAATGAGGGAGGATGTCGTAGGTGGGTGGGCCTGACAGACAAACAAGCCAATTATCTTGCTGCTGTTATTTTACAGGCCTGACATTCAGCAGGAGAGAGAGGGGAGTAAATTTGTAGAACATCTTGGAGAACAGAAATTAGAAGGGTGTAAACAGGTAGATTAAGGAAAATCTAAGGGTTTAAGAAGGAACTGCAGATGCTGGAAAATCGAAGGTTCACAAAAATGCTGGAGAAACTCAGCGGGTGCAGCAGCATCTATGGAGCTGAACTCAGCTATGAACTGAGGCTGAGATTAGCTTATGGGAATATGATATAGCTGAAGAAGGGTTTCAGCCCGAAACTTTGCCCATTTCCTTCGCTCCATAGATGCTGCCGCACCCGCTGAGTTCCTCCAAACGTCAGTATCAAGTCTCAGTAACACACTTACAGCAAAATGGAATGAGTGGCAAGTTTTGGCTCAGAACTTTTCACATTTTAATATAAAAACTTAATCTTTGAATTGTTGGTACCCAATAAAAAGATTTCAAATAGGCAGAAATTCTGCTGGTACAATATACTAAATATTAGAGGTGACATTGTGTTAACAAAGATAAGAAATAGTGACCCAATCAGTACACACAGGACTGCAAGATTGTAATGAAATGCAGAACTGGCCCCAGTTTTACACCAGGGCGGCATAATTATGAATAAGAGAACTAGGTTCAGAGATGTATTAAAGACTAAGCCTCATTTGAATAATTAGGTATTAACATCCTATTGAGTAAAGTAGAAATCACCACTGAATCAGGAATGGTGATTTCAGTTGAAGGAGATTGGAACTGGGATTTAAACTGCCACGGAAACAAAAAATGCTTTAGAAAAATGAACGGAAGCCAAGACCCGAGCAAGATTATACACATGATTTAGTTTTTAACTCAACAATTTTAACTCTAAGCAGAACATGCAATGTTCCAAAGTTCATATGATTGCAGTCAGTCAGCTATAATAGGATTTCAGTACAGAATATGTTTATTTTTACCTTACCTAGTTTCGTTAATGGGTAGGCTACACTGAAGAAGTTCTCATAAAAGTTCAGAAGTTTCACTGTTGCTTCTAATGCATAATCCATTTGATCCATCTTGTCAGGGACAGCATACACAGACACCTAGTCAGATTCAATGTGATGAGAATTATTATAAAGTCAACGTGGAAGAAGTACACCAGCCTTGAAGACAAACATAGAAACATAGAAAATAGGTGCAGGAGTAGGCCATTCGGCCCTTCAAGCCTGCACCGCCATTCAATATGATCATGGCTGATCATCCAACTCAGTATCCTGTACCTGCCTTCTCTCCATACCCCCTGATCCCTTTAGCCACAAGAACAACATCTAACTCCCTCTTAAATATAGCCAATGAACTGGCCTCAACTACCTTCTGAGGCAGAGAATTCCAGAGACTCACCGCTCTCTGCGTGAAAAATGTTTTCCTCATCTCGGTCCTAAAGGAATTCCCCCTTATCCTTTAACTGGACCTCAAACCTCTGCTTCCACAGAAAGACATTCATTGTTAAAATTCTAGCTGTGCTTTTCCATTGTGTCAAGAGGGAACAGAGCAAAAAAAGATCAAATCAGTTCAAAACAGAGTTTCATCGAGTTAACATGCAACATGAACAGTGATGAGAAGAGCAGGGTGGTGGCTAGATGCCTCCTTCTAAATTTCTTGAAGTAATTCCATTATCCTCAATCCTAAAGTTAGTGCATGCCGAAATCTGCATCCAAACTGATGCAATGTCAAGTGGAAAATCTTTTTCAGCATCCGGGTTGATGCATTCCAGATTAATTCTCCTACAAGTTTTCCTACCACTGTTACTTTGCAAGTACCTTGGAATCTCAACCAACAAGACAAACAGGTTTGTTTGTAATCCAACCCGGATTACAAGTACCGACACAGCCAGATTTAATTTCGGAAGTTTCATCGTGTGCTGGAATTAGCGATCAATATATTATCCAAGCAAAACTGCACACAAAGCTTAAAGTTCCTTCAAAACCACCGCGTAAAATTTCCCTCTGGAAAAAAATGAACAGCGAGGAATTTAAAGTCTTAGCAAAAAAACTGGGAAAAGATTTCTTCAACCTGCAACCAGATAAAAGATCCGTAAAAGACAACTGGTTGTGGTTGAGAAACTCTTTAAATAATATTGTTACAAATCATGTTCCTCAAAAACTCATTAAGGGCCGTATGATTCCTCCTTGGTTTCCGGCAAAACTGAAACGTCTCTGCAGTAAGAAAGAGAAGTTTTATATCCGTGCCAAAAAAAGGGGTACAAAACTGGACTGGGACAATTTTACTAGAGAGCAAGTCGATTGTGCTATTAGAAGTGCTCATAGACAACATGTTTCTTCTATTCTTGGGGGAGAGCAACCCAAGGCTTTTTGGAGATATGTGAAATCCAAACGGACAGACAACACTGGTGTCCAGATGCTTAAAGTGAACAACTGTCTGATCACTGAGGACCAGGCGAAAGCAGAAGCTCTTGCAAACCAATTTCAACGCGTTTTCACCCAGGAAGATATGGAGTCTTCATCATTTCCAGTTCTACCGCCTAGCTCATATGCTGATATGCCTGCTATTAAAATTGAGGTTGAAGGAGTTATTGCTCAACATCAATACCACAAAAGCAATTGGACCAGATCACATACAGAATCAAGCCCTCAAGATCACAGCCGAAGAACTGGCTCCAGTTTTGCAGTTCATTTTTCAACAATCGTTTCACTCGGGTGATGTTCCGCTGGATTGGAGGAAGGCCAACATCACTCCTCTCTTTAAGAAGGGTTCACCCACCAACCCAGCGAATTATCGCCGTTTCATTAACAAGTTCTTGCTGTAAACTGCTGGAGCATTTAATTGATAGTAATCTGATGCGACACTTGAGCAAACATTACATGCGTTTAGGAGGCGTAGATCATGCGAGTCTCAGCTTATCCTGACGACAAATGACCTGGCCAAGCACCTTGATGGTAACGTCATCACGGATTTAGTAGTGCTGGACTTTTCTAAAGCATTTGATGTCATCCCACACCGGAGACTGCTTCGGAAGCTTGACTTCTAGCTATTCGTTCCAACACGAAACGATGGATTTCCAGTTTCCTGACAAAACGCCTTCAGTGTGTGTGTGTGAACGGAAAGAGCTCCAATTGGCACCCAGTGTTGGGTGGTACACCTCAGGGCACAGTACTTGGCCCACATTTGTTTGTGCTTTACATAAATGACATCCATGAAAAAGTCGCAAGCACGACCAGACTATTCGCTGATGATCTATATCGGTGAGACCAAGCGGAGGCTTGGCGATCGTTTCGCCGAACACCTCCGCTCGGTCCGCAATAACCAACCCGACCTCCCGGTGGCTCAGCACTTCAACTCCCCCTCCCATTCCGTATCCGACCTCTCGGTCCTGGGCCTCTTCCACGGCCAGAGTGAACAACACCGCAAGTTGGAGGAACAGCACCTCATATTCCGCTTGAATATTGAATTTTCTCAATTCTGTTAACCCTTGCTGTCTCCTCCCCTTCCCACCTCTCCCTCAGCCCTCGGGCCCTGGCATTCCCTCCCTCTCTATCTCTCCCCCACCCAAGTCGCACTAGCTTCTCATTTTCACAGTACAAACAGCTTACAATGGCTTGTTTCCTTTATCATCGATACTTTTTTGCATATCTTTCATTCATTGTTCTTTATCTCTCCACATCACCGTCTATATTTCTCGTTTCCCTGATCCCTGACCAGTCTGAAGAAGGGTCTCGACCCGAAACATTGCCTATCTCCTTCGCTCCTTAGATGCTGCTGCACCCGCTGAGTTTCTCCAGCCTTTTGTGTACATTCGCTGATGATTGTTTGCTGTACCGTCCAATTAAGTCAGCTGATGATGAAGATGCTCTCCAAAAGGATCTCGATACAATGGTCGAGTGGTCACAACAATGGGGCATGCAGTTCAACCCGTCCACATGTGAAACCATGCGTGTCACCAGAAAGAGGAATCCAGGCGTCACATCTTACAACATACTTGGTGCCACCCTTGAAGAATCAAAACAAACCAAGTATCTTGGCATCAAATTGCAGAATGATCTGCGTTGGAACGGTGAGACACATCATGCAACGGTGAAAGCAACAGGTGTCCTACATTTTCTGAGGCGCAACCTTCATCATTGTTCAACTTCTGTCAAGGAGAAGCTATACTTCACCCTCGTTAGACCTCATTTGGACTACGCAGTTGCAGCTTGGGACCCATACACAAATAAAAATATTTCTTCCATCGAACGTGTCCAAAGACAGGCAGCTCGATTTGTTACTAACGCCTACGAGAGAGAAGCGAGTGTCACCAAACTTCTGAATTCTCTGGGGTGGAACCCTCTCCCAGACAGACGTGAAGCTCACCGTTTGACCTGTTTTTACAAAATGTTAAATGGTCAGCTCGACATAGATTACAAAACCTACACCAAACCCAAACCAATTAGGAGCAGACGAGAGCATTCGATCCAATTTGTGATTCCAGCTACCAAGACAGATGTGTACAGCAATTTGTTCTTCCCCCGCACAATTAAAGCATGGAATAATCTCCACCCTACTATAGTTACCCAACCAGATGCAACTAAATTGAAGGTAGCTCTTTCTTCCCAAAAACACTTTCTGGCTTAAGTCCTCCCTCCACCACCTCCAGTTTAAATTCCATTTGGAATATTTTGGAGGACCAAGAAACCAAGAACAGTCGATCTGCTGCATTTCACACCATTTCTCCTTCAGTGCACTGCGTTCTACTTTGGCTACGATGCGCCGGCACCAGTAGGCCCTCGGTCTGACTCTCATGCAGCTCCGGGTCTCACTCGCCCAGACCTGCAATGGGCCTCAACTGTACTTCAAAGGTTCTATTCCCTCAACAAACGCTTCCTCGCCTACCTGGACTCTACCCAGGATCGCAAACCTGCCCGCCTCCAGACTGGTCCCTCCACCGACACTCCTCGACTCGACCTAACGCAGGCCCGGGGCTCCACCACTGGATCGTGCTGCCTGCCCGAACACCACAAGGCTGAGATTGCCACCACGAGTACCAGCACCAACACCCACTGCCTCTTTGCCTTTCACCGCCTTCCCCGGCCTAACTCGGGCCCGGACCATCGAAACTGTCGCTGCTGCCGACTCCCCCCCCCCCCCCCCCATCCCTGGGCCCACCACTGTCGCCGACCTTCATTGACTCCCCGTGGCCACCAATGCCACTGCTGCCGACCTGCATCTCCGCTCCAGCTCCCCACCGGCCTCCACCAGCAACTCCGCCGCCCCTCGCCTCTTCACCACCCACCAGCGGGAACTCACCAGGCCCACAACCTCCACGATGCAGACTGGCCTTACTCTGCTGGGTTCTACTGCTCTCCCTCCTCCCCTCCTCCAGGGAACCTTAGTAGTGATGGGTCATCTTCCCATTCCCCCTCTTTTACCCAGGTTACCTCCACCACACCCCATCCATACAATAGTCCTCATGCCCCCCTCCTCGGAACCTCCGCGCCGTCGCCTCCGCACCTTTTTCCTATGGGAAGGAGTCCTCACCACCCATTGATGACCCCTTCTCCCGTCTCCACTAGTCCCCCTCCTCTTGGACTCCCCAGAGTGGCCTTCTACCCTCTCTAGACTTCTTTATTTCTAATTGCTGGTGTGACATCAACCATCTCTACTTTTCCACTCCCCTTGCCTACTCCAACCTCCCCCCCTCTGAACATACAGCCCCCCGCCGGTTCTGCAGCAGCCTGACATTATCATCAAACCAAGGGAGATGCCGTGGTAGTCTGGCGTGCTGACCTCTACCTGGTGGACCTCTACTTACCTTTGGACCATGATCCCACAGATGAGCACCAGGTCTTAATCTCAAGCCCCATTACCGATTCAATCACTTCTGGCTGTCTGCCTTCCACAGCCTCCAACCTTATCGTTTCCCAACCCCACACATCCCGTATCCCCAAAATCCACAAACACAACTGCCCTGGCAGACCCATTGTTTCTGCCTGCTCCTGTCCCATGGAAATGATTGCCAAGTACTCGACTCCATCCTATCCCCCCTGGTCCAATCTCTCCCGACCTATGTCCAAGATACCTCACATGCCCTTCTTCTCTATAATGGCTTCCGCTTTCCGAGCCCCCACTCCCTCATCTTTACTATGGACGTTCAGTCACTCTACACCTCCATCCCCCACCAGGAAGGCCTTAAAGCCCTCCGTTTCTTCCCCGACCACAGAACCATCCAATTTCCCTCTACTAACACTCGACTCGGCCTAGCAGAGCTGGTCCTCACCCTAAAGGATTCTCCCTCCAAGTCCAAGGCACCCGCATGGGCACCAGCTATGCCTGCTTATTTGTAGGGCACGTTGAACAATCCCTGTCCCAAGCAGACGCTGGCCCTATCCCGAACTCTATCTCCGTTACATTGATGACTGCATCGGTGCTACCTCCTGCACCCATGCAGTTCTCATGGACTTCATCAACTTCCCCACCAATTTTCATCCAGCACTCAATTTACTTGGACCATCTCCGACACCACCCTCCCCTTTCTTGATCTCACCGTCTCCATCACAAGAAATAGAAAACTGACTGACTTCTATTACAATCCCACTGACTCCCACAACTATCTCAACTACACTTCTCCCCACCTTGCTTCCTGCAAAGATTCTATCCTCTACTCACAATCCCTCCGTCTACGCCGCATCTGCGCCCAGGATGAAGTGTTCCAAACTAGAAAATCCGAGGTCCTCATTCTTTAGGAAACAGGGTTTACCCTCTCCCATCATAGATGAGGCTCTCATTCGTGTCTCCTCGGTACCCCGCAGCTCCGCCCTTGCTCCCCCTCTGCTTTGTCACAACAGAGGCAGAGTCCCCCTAGTCCTCACCTTCCACCCCATCAGCCATCGCATACAACACATAATCCTCCAATATTTCCGCCACCTCCAACGGGATCCCCCCACTAGTCACATTTTCTCATCTCCACCCCTTTCCGCCTTCCGCAGAGACCATTCCCTCTGCAACTCCCTGGTTAACTCATCCCTTCCCACCCAAATCACCCCCTCCCCAGGTACCTTCCCCAGCAACTGCAGAAGATGCAACACCTGTCCCTATACCTCCTCCCTCGACTCTGTCCAGGGACCCAGACAGTCTTTTCAGGTTCGGCAGAGGTTCACTTGCACCTTTTCCAACCTCATCTACTGTATCAGTTGTTCAAGATGTGGACTCTTATACATCGGCGAGACCAAACGTAGACCACGTCAACTCTGTCTATCCCTTTCATCATTTTAAAGACCTCAATCAAGTCCCCCCTTAACCTTCTGCGCTCCAAAGAATAAAGACCTAACTTGTTCAACCTTTCTCTGTAACACAACATTGAGATCATTTCAATTCATATATATGCTTGATTTGGTGTATATATATATATATATATATATATATATATATATATAATATATTATATATACACACACACATCCTTCTCAACTCCAAATGTTGGTCAGTTTCGTGAAATTCACAACCACTATTAAAATGGAAACACTGGTATAATAACTACAGAGAATTAAGGAGAAGCATCACTTCTATCTTCTTTCAGGAAATGGGATGGGTAATAAATAGTGCTGCTTACATTAGGTTTTGTTTTAATTACGGACTTACCAGAGTTCCACCTGCAGTCTTATTACTGATGTTTTTCAAATTAGCAACAATAAAGGCCACCAAGTAAGTGCTCATTTTAACACTTGTCCTAAATGTATCTTGATAAAGCCCATTGGTCAATAAAGTTGTGGTATTCTGGAACAGATTACAGAATAATAGAGTTAATGTCAATGAAAATATCATAGTTTTTTTAAATCGCCAGATACTGCAGTTTAAAAATCGTGGCTTGTCAAAAAAGATCATATTCCAAATCATTATTTTGTTCATTTACTCAAGTACAACTCTAGAGAATGAAACCAAAACCCCTGTTGCAGCAAGAGCACAGTGGGGAACAGGAGAAAAAAGGCAGAGATGTTTGACGAGAACATCCCACCTTATGGTACAGCACAATGATCAAAAGGTTAGAACTGCAGAATAATAGTTATTTTTCAGATGTTTGAAGGATTGAATAAAAGGGAAGCATATACATTTTACTGCAAGTGTTTCAAGCAAAATACTGCCAATAAAAATCCTTCATTAAGGCTTTGACGCGAACATTGTATTTAAAACAAAATTGATATTAGATATCTATGAACTGATTAACACTCCCAGAAGGTGGTGGAGTTGGACAAGCCATATTTCATTGAGTAATCATTTCAACTTCAAATGTCACCTAATTGTAGGGTATTCTTTTTTTTTAAAACTTCAATCATTTTCTAATGTTCCTCCTCTCAATGCATTGAATTTGCACTGAGGTACAGGTTTACGATGGGCAGTCTCACTTTCCATTTTATCTATTTCACTTCCTGGAGTTGATCATTAATTCATCAGCCTCCTCTATCGTTCCCATTTGTTTTTCTGTGGTCTAATGTCACTGACTTGTTTGATACATTGTGTTCAGTTGTTCCCAAGGTCCCAGATGCCATATCGCTGTTGCCATGCAGTGAGAAGCTCACACCACCAGCCATTTTTGGCAAAACCAAAACTCAACAGAGCTTGCTCCACCAAAATCCAGAATATTTTTGTTAAAGAAGGAACTGCAGATGCTGGAAAATCGAGGGTACACAAAGAGCTGGAGAAACTCAGCGGGTGCAGCAGCATCTAAGGAGCGAAGGAGATAGGCGACGTTTCGGTCTGAAGAAGGGTTTTGGCCCGAAACGTTGCCCATCTCCTTTGCTCCTTAGATGCTGCTGCAGCTGCTGAGTTTCTCCAGCTCTTTGTGTACCATCCAGAATATTTTGTTTTGCAGCACATTAATTAAAAGATTGAAACTTCTCCTTAAAAGGTACCTTTGGCATATTGGATAAGGCGATGTGGTCAGCTTCCCTTATTATTGAAATCCTAAACGTGGCCTTAAACGCTGGTTCGTCAAAGCATGGGAAGGCATTTCGTGCAGCGAATGGCTCAAACTGAGTGGCTGCCAATATTCTGCAATGAAGAAATAAGAGCATTAGAGACAGAAGCAAGTGCAGGTTAGCCATTCACTTGAACCTGTTCCATCATTCATTACCATGATTAATCCTGAACCTTATTCATATTTCCCACTGCATTAGATCCCTGGGAATATTGATTCCCCGATTTCAAAGATCAATGGATTTCAGTTTCCAACAACCCTCTGGTGTAGTGATTTCCAAACATTTAGATTAGTAGGCCTCACAGCCCCACACGATATTTCATCATTGATAATAGCTGTTCTGATTGTAACCGTAACTTTGCATTCTCACATCCCGATCCAAAGTCTCTGCATCTAGCATCCTCTGAGGAATGCGTGTCTTTGGAGCTCTTTTCTACAACGACAAGAATCTTGCCTTAAATAGGTGGCTCCATATTATTAAATAATGGCACTTGGCTCTAGACTCCCAAAAGAGGAAACATCTTCTCCAAATCCAACAGATCAAAACCCCTCAGGATCTTGTGCATTTTAACTGTATCATCCTTAAACTCCACCACATTGTGTCAAGCCTCTCCTCATTAAGCAATTCACCAATCCCAGGTATTCCTCTAGTATACTTACGACAAAACAATACAGTGCAGAAACAGGCCCTTCAGCTGACAATGCCGGTGCCCAACGCAATTACGTTAAACTAATCTCCTCTGCTTGTTTAAGAAAGAACTGCAGACGCTGGAAAAATGGAAGTAGACAAAAATGCTGGAGAAGCTCAGCGGGTGAGGCAGCATCTATGGAGCGAAGGAATAGGTGACTTTTCGGGTCGAGACCCTTCTTCAGACTGATGTGGAGGTGGGAGAGGGGGGGGCGGGAAGAAGGAAGAGGCGGAGACAGTACGTTGTGGGAGAGCTGGGAAGGGGAGGGGAAGGAGGGAGAAAGCAAGGACTACCTGAAATTGGAGAAGTCAATGTTCATACCGTTGAGGTGTAAACTACCCAAGCGAAATATGAGGTGCTGCTCCTCCAATTTGCGGTGGGACTCACTCTGGCCATGGAGGAGGCCAGGACAGAAAGGTCGGGCCTCATATTTTGCTTGGGTAGTTTACCTATGGCTACCTCAACTACCTACATCGACATGGCAACCCCACTACCACTGCACTACGAGTTCGAAAAGTATTGATTTTCTCCATGCCGCCCAATGTTTCCTCACAGAAACATTTTCAGCTTGTGTAAAATGTTCCTCGACCAAACTGAGGCGACGAGCAGTAACCACTATGCGGGAACTCCTCTCGACCATGAGGAAGACTTACCAGCGACCACCTACAACCATGTGTCGACCATGCTGCGAGCTTGTGGCGAGCGCAAACTCTCCTAAGCTCGCAAATAATGTCGCCAGTGAGACAGGCCCTTTGTGCTCAATACGCCAACTGACGAAGCAAGCATATCATACATCAATGTTGAATTGTTGCCACTCTCAGGGAACAATGGGCTTTGACCCCATGATCCTAATCATCAATGCTGTTCAGGCACTTGCTATTGAATGCATACTTTCCCCTTCCATTAGCACCACTTCAACAGAACAGTGCAGCTCAGGAGTGGGCCACTTGGCCCACAATGATTGTGCCAAAGATGATGCTTAGATAAAAGGGCCTGTCCCACTTGTATGCGACTGCACGTGTTTGGCGCGACCAAAAACGGAATCTAAGTTCGCGCAAATTATGCGCTAAGTTCCCCCGACGTAATTTGCATCATACTTACCAATCAGCTGGGTAGGAGGCGGGCCAACTGAATTTGGGCGTCACACGGCGTCGGGCCATGACGTCATCATGCAACGACACGCCGGGCGGTGACATCATCGCGCAACGGCACGCCGGGCGGTGACATCATCGCGCAACGGCACGCCGGGCGGTGACATCATCGCGCAACGGCACGCCGGGCGGTGACATCATCGCGCAACGGCACGCCGGGCGGTGACATCATCGCGCAAGAGCACGCCGGGCTGTGACATCATCACGCAACGGCACGCCGGGCGGTGACATCATCGCGCAACAGCACGCCGGGCGGTGACATCATCACGCAACGGCACGCCGGGCGGTGACATCATCGCGCAACAGCACGCCGGGCGGTGACATCATCGCGCAAGGGCACGCCGGGCAGTGACATCATCGTACGTACGCCTCAAGCCACCACGTTTGGTCACTCCAGACGCATGCAAGTGGGACAAGCCCTAAACTGTTCTCACCTTCCTGTACATGATCCATACCACTCTAATCCCTGCATTTCTATGGGCCCATCTAAAAGCCTCTTAAATGCCACTATTTTATCTGCCTCCACCCCCCATCTCTGGCAATGCATTTCAGCCCCCAACATCACTCTGCCCTGCACATCTCCACATCTCCAAACATTCCTCCTCTCACCTTCATAGCTAAGCCTTCTAATGTTGGACTGGGGGAAAGGTTCTGACTGTCTGCCCTATCTATGCCCTTCATAATTTTATACACCTCTGCCAAGGCTCCCGTCAACCTCCAACACTCCAGGGTAACAATTCAGAACTTGCTCGGATTAAACGCGATCTGGATTTCTCCGCCTATTTCTGTAGTGGATCTATAATCCCACTGTACATTTTGACAACTAACGTCGCTGTCATAACTTTCCCCAATTTTGGTGCCATCTACAAACTTACTAACGTCTACATTTACATCCAAGTTGTTTATATCATAAGCAGAGGTCCCAGCACTAATGCCTGGTCACAGACCTTCAGCCACAATACCATCCTTCTACCAATGGCCTGTGTTTTCTACGAGTATGTCCAATTCAGAATCCAAGTGACCAAGTCACAGTGGGTCCATTACATCTTAATCTTCTGCATCTTTCATCAACCCTTTCCAAAGATTCCACATCCTCCTACTTAAGGAGATCAATGCTGTATAATGCGGTTATACTTATATTAGTGAGGCCTGGCACACTATGTCATGGTTGGACCACTATATTAGTACAGCTGATGCCCATGCCTCATTGGGGTGTATGAGCATTTTGTATGGGGCAGCAATGACTGATCATATACCTGTTGCTATGACATTAAATGTTGAACACCTACCTGTGGTATCCAGAGATAGAAATAGCTTTAACACAGAAAAACGTGACTGGTCAATCCTCATAAAGGAAGACATCTTAGCCTATTATGCCCATACAGATAAATCCTTAAGCAATATTTATCTACCTGAAGATGCAATAATGTGCAGTAATGTTAATTGTAAGGATATGAAGCATCGGAGAGATATCTGCTCCATGTATAATGATATAGTAAGCGCTTTATATGTAGGCAGTAAGCCCTACTGCAAGCATAAAAATAAGACATAACATCAGGGTAGACAAAAATGCTGGAGAAACTCAGCGGGTGAGGCAGCATCTATGGAGCGAAGGAAATAGGCAACCCAGTCGAAACCCTTCCTCAGACTGATGTGAGGGTGGGTGGGCGGGAGGAAGAAAGGAAGAGGAAGAGTCAGAGGGCTGAGGGAGAGCTGGGAAGGGGAGGAGAAAGTAAGGACTACCTGAAATTAGAGAAGTCAATATTCATACCACTGGGGTGCAAACTGCCTAAGTGAATACGAGGTGCTGCTCCAATTTACGGTGGGCCTCACTCTGGCCATGGAGGAGGCCCAGGACAGAAAGGTCGGATTCGGAATGGGAGGGGGAGTTGAAGTGCTGAGCCACCGGGAGATCAGGTTGGTTAATGCGAGTGGAGCTTGTTGGTGAGTCTGGCGCCAGAACTCACCAATACGCACCAAGACCTGGCTTGGCTGGCGGTGAGGGGAGCCCTCCCAGTCAGATCCTTCCTGCACCGTCGGAACCTCACTGCCAGCGCACGCTGCCCTCGGGACGGCTGCTATGGCGAGGAGACGGTTGCCCACCTCTTCACAGAGTGTGGGTTTGCTAAAAGAGTCTGGAGAAAAATGCAAGGGTCCCTGGTACGCTTTATCCCGAACAGCTCCGTCACAGAGGACTCGGTGATTTACGGACTGTTCCCAGGGACACATTCAGAGACTGACATCGCGTGCTGCTGGAGGGTCATCAACTCGGTAAAAGACGCCCTTTGGTCTGCCCGAGCATTGTTCACCACCCAGCAGAGCGAGATGTCCGTCAGGGAATGTTGCCGACTGGCCCACTGCAGACTGCAGGAGTACGTGCTGAGGGACGCACTGAAGCTCGGTGCAGCCAACGCCAAGGCTCGGTGGGGGAGGGCCACAGTCTAACGCCCTTCCGCTGCTGGACATGGGGGGTACGGTATGGTGGAGACGCCCCTCAATATAAGGGAAGGTATCCCACGCCACTGTGGCACGAGTGGGGGACTGATTTGTGGAAATTTGGGGGAAAGAAATGTCTAAACTGTATTGATCTATTGTACAGCCTCCGAAAATGTCGGATGGATTTTCCGCAAGGTTAATGTATTGTATATATTTATCATTTGAATAAAGTATATTTTGAAATTTAAAAAAATAAAAAATAAAAAGTTAATGCGAGTGGAGACCCTTCTTCAGAATAGGTGAACACTCTACCCTGGAGCACATCCATTTCTCCCAATATCCCGCGCTTCTTCACCCCCCACCCCAACTGGGACAACCACCCATCACCTTCCATCTACATCCATTCCCCTGGTTTTATGTACCACTCCTCTCCATATCTGGCACCATTTCATCTCTCACCTTTATCACCAACCAAATCCCCCTCATCTGTATCCATCTATCATTTGCAGGCTTTGTCCTGCCCTCACCTCTGTTCCAGCTTTTCCCCCTCCTAATACAATCTGTCTGAAGAAGGGTTCCAACCCAAACATCATCTACTTTCCTTTCACTGATGCTGCCTGACCCACCACGTTACTCCAGCACTCTGTGTTTTGCTCAAGATTCCAGCATCTGCAATTCCCCGTGCTTCCATATATAATGTGCTCATTCAACAAAAAATGGTGTACTACAGGCTTTGCTAGTCATTCGCAACTGTCACTGTATGCCATGTTGTTACTTGTGGGTGGAGCACCAAGGCAAATTCCTTGTATGTGAATACTTGGCCAATAAACTTACTTACTTACTTGAATTAGCCAGAGTATAATTCAGAATTAGAGTGATTAACTATGGCAGCATCTATTAATTACTCCTCGTAACATTACAGTATGCCCTTGTCATTGAAGCTCCCTCACTTCAAGAATTACTCAGACGATCGTTTAACAATAGAAATAGAGCTAACATGTCAAGCTCTTCACCCGAGCTCAAAGTAGTAATAGATTCTGTCATAAAACAGAGGGAGTGGACTTAGTGGAAAACAGAGGGTGAGGACAAAGTATTTGGTTCATTTCTTGCCGCCACAAATATTCAATCGTAGCCTGTGGCCAGGGCAGATATGGAACAGATGAAGGGTGGCTAATGTCCTTCCTAAAAGGAACCATTAGGGTTTTAGGGTGATAATCTGATATCTCGCGTATCACCAGATTTACACGATTCAGTACTGTAACCATGCCAGTTTTGTTACCACCCGGCAGAATTTTAATATTAAACTAGACCAAGTGCAGACCCGTTTGGGTCTGGTCCCCGAACGTGCTTCAGTCGCGAAAATCGGCCACGGGGATAAAAAAATTGGAGGCGTATTTGGAGGAGAGCAGGCTGCAGCAGCTACAGTTATGGTGCCTGGCCAGCAGGAGGCCACAAAATGAGTGAGTGTGTGTGTGGGGGGGGGGGGGGGAAAGGATGTGTGTAATAAAAATGTGGGGGGGGGGGGGCAGATACACACACACACACACACACACACACACACACACACACACACAGAGTTTTAATAGTATATAGAAGGCATTTTGGGAGAGAAAAGCAACAGCTGCATCATTAGGAGTGGTAGAAACAGTAGTTTTGTGAGAAACATGGACTTCCAGCCTTGCCTCTTCCAATTTAATTTAAAGACAAATACAAAATGTAACCCGTCTGGATATAATAGTTCCCTTCTGTAAAGCAAACCAAAGTTGGCTTACCTGGTCTTGTTTTTAATCTGATAAGTGCCTTTGTAAAATCCGGACAAACCATCAGACAAATTAGCTGAATATTTCAGGTCGAGGGTATACTTTTGTCCTTTTGATAGCGTGGTGTTAACCTTGATTGCGATTTGCTGATGTAGAGGATACTCCAAAACCGGCACATCCTGCGGCTGCTTGGTCGCTTCTGGAGTAATGGTTGCCGTGGTGATTTTGAGACCCAAGCTGTGAAGAGTGACGTTGTCTGTATCTTCGATGATTAGAAGGGTTATCTGCACAGAGCCCGTAAAATTCACGGTGGTAAGATTGGGATGTAAATTAAGATTATAGTGCACCGGTACCACAGCACTTGGCAATCTCATCTTTGGCCAAGGAAAGAGCTGCCCATTGGTTGCTAACGGATACACGAGTGTTAACGTTGTGTTCTTTTTGTGGCAACCTTCTTTGGTGAAGGTACATTTTGGCAGAAAGTAGACCACCATGGATATAGAAAGTACAATCACCACAACAAATGCGCCAACAAGTAAAGTCCGACCAGTGGGTAACGAACAAGATCCACTTGGTGCTTCGTGGCTATAGGCCCCTGGCATGTTGCCGCGCTGGTTGGAACTCCTGTTCATGAATGACATGCCCAGCAACCTTGCAGACGATTCATAATCCTCCTCCTCATCGTCCAGGTCGTGTTCGCCCAAACCGCGCACAAGCAGCCGTGAACTCCGTGGCTCGTACTCAATTTCATCTGGTTCCAGAGGATGAAGACGTGAATCTTTGCCCAAATTCACTATGTCCGGCTCCTCTTCAAACATGCTGTTCTCAATCATGTTTCTGGGGAGCTGAGCCCGCTCTGAAAGACAAAATGGTGTCAAATACAGTCAGCAACCCAGCTTTGAAATACTCAACCTCCAGTAGGCTGAAGGGTAGCCTGCCGTTGATTTGTTAATCCTATTTTCACTAAACTCCAAAACTAAATTGAAAACTAAATTTATCTCATGCAATTATTACTCTGGCTATTATAGTAATTTTCGATAAATTCATCACCGAGATATGATGGGCAATGAAATTCAATAAACACAAAAGGGCAGTGGGGGACAGGGATGGCATTTCTAAACAGGATGGGGACGAGAACATACAAGGCATGATTAGTAAGTTTGCAGATGGCATTAAAGTAGGTGGGATTATACATGCATATGGCGTGCACAGCTTAAAGTTGTCGGACAACTTGTTCTATTTGATCTTATCTGATTGTGCACGCTGTGTTGATTGCATTCGTCGAAACAGGGCGGGACGTGTGAAGGTTGCAATCTCCCACCCCATTAAACATGGTGAAGATAGTTGTCAAAACTTGCATCAGCGTCTTAATCAGTTGGGCGGTTGGGCTGAGCAATGGCTGATGGAATTGAATACAGCAAAGTGCAGGGTGGTGCATTTGGGGAAGTCTACCCAGGGCAGGACCCACATGGTGAAGGGCAGGGCTCAGGGGAGTGTGGTACAGCAGAGGGATACAAGAATGCAGGTACATAGTTCCTAGTAAGCGGCATCACAGGTTGAAAAGAGAGTTGTCAAGGTGGCCTTTGGCAAATTGGGTTTCATCAGTCAGAGTATAAAAGTTGGGAGTTCATGTTACAGTTGGACACCACATTGGTGAGGCCACATTTAGAGTATTGTGTTCAGCTTTGGTCGTCCTGTTATGGGAAACAAGTTGTTAAGCTGAAAAGGGAGTAGAGAAGAGATACTAGGGTGTTGGCAGAACTCGAGGACCTGAGCTTTAGGGAGACTAATGTTTACAAAGGCAGGCTGGGACTTTATTCCTTGAAGCACAGAAAGATGAGGGATGATATCATAGAAGTGTATAAGATCATGAGAGGAATAGATTGAGTAAATGCATAGAATCTTGTATCCAGAATAGGGGAATCAAGAACCAAAGGACATGGGTTTAGGGTGAAATATTTAATAGGAACCAGAGGAGCAACTTTATTTTATTGACACAAAGGGTAGTAGGTATATGGAAGGAGCTGCCAGAGGAGATGGTTGAGGTAGGTACTATCACAATGCTTAAAAAGTATTTGGACAGGTATGAGGACAGGATAGGTTTACCGGGATATGGGCTAAACACAGGCAAGTGGGTCGAGTGTAGATGGGGCCTATTGGTTAACATGGGCAAGTTCGGCTAAAGGGCCTGTTTCCACAGTGTATGACTTGATGAGAAGGGCAGGATGGTGATATTAAAGTCTACACAAAAATTAATGACATGTTCCATATCACCATATAACAATTACAGCACGGAAACAGGCCCTCTCGGCCCTTCCAGTCCGTGCCGATCATTTGTTTTCCCCTAGTCCCATCTACCTGCACTCAGACCATACCCCTCCATTCCCTTCACGTCCATATACCTATCCACTTTACTTTTAAATGTTAAAATCGATCCTGCCTCCACCACTTCCGCTGGAAGCTGATTCCACACAGCCACCACCCTCTGAGTAAACAAGTTCCCCCTCACGTTACCCCTAAACTTCCGTCCCTTAATTCGCATGTCATGCCCTCTTGTTTGAATCTTCCCTACCCTCAATGGGGAAAAGCTTATCCACGTCAACTCTGTCTATCCCTTTCATCATTTTAAAGACCTCAATCAAGTCCCCTCTTAACCTTCTGCGCTCCAAAGAATAAAGACCTAACTTGTTCAACCTTTCTCTGTAACATAGTTGCTGGATCCCAGGCAACATTCTAGTAAATCTCCTCTGTACTCTCTCTATTTTGTTGACATCCTTCCTATAATTTCCATCTGAAATACTTAGACTCTATTCAGGTTTTCTTCTCTGTAAGTATACTCAATGAAGATGATAGGGTGCAAAATACTAAATACTTCTAAGATGGACACAAAGTGCTGGAGTAAATAAGCAGGTCAAGCAGCATCTCTGAAGAAACAGGATGGGTGACGTTTTGGGTCATAACCCTTTTCAGACCTTCTGAACTTCAGACACCAAACTAAATATTTTTGTTTGCCTGTAGCTTTTGAAATTTGGAGTCACTGAAGGATTCTGGTTCTGGCCCAAGGCAGCAAACAACCTTAGTAAAATTCAAAATTCAGACAAAAAAGTAATGCATTCCACCATTACAATGCATTTGCCTCAAGTTGAAGGTAAAATACTTTGGTTCCACGGTATCAAATAACAAGGTATGCTGATAGCAAGATATGAATAAAAATATTGCAGCTGATACTTCAAGAGTCAAGCAGACTCATTTTTCGGTTCCTTGCACAAATATTGTTGAAACTTGGAATTCGTAGTTTAGTTTAGTGTATTGTGACATGTACTGAGGTACAGCGAGAAGCTTTCGTGTGCATGTTATCCAGTCAGTGGAAAAACGTTACATGATTACAATCATTAACCCCATTTACTATTAATTTCATTCAACTACAGATAAAATACAATTCCTTTTTGTTAAAATATAGAGTATTGCTCCAAGTGGGGGAAATGTTGAACGCCGAGGAAAATAGACTTAATTTAACTTGCAAGTATTTATTTTCCAGGGCGACGGTGCACAGCGGTAGAGTTACTGCCTTACAGTGCCGGAGACCCAGGTTTCATCCAGACTACGGGTGCTTGTCTGTACGGAGTTTGTACATTTTCCCCGTGGACCGCGTGAGTTTGCTCTGAGATTTTCGGTTTCCTCCCACGCTCAAGACACACAGGTTTGTAGGTTAATTGAATTGGTATAAATGTAAATTGTTCCCAGTGTGTGTAGGATAGTGTTAATGTGCGGGGATCGCTGGTCGGTGCAGACTCGCTGGGCCAAAGGGCCTGTTTCCGTGCTGTATCTCTAAGCTGAACTACTGAATATAGTAACCTATCTTTTCCTGTTGATGTACAACTACAGCCATATTACACGATTCAGTAACTTGCAGCTACAGTTTCTAAATAATTTTATTCAATCCATAAACAAACCCGAACAATTTCAAATGTCTGCAGTTTTCAAAAGATCTAATAGGGAGCTTGGAATTGTTCCCAAAAATTGCAATATCAGACTCCTGGTACTAAAGCAGTCATCCAAACAAATGGACTAAATGGTGGGCTAGCTCTCAGTATGATACAAATCAGAATGCTATCTTTGGGGGATGGAGGGGTTTGGGTGTCTCATCAAATATTTTAAATACCCAAATACTGACCAAAAAGAGGAAAAGTTTATTTAAATACATACAGAATCCGTAAATCAAAATAAATACCATCAAAATGGTAAAGACTTGAGTGAGTTATTAATGCTATGAAAAAAATATTCCATCATTTTAATTTTTAGTACCTCACTAAAGTATGTAGTACATTTTACAGGTATTGGTATAGTATAGGAATTTATTATTGTTATAAAATTAAATGATTTGCCCAAACCCACCCCCACTGGAATCATGGTTTCACCAAAATGTTGTTCTACTAGAATGACAGGAAACAGAAATAGCAATAGTCACACTTGCCTGTAATTTTAGATGTTCAAGGCTGATATGAATGACTGATTTCTTGACTGAGACTACAAACAGGCAATTTAAGAAATTATCCAAACAGATGGCACAGGTTATAATGACTGTTTTTGAACAAGTGCACCGATCCAAATCACAATACAACATCCCTGCTGAGTCCAGATAAGATTCCTTTACAGAGTATTTCTAAAAAGCTGACAGTGGGATAAGGATAACCCAGTGCAGAAGAGAACTGCAGATGGTGGTTTAAATCGAAGGTAGAGACAAAATGCTGGAGTAACTCAGCGGGACAGACAGCATCTCTGGAGAAGGAATGAGTGACGTTTCGGGTCTATTCCTTCTCTCCAGAGATGCTGCCTGTCCCGCTGAGTTACTCCAGCATTTTGTGTCTACCCAAGGCCAATCTAGCACAGCTCGAGCTCATCATTCAGTGGCATGTTAATGCGTGGGTGTAACACAACTTGGTTTGGGATTTTATTTTAATGCTCAGATAGCAAATGTTCCTGTCTGTTCCTCCAAGATTTGGATTAGTTTATTTTAGAGATACAGCACGGAAATAGGCCCTTCGGCCCACAGAGACCCCGCCAACCAGCAATCCCAGTACTCTAACACTATCCAACACACAATTTACATTTTTACTAAAGCCAATTAACCTACAAACATGTACATCTTTGGAGTGTGGGAGGAAACTGGAGCACTGGAAAAAACCCAAACGGTCACCGAGATAACATACAGACTCCGTATAGATCAAACCTGGGTCTCTGACGCTGCGCCACCCTTTGGAGTAATGGAGTAATAAGAACAGTGGATTGTAAATGTTTAAATGCAAATGAGCAAAGTTCTGCTGCAAGAACAATATCATTTTGGCAAGAATATAGAACATATAGACACTATAATCCACCACAGGAACAGGCCCTTCAGCTCACGATATCCAAGCTGAGCAAAGGTTCAAAGGGTATTTATTGGTGTAGTGAAATGTTTCTTGCCAATGCAGCACATAAAAAAAGAATACAGACATAACACTAATAAAGAGATTTAAACATAAAAAACATCCCCCCACAATCGTTCCCATTATGAGGGAAGGCACAATGTTCAGTCCCCAGAATATGATAAAAATTAATCTAATTACCCGTCTGCCTGTGATCCATATCCCTCTAACTCCATATGATCCATATCCATTCATTTCCTGCATATTAATTTGCCCATCTAAAAGTGACTTTTGTACCAACTTTGACCATCACCCCTGGCAGTGCATTCCAGGCACCCACCACTGTGTAAAAAAACATACCCCATGCATCTTCAAACTTTACCCCGCTCACGTTAAAGCTACGCTCTCTAATCTTTAATATTTCCGCACTGGGAAAAAGATTCTGACTATCAACCCTATCTATGCCCGTCATCATTTTAATAAGCTTCTATCAGGTCTCCCCTTATCCTCTGACATGCCAAAGAAAACAATCCATGTTTGTCCAACCTCTTATTATTGCTAATACGCTCCAATCTAGGCAGTATTCTGGTAAACCTGTGCTGCACCATCTCCAAAGCAGCCACATCCTTAGGCTCCAGAGGAGCAGCAGCCATTATACAATTAACACCACTGACCTGGAAAGAGGCCATTAAATTAACAATCACCACTCCAACCTAACATCTGACAATCTACAATCACGAGAAATCTGTTGGACAGATGGCAGTCCGACAATGTCACATCTGATCCTAAACCAGAGAAAGCATTAAGTAATCAAACGAGTGTTAATCAGTTTAGGTCTTGGTAATTCTTAGAAATCAATTCTTAGAATAAAATACTAGAAGCTCCCAGCAACAAGAGAAACACAAATGAAAATGTTTAAAAGGATGAGGAGATTTACTAGAATGTTGCCAGGGTTCCAGCAACTATGTTACAGAGAAAGGTTGAACAAGTTAGGTCTTTATTCTTTGGAGCGCAGAAGGTTAAGGGGGGACTTGATTGAGGTCTTTAAAATGATGAAAGGGATTGACAGAGTTGATAAACCATATAACCATATAACAATTACAGCACGGAGACAGGCCCTCTCGGCCTTCCAGTCCGTGCCGACCATTTGTTTTCCCCTAGTCCCATTTACCTGCACTCAGACCATACCCCTCCATTCCCTTCACGTCCATATACCTATCCACTTTACTTTTAAATGTTAAAATCGATCCTGCCTCCACCACCTCTGCTGGAAGCTCATTCCACACAGCCACCACCCTCTGAGTAAGAAGTTCCTCTCACGTTACCCCTAAACTTCTGTCCCTTAATTCTCATGTCATGCCCTCTTGTTTGAATCTTCCCTAACCTCAATGGGAAAAGCTTATCCACGTCAACTCTGTCTATCCCTTTCATCATTTTAAAGACCTCAATCAAGTCCCCCCTTAACCTTCTGCGCTCCAAAGAATAAAGACCTAACTTGTTCAACCTTTCTCTGTAACATAGATGCGGAACCCTGGCAACATTCTAGTAAATCTCCTCTGTACTCTCTCTATTTTGTTGACATCCTTCCTATAACTAGGCGACCAAAATTGTACACCATACTCCAGAATTGGTCTTACCAATGCCTTGTACAATTTTAACATTACTTCCCTACTCCTGTATTCAATGCTCTGATTTATAAAGGCCAGCACACCAAAGGCTTTCTTTACCACCCTATCTACATGCGATTTCCACCTTCAGGGAACTATGCACAGTTATTCCTAGATCCCTCTGTTCCACAGCATTCCTCAATTCCCTACCATTTACCATGTACGTCCTATTTTGATTTGTCCTGCCAAGATGTAGCACTTCACACTTATCAGCATTAAACTCCATCTGCCATCTTTCAGCCCACTTTTCCAAATGGCCCAAATCTCTCTGTAGACTTTGAGAATCTACTTCATTATCCACAATACCACCTATCTTAGTATCATCTGCATACTTACTTATCCAATTTTCCACCCCATCATCCAGATCATTGATGTACATGACAAACAACAGTGGACCCAACACATATCCCTGAGGCACCCCACTGGTCACCGGCTTCCAACCTGACAAACAGCCATCCACCATTACTCTCTGACATCTCCCATTCAGCCACTGTTGAATCCATCTTGCTATTCCGCCATTAACACCCAAAGATTGAATCTTCTTAACCAAACTTCAATGGGGAACCTTGTCAAAGGCCACACTGAAATCCATATAGACAACATCCACTGCTTTACCCTCATCAATTTCCCTAGTTACCGCTTCAAAAAATTCAAGAAGGTTTGTCAAACATGACCTTCCAGGCACAAATCCATGTTGACTGTTCCTGATCAGACCCTGTTTATCCAGATGCTTATATATATTATCTCTGTGGATAAGCTTTTCCATTGAGGGTAGGGAAGATTCAAACAAGAGGGCATGACATGAGAATTAAGGGACAGAAGTTTCGGGGTAACGTGAGGGGGAACTTCTTTACTCAGAGGGTGGTGGCTGTGTGGAATGAGCTTCCAGCAGAAGTGGTGGAGGCAGGATCGATTTTAACATTTAAAAGTAAAGTGGATAGGTATATGGACGTGAAGGGAATGGAGGGGTATGGTCTGAGTGCAGGTAGATGGGACTAGGGGAAAACAAATGGTCGGCACGGACTGGAAGGGCCGAGAGGGCCTGTTTCCGTGCTGTAATTGTTATATGGTTATAATTGTACCTTTTATGCCTTGATTAAACCAAAACTGATTAAACGTCAACCTACTTTGACCAATAATTTTGTTTTTGGAATTTGTAAAGAATTCCAGGCTTTGAAATTACGTTCTGTTTACCTGAAAATAGTCACGTCCACTTATATTTGACAGGAAGTTTGCTGTCACCAAAGGGAGAGAGACTACAAGAAAGAAAGCGGAGCATGCGGAAACAAAAAAGATGAACGGAGAGAGATACATTTTCACCTCCCTTTTCAAAACATCCAAACGTGCTTTAAAGACAATGACCTTTTGAACCATTGTTACAAAGGAGAAAATGAGCTCTTAAAACAATAAGATTTCCCATTCACAGCAATGCCTACTACGTGCAGCAAAGTTCTCTCAAAATGGTTTGTCTTTCTTTTAAGGTGCAATCTGGCACAAGCAATAAGACTTGCAGTGGAATTGATGATCATCCTCCAACGGCACATACAACATGCTGCAGCTACTTTGTAGACTCCAACCCCTTTCTAAACTGATAATTAATGTTCCTACACCTTTAACAACTGATTTTGTACAGCATGCTAGAAGATCCTCTCTTTGCAAATGTTACGCTTCTTCAGTACTATGTCATAGAAGATATGGGGTAGACCACAGTGGCTTTTCAAATATATTTTCCATAATACTATGTTTTTAACTAACAAGATCTTTGATCACAGACCATATTGTAAGCTTAATTCTGGAGAAAAAACCCACAGTGCATATAGACAATAGACAATAGGTGCAGGAGTAGGCAATTCGGCCCTCCGAGCCAGCACCGCCATTCAATGCGATCATGGCTGATCATCCACATTCACTACCTTGCTCCTGCCTTCTTTCCATATCCCTTAACTCCGCTATCACTAAGAGCTTCATCCAACTCTCTCTTGAAAGCATCCAGAGAACCAGCCTCCACCTCCCTCTGAGGCAGAAAATTCCACACATTCACAACTGTGTGAAAACGTTTTTGCTCATCTCCATTCTAAATGGTTTACCACTTATTCTTAAACCATTTCCTCTGGTGCTGGACTCCCCCAACAATGAGAACATGTTTCCTGCCTCTAGCATGTCCAAACCTTTAATAATCTTATATGTTTCAATAAGATCCCATCTCATCCTTCTAAATTCCAGAGTGTACAAGCCCAGCCGTTCCATTCTCTCAGCATATGACAGTCCCGCCATGCAGGAAATTAACCTTGTGAACCTCCGCTGCACTCCCTCAATAGCAAGAATGTCCTTCCTCAATTTTTGGAGACCAAAACTGCACACAATATACCAGATGTGGTCTCACTAGGGCCCAGTACAACTGCAGCAGAACCTCTTTGCTCATATACTCAACTCCTCTTGTTATAAATGCCAACATGCCATTCGCTTTCTTCACTGCCTGCTGTACCTGCATGCTTACTTTCATAGACTGATGTACAAGGACCCCCAGATCCCATTGTACTTCCCCTTTTCCCAACTTGACACCATTTAGATAATAACCTGCCTTCCTTTTTTTGCTACCAAAGTGGATAACCTCACATTTATCCACATTAAACTTCATCTGCCTACTCACCCAACATGTCCAAGTCACCCTGCATTCTCATAGCATCCTCCTCACAGTTCACACTGCCACCCAGCTTTGTGTCATCTGCAAATTTACTAATTATATATTACTAAAAGTCTGATCTTGACCACTTCCTGTTGTTCTTTATATTGATTTTAGAAAAAACGCTGCCACATACGGCTGTAATTTTTGGCCATCTTACTCAGTCCCCCTCCGCTCAGCAGGTGCAGAGGATTCTTCCCATCAATGAAAAATAAAAGTGTTATTAGTGTTTAAAAAATGCTGAGAATCTCTCTCCTGTCAATCACGCCATGAAGGCTTCACCCCTTCCGGTGGGAGGAGAGGGATTATAAAACCCAGAAGTGTGGGTGTTGCTCATTCTCTGCAAGATGGGGGAGGGAGAGGCATGACTCTGTCTGAGCTGTGAATCAACTGAACACACAGAATATCTACTGAACTGTGAGTGTGGTGTTTCTGTGATGTTTTGTGTGGTTTTATGGTGGTTTCACCCTGCTTGAAATGGTATGAAACTGCATTTGAATTTGGTGGCCTTGCACCCTGCTTGAAGTGGTATGAAACTGCATTTGAATTTGGTGGCTTTGTACCCTGCTTGAAGTAGTATGAAACTGCATTTGAATTTGGTGGCCTTGCACCCTGCTTGAAGTGGTATGAAACTGCATTTGAATTTGGTGGCTTTGTACCCTGCTTGAAGTGGTATGAAACTGCATTTGAATTTGGTGGCCTTGCACCCTGCTTGAAATGGAATTTCAAGGAATAGCCATGAGTCAACTGCCAGCCTACCAGCCATGAGTGAGCTGCCAGCACATCAGGCTTGAATGACTGAGCTGCCACCCCAAGAACCCATTTGGCCCACAATGTCCATACTAGCCCTCTGGAAACCAGTCCCTTCAGCGCACAACACCCATACTAGCGCTCCAGAAAGCACCCCCACCCCCCTACTGGCCACCAATATTGGAATTGGTGGAGAGGGGGAATATTGTGTTGGGGGACCAGCCCTCCCTTGTGAACATGGGACCCAACGGGTTCCACTTAGTCTAGTGTTACATATAACCCCTTCATCTAAATGTAACAGTTTACCACGAGTTGGTGGGGAGCAAAGGTTTAGCTCGACGTGTAATCCCGGAATACAAAATGAGAAATTGCTTTGAAATGCTGAGCTGAAACCTCAGTAATGCTGAGCAATGCAGTACTGTCTAAGAACAGCGTGCCATTTTTCTCAGTAAGTCGTATATCTGCATTACCTTCAGCAGAATATGGTCACAATGAATGGCGGTGCAGGCTCAAAGGGCTAAATGGCCTCCTCCTGCACCTATTTTCTAGGGTTTCTATGTTTAATATTCAGGTGATTCTCAAATTAAATGCGGCCTTCCGAGTCCAGGATGTGCTCCAGCTTCTGCTGTTTCCACCGAAGCGGAAATGTTTCCAGAGCGGTAGTGGTACTGTATGGCCCCCCTCCAATTATTGTAACCATGTATTGTCTTTCTGCTGACTGCATTGCATGCAACAAAGGTTTTTCGCACTACCTCGGAACAGCTGACAATAAACAAAACTGAACTCCAGGAACACCCAGCTCGGGCGTCTCCTGAGAGGCGAGGCAAGCAGCCAGCAGGCTCACGAGTCTCCTGAGAGAGGTAAGCAGCAGGCTCGGGAGTCTCCTGGCAGAGTCAGCCAGCAGGCTCGGGAGTCTCATTTGTGTCATTTGCAAATTTGCTAATGTTACTTTTAATCCCTTCATCCCAATCATTAATATATATTGTAAATAGCTGCGGTCCCAGCACCGAGCCTTTCGGTACCCCACTAGTCACTGCCTGCCATTCTGAAAGGGACCCGTTAATCTCTACTCTGTTTCCTGTCTGCCAGCCAATTTTCTATCCATGTCAGCACTCTACCCCCAATACCATGTGCTCTAATTTTGCCCACTAATCTCCTATGTGGGACCTTATCAAATGCTTTCTGAAAGTCCAGATATACCACATCCACTGGCTCTCCCTTGTCCATTATCCTGGTTACATTCTCAAAAAATTCCAGATTAGTCAAGCATGATTTCCCTTTTGTAAATCCATGCTGACACGGACCGATCCTGTTAATGCTATCCACATGTGCCGCTATTTCATCTTTTATTATCGACTCCAGCATCTTCCCCACCACCGATGTCCGGCTAACTGGTCTATCACTCCCTGTTTTCTCATTGCCGCCCTTCTTAAATAGTGGGATAACATTAGCCACCCTCCAATCCACAGGAACTGATCCGGAATCTGTAGAACATTGGAAAAATAATCACCAATGCGTCCACGATTTCTAGAGCCACTTCCTTCAGTACCCTGGGATGCAGACCATCAGACCCTGGGGATTTATCAGCCTTCAATCCCATCAGTCTACCCAACACCATTTCCTGCCTAATCTCCTTCAGTTCCTCCGTCACCCCAGATCCTCTGGCCACTACTATATCAGGAAGATTGGATCCGTCTTCACTAAGGAAGACACAAACAAAGTACCTGTTCAACTCATCTGCCATTTCCTTGCTCCCTATAATAAATTCACCGTTTTCAGTCTTCAAGGGTCCAACTTTGGCCTTAACTAGTTTTTTCCTCTTCACATACCTAAAGCTTTTACTATCCTCCTTTATATTCTTAGCTAACTTACCTTCTTAACTCATCTTTTCTCCCCGTATTGCCTTTTTAGTTATCTTCTGTTGTTCTTTAAAAGTTACCCAATCCTCTGGCTTCCTGCTCATCTTTGCTATGTTATATTTCTTCTCTTTTATTATACTGCCCCTGACTTCTCTCGTTAGCCACGGTCGCCCCTTACTCTGCTTGGAATCTTTCTTCCTCTTTGGAATGAAGCATTCCAAAGAGGATTAAAACTTATCATATAATGGTCACTACCTCCTAATGGCTCCTTTAGCCCGAGATCCCTTATCAAATCCGGTTTATTACACAACACTAAATCCAGAATTGCCTTCTCCTTGGTAGGCTCCAGTACTAGCTGCTCTAAGTATCCATCATGGAGGCACTCCACAAACTCCCTTTCTTGGGGTCCAGTTCCAACCTGATTTTCCCAGTCTACCTGCATGTTGAAATCTCCTATAACAACCATAGCATTACCTTTGCGACATGCCAATTTTAACTCTTGATTCAACTTGCACCCTATATCCAGGCTACTGTTTGGGGGTCTGCAGATAACTCCCACTAGGGTCTTTTTATCCTTACAATTCCTCAGTTCTATCCATACCGACTCTATGTCCCCTGATTCTACCACCCCTCACAGGGGACTGTATTTAGAAAGAACAATGCATAGTTAAGTGGCTTGTATGTGCTTAAATATTTTAAAATGCTTTAAATATATACCGGTACTTTCTCTTTTCACTGTAGTTGAAGTAAATGGCCTTCTTGACTTTAATTTTAAAAAACGTGCCTTTATTGACAAAGCATGTTCTGAACTTCTCCAGCCCGTGTCGCGGGGTTGGAACGACCCGGAGCGGGGCCGTACATCGCCCGGCGCGGCTTTAATGGCCGCGGGACATTCCAGCGCCTGCCGGGGGCTCCAACTTTGTGACTTTTGGGCCTGGAGCGGGGCCGTACATCGCCCGGCGCGGCCTCAATGGCCGTGGGACTTAACACCACCCGCCTGGGGCTTTGACATCGGGAGAGAAATGGTGTGGGGGAGAGAGAAGAACTTTGCCTTCCATCACAGTGAGGAGGAGATTCACTGTGATGGATGTTTGTGTGAATTGAATTGTTTGTGTGTTTTTTTATGAATTGCTCTGTTTGTATGGCTTGTAGAAACAGAATTTCGTTCGAGCCTCTCTGAGGTTTGAATGACAAGTAATAAAATCTAATCTAATCTAAATCACAGGATGCACGACTTGGAAAATGCTGCAGTTTTGACCAATGCAACATTGTCTCTGCAACAATTAAACATACTGGGGATATTTTCCACTATACCACCAGCTCCCTAGAAAGCTAAATATGCTGTAAGAAAGAACTGCAGATGCTGGTTTAAATCGAAGGTAGAAACAAATGCTGGAGTAACTTAGCGGATGAGGCAGCATCTCTGGAGGGAAGGAGTGGCCGACGTTTTGGGTCAAGACAGAAGGGTCTTGCCCCGAAGCGTCACTCATTCCTTCCCCAGAGATGCTGCCTCACCCACTGTGTTACTCCAGCATTTTGTGTCTACCTTCAAGCTAAATATGCTTTTGTTTCCTTACTTTGAATGCAGAGATCATTTACCAGATTTCCATACCCAAAGTAAAAAATAGAGACACTTGCCAATTGAAAATCTGACTTTCCATCCAATCACACATTCAGAATGCTATTCCAGGATATCAAAAAAAACTATTTTTCTCCAGCTTTGATTGCACTCTTGTTAAACTGATCATTAATAAACTTTGCTTCCTGACTTGAATTGGTTAGCTGACAATGTACCTCCATTTTCTTTCTTGCAGTAAAACGTCCTTAAAACTAAATACCCTCTCAACTTTTCTTTCCATACAAACTATCCAACGTCCTTTGCAATTTACTGTGACTGTGGTAGGTGTTTCCCAGTTCTTTGACAACTCCTTTCTTCATTCATTTAACGACACTTCTTATATCCTCGCTCTGTAACATCACCTGTTTTCCTTCAATCCACCAATAAAACATTCCAGTATCCAATACTATCAAACACTGGCCCAATGGCAATTAATTCTCTCCTCAAAGATCATGCCAGATCTGTGTGTTGGGAATTTATGGACTTGGACCCCAAGATCCCTTTGTACAGCTACTCTGTTTAAAGTTCTTGTCATTAATTGAATATTTTCCCCTTGCATTCTACCTCCCACGTTGCAAGACTTCACACTTGCTCCATCTACCATTATACACCATCTATCATTTCTCCACCCATTTCTGTCGCTGATCGATATCCCGATGCATACTTTGACAGTCTTCCACAAAATCCGCAACTGCAGCAATTACCGTGAAAATTTACCGACCAAGACACGAAGAACTGAATGGCATATTCCAGTTCCTATTTTCAAATTTCCTCTCCTCCAGCTTCTCTGCTCTTGCATCGATGACAATTCATCAGTTTCAGCTCATCTAAGATTTCTCGAATGTAATCTATCCTGTGCCTTATATTTTGCCCATCAGTGTTCTTTCTGTTTTACACCAATATTCTTTAATATGGTTTTTTAAAATTCAAAATATACTTTATTCGAGAAATAAATATATCCAATACATGATCCTTATAAGACTCCATCCAACATTCTCAGAGGCTATACATGCATTCAATGCTGTTAACATAAATTACACAAGTTTATACCCCACCCTTGCCACGCATGTGGCCCACTGGCGTGGATTCCTTTCCCTTATTTTGAGAGGTGTCTCCACCACATCCCTGCCCCCCATGTTGTTAGCCTCAATCTTACATGGTATAATTATACTCCATATCTACAAAAAATACTAAATTCATCAATTTCAAATGGTGCAGGCAACTGTTTAAGCCAAAGGTAGACATAAAATGCTGGAGTAACTCAGCGGGACAGGCAGCATCTCTGGGGAGAAGGATTGTTTAAGCCAAATCTTTATTTTAGAGAAAAATCATCAGACGGTTATCTAGAATGCATTATGTTTACCTCAACAGATCAAACACCATAAAAGTGTACGTCATTAACCTATCACCTCATTAACATATCACCTCATTAAAATATCACCGAATATTAGACTTTTTTTGTCAGTTAAGATCACAAGTAATGATTATCTTTGTTTAATTTTGAATAACCTATTAACCAATTTCAAACTATTAAACTGCTAGTGTAGGAAATGGTGATTTAATCTCTGTTACTTTAGTGTCACTTCCTGTCTTTTTGCTTAAAATGGGAAATAAAAGTCATACCATGTATTTAACAGTTTCAGATGGCATATAGTTGGCAAATTGCACATCTGTGATGAATGATAAATGTTGATTAAGTTAATTTTAATCTCTTATTAAAAAAAAGAAAATCATCTGGTCCAAGTGTCTTCCTACCTTAAAATGGTGATTGTGTCAACATAAACAGTCACGATCACAATAGCATCCAATGAAAAGGATAACTGAAACAGCAATAATTCTCTAAGTTGTTTTTGAACCAACCAACCAGAGATTCCCAAATCAGATAATTTTCACAGTTATACCCAGGTTCCAGCCAGCAAAGGAACAATATTTAAATACAAAATGAAAGCCTGGGAGAGTAAAAAATGGGCGCAGTTATCAAACAGTTTGCTGCTCAGATGGAGATGCTGTAGCCAATGCTGTGGGCGTACATTATTTCATATTTGCAAGTTGGTTTATTTCCTTCTACACTTTTCTTTTAGCAAACCATCTTTTTTTTTGGTGCTTCCAACCATAAAATATTGAAACAATTAATTATGAGAAGCTAATTCCATTACAGACTGACAATGTAAAACCTGTCAAATTTGAGCAAAATACTGATGCATTGAAGGCTTAAGAATACGCTGTCACATTATTAGTTTTCTCCTCCTTTTCTTTTAAAAAAATGTGGTGCTTCACGTTAAAATGACTTAATTTAGTCAAAATGACTGCAGTGCTTCCTCACTTCATTAAATTGACACATAAGAAATGTTCTGAGTGTTTATTTAATCACTATTCTTATTGATTAAAATCTATTTTTTTATTTTTCTACTTTCTAAAAAATAGAAGTTTATAAGAATTATTCGTAACATTCGTATACTTATTGAAATAAGTTGGTTGTGTATTTGAAAAGTTGTTAAACCGTTGTAATGATGGATTACTTCTAATAAAAATATTATTACGAAAAGAAATGTTCTGAGTGCAGTCGGCTATGTGGAATCAACAGCTGGAGAAGAGCATCAGTCCCAGTGATATTGCTGCAGCCAAAATCAATTAACACAAATTAAAAATAATGCAGATTTAGAGAAAATTGCTGTTTTTAACTTGCAGAAATGAGAGAAAATGATAATAAGTTTATTTTTCCTCATAATCTTACAATTTTTTGCTCTTTCATATGTTTATCCAATTCAATCTGCACAACAACTGCCAAACCTAAATCTACATCTCAACCAGTCCGTTCCCATCACTTCTCCTGCAGATATTTTATCTCCTCAAAACAGAGATTGGAACAAATACTTCAGCTTGAATGCTGTAAATCATTCAAAATCTGGAAAATCCACTCAGTAGACTAGGCCACTGTCGTCAATTCCGTATTTTTCAACAGATAGGCGATTTAAGTCATTTTGATAAGGGACAGTAAATATGCATTTCTGGATGAGAGTTTAAATAGTATTATTGCAGACAACTAAATATGTACAACTGAACAATTATTCATAGGATGGAGCTATTTGCATTTATATTCTCTGCTGCTTTGGTTTAACAAATGACAATGGGAAGGAGGTTTTTAAATTGAAAAAAATATACACCAGTGCACCATTTAATGAGTTTAAGAAAGATTGCAAGCCGTAGCTCTTTGAAGCCCTCAAAACGCTAAGAGCATGATGATGACTGTCCAACAGTCTCAACAACAAATAGGCAGAATACTAAATACCATCCAATTAACCAAAGAATAAAACTATTTCTAGGACCACTCCAAATTATTGTAATTCAATTCTAATAATTGATTGCATGTGTGTGCGTTGATTTGTATAGCCTACAATACTTCCATTGTGGCTCTCCTTTTTTGTACTGAACCTTTAGAAGTCAGTGCTTAGCTCAAAACAGCCCTTTTTTGAAATTGTAATGTCAACTATTAAATAGGTTATTGTAATTTAGTTAAATTCCAAATTCTCCTAATTCTAGTTTTAAATGGCATACTTACAAACAATTAATCTCAATCCTTGGATACAGACGGAGCACTAAGAGACGACAGGCAAGAGAGGTGATTGCAGACATATTACAATCAGAAGATCTTAAATTAAATTAATTAGTTCCCAATCATTTTTGGCCAATTGGTTGACCTATTTGGAATACATTCATGATGCTAATTACTAATGTGGAGTAAGATGATGGCTTGGGACACAAGCTTAGGATGCCAATACCGGAATTCCTTACAACTGAGGTGATTGGCATTTCACAACTGTGATCTTGAAGGCAGCTGTGACTCCAATCTGAGAAGAGTTCCCCTCGATTACCATCAATTTTACCTTCATAGGTGCCAAGTCAGGGTCAATGCTTCTCTTCTGGAAATATGTTTTTTTTGTCCACATTCGGACCAAGACTTTACCGAGATGTGAAAGCAGGAGACATCACAACCGAGGCAATTTTCTATTTTGTCTCTTTATGACTGCACTGGAAAACATGGCTAGTGATTTGGCCCATCTTGGACCTAATGTCTTGAGCACGACAGCTGGGTTCTTAAGATTTTCACTTGGTGTTGGCAGAAATGTACAGCTTTGATCTGATCCATTAGTCCCAAGACTCAAAAGCATTGTTGGCAGTATGCTGTTTTCACTACTTCGTAGTCTGTGTTGTGGTTTCCCCAAATAGGTATCCCAGTTCTTTAGGCATATCTGCTATTGTATACTATTCTGCATTTTTCACCTAACTAGAGATAATCTCCTGGTTAATAGTAGCAGTAGCATAGTGGCAATGCTAAGTCACAAAGTGACTGAATGCAATGGATTCTGCCGCCCATGGCCTAGAGGGTTGTCAAGTTTCCAATTGCTTAATCTGTTTGTAGTATATTATGTACTAAATAAATCTGCATAACAAAATTCATTAATACAGGTTGAGGCAATCTCAATTCTAAAAAACGTATTACCCGTACTTATCCTAATTGCCAGTGATTGCAATGACCTTATTGCTCTTTGAAAAAAAGATAATAGCTCTTAATTTGCTCAATGCCTGATCCCTGTTAAAATTGAGATGTCCTATATCCACTTCATTCATGGCCCCAATGCCATTTTTCCAAAAGTTCAAATAACAATTATTTGAAATTCAATCTGAAAACGAGCACATAAGCACCAACAATAAATGTAATACATTGGAAACCATGGGTATATGAACTTTAGATTACTACAAAACAGGCAGAGTATGTTTCCACTTGGTATATACAAAGACTCTTACGATGTTCTGTATTAATGAAAGAAATGTCAAGTTTACTTGCTTTATCAATAGGGTGACGAGTTTCACAACTTTTAAAGTCATACAGACAAGGTACTTTGGGACATAACATAAATAAATGTATATTTCAAAGTAATACTATGTTCCAATTTTTTGAGAATAAATTATTTTCTCATAATAGAAATATGAATTTTATTTAGAAGTCACGTGAGTGACTACGTGAAGACCCCGTCCAGCACGCATGCGCGACATTAGCGTTCATGCAGTGCACCCGCGACGAACGGGAGTTCAAGGCGCTCCCGCTACAAATTGAAAAGTCAGGCCGACAGGTAAGTTTTACCGTGGCCGTGTGTATTTTCTCTGTGGTCTGCTTTATGTTCCAGGAGAATGAGCAAGACCAGAGGCAAGAAATCTGCAGCTCGCCTCCGTTCGTCTTCCATTGAGGAATGTTCTTTGGAGGGGGGGCAAGAGGCGGCAGGAATAACTACCGAGCCGAGCCCAGCACCGCTCGTGCTGCCTGAGCAGCGGGCTGGAGGTACCTGCAGCCAGAACCGGGCGGTAGTATCCGACGATTCGGATGAAGATGCCACACCACTCGAGAGCGGCACAGGCAGCCGCCTAAGCCGAATGGAACGGCTTATGGAACAATTGCTCCAGTGAGATCTGCTGAGAGAGCAGCAGCAGACTCGCCAAGGGAGCTCAGGCACTCCCGCTGTGACCATTATGGCACTGACCATTGCTTCACCTTCTACTGAAGGCAGCATTGGCCTTCATAACATGCAATCCAGCACAGGGGGCAGATGGACTAATTCTGAATCATCTTGCCTACAGACACGGGGTATCAACTACTTAGAAATGTTGGGTGCGTTTTATGGTTTAAAAGCATATTCCTCTAATACGCATCATGCACATGTCCGGTTGCAATTAGATAATACCACGGTGGTGGCTTATATCAACCACATGGGTGGTGTAAAGTTGATATCATGTGACAATTTGGTCAACCTAATCTGGCAATGGCATGTCAAAAGACATATTTGGTTATCAGCAACTTACCTACCAGGTAAGCAAAATGCGGTGGCAGACACCAGGTCACGCACATTTAACGATAACATCGAATGGATGTTAAATCCCAAAGTATTTGCTGAAATTACAAAGCAATATGGCACACCAGATATCGATCTATTTGCCTCCAGGCTGAATCACCAGGTACCAACGTATGTCGCTTGGGAACCAGACCCTGAGGCAGCAGCAGTTGATGCATTCACGCTGCATTGGGGGAAAATGTTCTTTTATGCTTTTCCTCCCTTCTGCCTCATCAGTCGGGTATTACGCAAGATTCAAATGGATTCCGCTTCAGGAATCTTGATAATACCCGACTGGCCTACACAGCCATGGTTCCCAGTGGCCTTCGACATGGCTGTTGAAACACCGTTGGAATTCCCCAACAGTCCAGAATTATTAATCCACGCAGTGTCAGGCATTAGTCACCCATGCCATGACAGAGTCAATCTCCTGGCTTGCAGATTCTAAAAAGACCTCTACTGGGCCTGGGACTGTCTGAGGACGCCATCAACATGATGACCGCATCCCACCGGGAGTCCACCAGGAGACAATACCTGACCAACATAAGAAAATGGGAACGGTATTGCTCCAAAACAGGAACTACCTACACTACAGCTACAGCCACCAGTGTTGTGGAGTTTCTGGTTGGATTACATCGGGAAGGACTCAGCTACAGCGCCATTAATACAGCCAGGAGTGCGTTGTCAGCTTATTTGGTTCCAGCAGCAGGACAACTGGCTTTGGGGTCCCATCCACTAGTGGTCAAAATCATGAGGGGCATTTTTAACACTAATTCCCCCAGACCAAGGTACACTCAGATCTGGGATGTCAGCATTGTGCTGACATACCTTAGGGGATGGCCACCACCCAGGTCACTCACTCTGGAACAACTTACTCAGAAATCAGTCATGCTCATGGCACTAGTGTCAGCTCAAAGGGTACAGTCCCTCCACCTTCTGAGGCTGGACAGCATGACAGAGTCATTGGACTGTTTCACATTCCATATTCAGGGACTGGTCAAACAAACTAGACCAGTTACCACGCCTCCAGTCATGGAGTTCCGGGCATATTCATCTGACCCACGGCTGTGTGCCAAGACCCATCGCGCCAATTACATAGACACAACATACAACTTAAGAGGGAGAGAAAAAGCTTTATGGATAAGCCACAAGAAGCCTCATGGTCAGGTGACGAGCCAAACCATTTCAAGGTGGCTCAAGCAGGTGCTTAAGTCCGCGGGAGTCAACACTAATGTTTACAAATCTCACACCACCAGGGCTGCATCCACGTCGGCGGCTAGGCGAATGGACGTGCCTCTGGACCATATTCTGGCCAGAGCAGGACGGTCCTCGGAAAGAACTTTCCAAAGGTTTTATAATAAGTTGCTGGCGGAACCTGCTACATTTGCAGACAGAATTTTAGAGTCTGCAGATAATATTTAATTTAAGCCCAGTGGAGCTCTCTGTTTTTTGTTGTCATTAATAAACCTTTTCTGTTCACAAACAGGTTATTGTTGATTGTGATAACATCCTTCCTCCCTCTAAGGTCTTCAGACAGTGAGTGAAGCATGAGCTGGTACACGGTTCGGAATCACAGAGCTTTGAAGTCTTCACGTAGTCACTCACGTGACCCCGAAATAAAATAGTAAGATTAAATGAGAACTTGCCAGTTCGATGTTTGATCTGTATTTTATGAGGAGTTACGATGAGGTATTACGGGCCCTCCGCTCCCACCCTCTATTATACAGATCAACTGGTAATTAAGTTCTTATTTTTTCTTTACTATATTTATTTCAATCGTTGTGTTTTTCTGTGCATCCACACCGCTGCTTTGAAGAATGTCGCGCATGCATGCTAGACGAGGTCTTCATGTAATCCCTCATCATAACTCCTCATAAAATACAGATCAAACTGGTAAGTTCTCATTTAATCTTACTATTTTACAGCATTGATGAATCAAGCTAGAAAATTAAGTCCATCCTCAAATGTTCCCAATGTTGGGTGAGTCCAGAACCAGGGGCCACAGCCTTAGAATAAAGGGGAGGTCATTTAAGACTGAGCTGAGAAAAACCTTTTTTACCCAGAGAGTTGTGAATTTATGGAACTCCCTGCCACAGAGGGAGTTCACTGGATGGGTTTAAGAGAGAGTTGGATAGAGCTTTAGGGGCTAGTGGAGTCCAGGGATATGGGGAGAAGGCAGCACGGGTTATTGATAGCGGACGATCAGCCATGATCACAATGAATGACGGTGCTGGCTCGAAGGGCTGAATGGCCTCCTCCTTCACCTATTTTCTATGTTCTATGTTAACAGAAAATCCAAAAATTATGAGGAGCAGATGGATTAATACAAGGAGAGAAATTGACATTTTATTCTAAAAGACAAATAGCGTGAGGATATTTGGACAAATATATTAACTATCTTCTGAATTTACAGTTGTTTAAACATGTGTTGCATGACTGACCTAATTAACGGAATGCTAATTTTGACTGTGAAACATCCCAATGAAAGGGAAACATCCCAATGAAATGTGGAGTGAATGATGATGTCAAGACTAAACATCTTCAAAAAGGTAGGTTTCGAGCAGGAACTTAAAAGTTTTGAGAGTAATACCATAGCTTCACAATTCAGTAATAATTTCCACTGCAATGTGGTTATTACATAATCAGTCAGTGTTAAGGGAAGTGCCACTGTGTGCTGTAGGATTACAGATGGAAGCAAGGTGGAGTGAGTCCTTCAACCAATTTGAACAGGAGGGATTATTCAATTAAAATATTACTGGCAATGAATCAATGTAGGTCAGTGAACAGTGGGACTTGGTACAGGTTATGATATGAATCATAGAGTTTTGAATTAGCTTAAATATAAGGAGGTGGAGGAAGGAAAGGCACTCTGGAAAACATTGCAACACGGAACATTCAAAAGCATGCAGGACAAGAATTTGTTTGGAGTTCATTAAAACCGAAAGGAAAGGACTGCGGACATAGAATTTGCATTCAACCCTTTGGAGAGAGAGTGAAAGTGAATGAAGAATATAGTGACCTAGGTGTTCGAGTTCAAATCCCCCAAAACTAACAAATTACAAGGAGGAGAACAGCACTTTGACCTTCAAATGTAATGTGGTTGCGGTTTAAAAATGGGGAAGTTTAGTTGCAATTGTACACAATGTTGGTACGGTCACATGAGGTGACACTTTTCGTCCACCTGGCTAAAAAAAAAAAAAAATGATATTGTAACATTGGGACGCAGTGCAGACAACAATCCTGGGCAGAGGGGATTGTCCTACCAAGAAAGACTAAATAGTTTGGGCCTGATTTCCTTGGAGTTTAGAGGAATGAGGGATTACCTTATTAAAACAAGATATTGTACAAGATCCCAAGAGGATAGACATTGGGATGTTTTCAATGGAGGGACAGTCTCGAACAAGGGGCATCGAATGATACAGTGTGGAAACAGGCCATTCGGACCAACTTGCCCACACCAGCCAACATGTCCCAGCTACACTAGTCCCACATGCCTGCGTTTGGTCCATATCCCTCTAAAACTGTCCTAACCAAGTACCTGTCTAACTGTTTCTTAAATGTTGGGATGGTCCCATAAGAGGCCAGGCATTTAAAACTGAAGTAGGTAGACAATTCTGCTTGCCGAGGATGTTGAATCTTTGCAATTCTCTGCACCTTTGGCAAGTGGAAGCTAGATCATCATAAGTATTTAAAGTGGAGATGTATTTTTGTTTGTTAGAGAAATGACACATAAAAGGAGTTGAGGCCACATTATCAAATAAGTGGTGGAGCTGCTTGAATGGCCTGATGTTCCACTTCTATTATTAGTTTTAAAGAACACTAGACCAAGTGCAGACCCGTTGGGTCTGTTCCCCCAACGTGCGCGGGGGGGGGGGGGGGGGGGGGGGGGGCAGCATGTCCCCGAGTGTGGATGAGGGGGGTAGAGAGGGATGGGGGAAGGGGAGGGTAGAGGAGAGAGAGGAGAGGGGTTAGGGAGAACAGGGGAGGATAGGGAGGGGGAGGGGAGAGGAGAGGTGGAGAGAGTGGAGGGGAGAGAGAGAGAAAGGAGAGGGAGAGAGGTGGAGAGAGAGGGGTGGGAGAGTAGGGGGAGAGAGAGAAAGGGGAGGGCAAGAGGTGGAGGGGAGGGAGAAGGGGAGAATGGGGAGTGAGGGGGAGAGGGGTAGCAGGGAGAGGTGCAAGAGCGAGGGGGAAGGAGTGGGGGGAGGGGTGAGGAGAGAGGGAGATGGAGGGGGGAGAGGGAGGAGGAGAGGGTTGGGGGAAGGTGTGAGAGAGTTCAGGGGGTGAGAGAGGGAGGGGGAGGAGGGAAGGGGAAGGGGGAGAGAGGGGGAAGAGTGTGGAGGGAGGGGAGAGGGGTAGGGGAGGGGGAAGCGTGGGGAGGGAGGAGGAGAGCAGAGAGAGGGGGAAGAGTGTGGGGGAGAGGGAAGGGTGGGGGGAGAGAGGGGTGGGGAGGGAGATGGGGAGAGGTGGGATGGGGAGAGAGAAGTGGAAGTGGGGAGGGAGGGTGAGAGGTGTAGGGAGACTGGTGGAAGTGGAGAGAGAGGGGGTGGTGGAAGAGAGAGAGGGAGAGGGGAGAGAGGGCAGATGTGGGGGGAGGGTAGGGGGAGAGGGAGGGGGGAGGGGATGGGGGTAGGGGGGAGAGAGGGGGGGATAGAGTGTGGAGGGAGGGGAGAAGAGGAGAGAGAGGAAGGGGGGTGGCTCCCGGTGTGTTGGAGAGGGGTGGGGGAGAGGGAAGAGGTAGAGTGGGTAGGGGAGAGGGGTAGGGACAGATCTATTCCCCACTCCCTATCACCCCAATCTCTTTCTCTATTCCCAGAAGTGCTCCGACACAGGCTGCGGGGGGGGGCAAAGGCAGATTGTAAATGGATCCGTTCCGATTGGACATCTGTGAGCATTGGGTATTGTGACATCACACGATGGAACGTCCACCAACATTCTGTGGGTGGGAGCAGTTTGATTTTTTTTTAGGATTTGGATATATTGGGGGGGGGTGGGGAAGGATTTTATTAAAACTTGTGTATATAAAAATGTCTAAATGTAATGAGGAGTGCATCGTTGTTTGAGGGTGTGGTTTTGGCGGACCAGGGAATCAAAGGACGCAAATCTTATCTGAAGGAAAAAATGGAATGTGACATACACACAGACAAACACACACACACACACACTTTTAAAAGTATATAGATACAATTAGTTGCAACTCATTACTTTGGGTCAGGATCACAAACTAATAAGTTATAGTTAGCTTGTGTCTGGACTGCATGGTGCTTGGTGTTTGAGTTACATTCTGTATAAAATGGCATCCCGTAGATAGTTTACAGGTTATGGAGCTTCCCCACAGCTCATTACAGCGGCATAACAAGGTTTCCATACATACAGGAAGAAGCATAAACACCATCTTCAACCACAGAATGTCAGCCACATGACAAATGTAACCTAGAGCAACTTCCTCTATACTGAACATTCAAGCTTCATTCTTTTAACATAAAGGTGCTGTGCCTTATAAATTAGTTAACAAAAATCTCATTGGTGCAAACACGTGAGGATCAACTAACCATTTTGCATTGGATATTCTTCCTATAAAAGACTTTCACTGACAGTCCAGAATGGGAGAATTGTCCTTTGGTTTATGATTAAGTGCCATTCCTTGTCCGGCAATAGCTTGATGACTCAATACATCCCTTGTGATGTGAACTAGGTGCATTAAAAATCATGATTTGAGTCAGGACACCAGGCAATAATAAACAGCAAATGTACGTATACAAAACATTCTACCACCCGCATTACCATTCTCAACAGTGTTGATCAAGAGAGGATGTTTTAACATACATTTTAAATTCTACAATAAATTAGCCAGTCCCTCAAATAAGGCAAAGTACACTTAGTGTTAGCAAAATAAGCATCATTACACATCATACTTTCCATAGGCTTGCTACAATAGATCAATATCCAGGACCAAGAAATACAAATGTCAAATGTGGAGGAACTCAAGCAAATGCATCTTCAAACTAAATAACAGGATAATCCAACTGAGCGACACCATTAGGAATCTCAAAGGAACATCTGAACAAGCATAGAGATGGCACGGTGGTAGAGTTGCTGCCTTACAGTGCCAGAGACCCGGGTTTGATCCTGATTGCGGGTGCAGGATCTGTACAGAGTTTATACGTTCTCCCCGTGACCTGCGTGGGTTTTCTCCTGGAGCGCTGGCTTCCACCCACACTCCAAAGACGTACAGATTTGTAGGCTAATTGGCTTGGTACAATTGTAAATTGTCCCTAGTGTATAGGATAGTGTTAGTGAGCGGGGAATGCTGGTTGGTGCGGACTTGATTGGCCAAAGGGCTTTTTTTCTGTGCTGTATCTCTAAACTAAAGAAGTGTGTCAGCTGTGGGTCGGTTGATTGCATTCTCTAGCGGAAGTCAAATAGTTCAGAGTTCAAGTCCCACTCCAGATACAAAGACTATTCTTGGGAGGTAACATTATACAGAGGCCCTGCCTGCCCTGTAAATGGGACATAAACAATCCTGTATTTTGTATTTTGAAGTTTTTATTTAAATGGTTTAAGGTGATTTTGACTGTATGATCAGAGGCATTTATGTAAAGAGAACTTAGATCCTTTCAACAGCACAAGGTATGTGACTGTTCAATCTCTCTATAAACCCCCCATTTGATTTAAATGGTTATGCCTGATCAGGTTACTGCGGGCTGGCAGACAGCTGGCTGTCTTCAGTACAATCTGACCCAACAATTGTGAAAACATAGGAAATACTGGTTGACGAAAACAAATTAAAAATGGTATGAATACTATCAGGGAGCCTTGGTAGAAAGAGGAATAGAGTTATTCCAAAGAAGGGTCTCGACCCGAAACGTCACCCATTCCTTCTCTCCAGAGATGCTGCCTGCCCAGTTGAGCTACTCCAGCTTTTTGTGTCTATCTTTGTTTTAAACCAGCATCTGCAGTCCCTTCTTACACAGAATAGTTATTGTTCAGGTCAACGACCTTAATTACAACTAGAAACAGTTCATAATTCTATTCTTAGTTCCTAATTCTGTTCAAAGGACTTTGACCTGAAAAGTTAACCATTTCTCTCTTCATAGATGCTGTCTGGCTAGTTGAACATTTCCATAATTCTCCTTTTATTTCATATTTCCAACATTTTTCATGATTTGCTTTTACATTGGAGAAAAGGTGCTTTTGATGGCTGAGAATTTAAAAAATCTAAAATGGGCAACAATATCAGTAAACAATAATGTAACAACATGACATGGCAGTAGGTACTGTTTGAAAGTGTTTGGCAGAGAGCTGGATAAATAAACATCTGCCAGAATCAATGTACTCAACATGATTCAGGCACGATTGCTAATAAATAAGCTGAAGAAAACTTTAAAAGGCAAGTAAGGAAATTGAACCTCAATACATTTCCAGAAGATGGAATGGATAACGGTGAAAATTGAGAGCTTAAAACCCCTATATAACCAGGCAAAGAGGATGAAACCTATATAACCAGGCAAAGTGTTCAAGAAACAGAACAAAACAATGCAAAGGAAAATATGAGCACAGTGAGGGCCAACAACAAATTAACAGGATAAAACCGCAAGCCACAATAGTAAAATGAAGAAATTGTTTAGCACTTACCTAGTGGAAGAGAGCAGACAGACATGACATTTGAAAATTAAAATGGTAAAACCCCACATTTAAAATTAAAAGTGGAGGTATATGAAATAAAGTAATAAATATCAAAAATAACTCTTGTCTGGATCCATGCATTTTAAACGATTCCGGTGAGAACAGAGGTCTGTTACACATATTAGCATATTAGAAAAGTATTGCCAGAGGATAGACTGAAGGCAAACATTACGCTGCATTTAAGGGTTTCAGAAGAGGTTTAACTGAAAGCCAGGCTGCTAATGTTGATGGTAAGAAAATAATAATGTAAATTAAGTGAACGTTTATTTGTCTAAGGTCATAGAAGGTCAACAGCATGGAAACAGGCCCTTCAGCGCAACTGGTCATTAAATCCTTTCAAGCAGCAACAAGGGTAGATTTGGGTTATCAACTTGGAACTATTACCCTCCCTCAATCGCTTCTGATCTGCCAACATTTTCCAGCGTCTGTTAATCTTAGCTTTGCTACTCAAGTTTACATATTGGGTGTAAGATTTCATGGAAACATAGAAAATAGGTGCAGGAGTAGGCCATTCGGCCCTTCGAGCCTGCACCGCCATTCAATATGATCATGGCTGATCATTCAACTCAGTATCCTGTACCTGCCTTCTCTCCATACCCCCTGATCCCTTTAGCCACAAGGGCCACATCTAACTCCCTCTTAAATATGGCCAATGAACTGGCCTCAACTACCTTCTGTGGCAGAGAATTCCAGAGACTCACCACTCTCTGTGTGAAAAATGTTTTCCTCATCTCGGTCCTAAAGGAATCCCCCCTTATCCTTAAACTGTGACCCCTTGTTCTGGACTTCCCCAACATCGGGAACAATCTTCCTGCATCTAGCCTGTCCAACCCCTTAAGAATTTTGTAAGTTTCTATAAAAGATCCCCTCCCCAATCTTCTAACTTCTAGCGAGTACAAGCCGAATCTTACCCCATATGAAAGTCCCGACATCCCAGGAATCAGTCTGGTACCCCCTCTATGGTAAGAATGTCTTTCCTCAGATTAGGAAACCAAAACTGTACGTAATACTCTAGGTGTGGCCTCACCAAGACCCTGCACAACTGCAGTAGAACCTCCCTGCTCCTATAATCAAATTCAACTTTTATTTCAATTCTATTATATCAATATCAACTTCTATTATATTCCTATTTCAAACTTTCTAAATAGCCTTAAACAAGGTGCCACATGATAGACAAATAAATAAGATCAAAATAAACCACAGGTTGTCCACTATGGCTAGCTCCAAGACCAAAGATAGAGTAAACAAAGCTTTTCAGAGATAATATTTTCCAATGGTATTTTGCAAGGTTGAGTATGTACTTTGCTACCAAGAGAGGAATCAGCAATTGGATAGAGCAAACTAAAAAGATTTGTCGTAAATTAATGTACTTTTGCTACTAGGAAAGTTGCTGGTAAGAGATTTCGCTATTAGGCGAGTAGGCGGCAATTGGATAAAGCAAACAAAGGACAAAGGACATTTATTGTTACCTACACCACATTAAACATAAAAAACATCACCCCACAGCGGGATCAATGTCTCCCACTGTGAGGGAAGGCTGCATATTTCAGTCCACTTCCTCGATGTTCACCCGTGGTCGGGGCCTATTGAGGCCCTCTCGCCGGAATGATGCAACACCAGCGTCGGAACAGAAGAACACTCTCTAACGGCCACTTCCTCCCGGAGACCGCACCTCCTGAAGTCCAGATCCGCGTTGATAAAGTCAGCGCTGCCGTGGCTGGAAGCTCCGCAGACCACAGCTCCACATTGTTGAGCACTCCGGAGCTCCACACAGCAACCCGGGTTAGGCATCACCCCACTCTGCAATGGCAACTCAGTGCTGAAGCTGCAGCTCGAAGCTCTGGCCGGTCTCCAACAGGAAAGGCCGCGCCATTCCAAATGGTAGGCCGCGAGGAGTGGGGGAAGATGCGGCTTGGAGGAAGGACGCGTCCTCGCCCAGGTAGGGACTGGATAAAAACGGTTTCCCCCTTCCCCCCGCCCACCCCCCACATAAAAAGACTAAAAGGCCTCCAGAACAAAACTTTTTAACAAACTAAAAATAACAAAAAAAGGTGAAGACGAACAGCCGCAGGAGAGGCTGCCACTCTCAATGGTGCCACCACTCACAAACCAAAAAGGTTTGTTGTAAATTAATACATTTTTGCTACTAGGAGAGTAGTTGGTAAGGTATTTTGCTACTGGGAAAGTCGTTGGCCATTGACTTCGTAAACTAAAAAAGTTTGTCATTCACAAAGTAGCCAGGCTGAGAAGAGACTCACACATATGGGGAATAATCTGGATAAAAGCCCATCCAACATATGCATTATTTGAATCCTAAAAGTAACAAAGACTATAGAATAATAAGTTATAAGCTAACCAAACGTTTGGGAGATGAATCCTGGCAAGTCGGAGGAACATGGAATGTAGAAACTGTTAAAATAAAAAGGTAGAATAGATGAAAAAGGATGGTATACCTAAGAATTGCGATGTGTTACAAACATAATGTCATTAGCATGATAAAACAACAGAAAAGGCCCAATTGAGTCGCAAATTAAGCAACAATTGGTAACAAAAAAAAGCACCAAACGAAATAACTCCGGGGACCCCTTTTCTGGCATGGTGACCTTGTTTATGGAAGGGGGGGGAGGGATGAGGAGCAAATTCAGGGTGAATTGGGGAAAAAAGTCAGGAATAGTGTAGACCACCTCCCCTATTTGCCCTGGCGGCATGAGCTACCCAACGAAGATAACGTGGTGGGGGGTGGGGGGGGGCTCCAGCCACCACTCCGGGAAGGGCGTCCCCAGAAGAAAATGATATTGATAGTGACTTGGATTCTGAAAAGGAAGATGAGAAAGAAGGGAAAAGGCTGGTGCAGAAGAGGAAGACAGAGCAGGAATGAATCCAGTAGTGCGAAAGTTAAACAATACAGAGCCAGAGCATTATTGCGACAGAATACTACAGTCACCCCTTGCCTCTGCCAAGGCACCAAATTCTGCACATTGGTCCCCACAGAACGGTCTTGCCAAAACATGGGGGATGTAAAGCTAATACAGAGGGACAACTCTAACGTGCAACGCAATTTTTGGAAACGAGAGGATGCTGGTAAGAAGGGAAAACAATGGTGATACACCTTACAATTTCAAAACCTAATTGTGATGCCCATTTTCCTTGGTGAAAATTCCATTCAGTACATCACGTGTGGAATGCTGGCAAGCTTGAGCGTATTTGGGTGTATCAAAGTTTTAAGAGTTTGAATAATTTCCTTGCGGTTTGTATAACTGTATTCCTTTGGAGTGAGAATTTTATTGTTTTAAAGTGTGCGAATATCTGTGAGATTTAGCATATAGCGTGAGATGTGACAACTTGTGAGTGAATGTCACAGAAAAAAAAATGTTTTAAGAGGTAGTGTCTCTAAGAAGTTGCAGTTGTGTGGGGGTGGAACCACACAGTTTTATTTTCCATTGTTCTTTGGATATGCTTATCTATTTATGTGGAAATTAACTGTTTATTCTTTATTTTCTTTTAACGCTTAAACAGAGGCGATGCAAATATGCAGTTTGTTTTTGGCTTATCGATGTTTTAAGTTTGTTTTTTCCCTATTTCTAATTTTTTAACTGAGTTCAAAAAGAGACCTGCATGCTATTGGCATCCTGGTTAAAGTGTTAAAATGACATTGGAGATGCCAATTTCGCAAAAAAAAAAGTTAATTTGGGAAAATTGTGATTAGTATACATTAATACTAGGAATTTGAAATTGTGAATTTGGGGAGATAGATTGGAACAATTGAGAACATTTTTTAAATATTTTTTTCTTAATACTGATCTTTTTTTTTTAAGGGTTTAAGGATATTGGCAGTTATGGATTACTGATTTTCTTTTGGGAAAGCTTGTTTTGATGTGATTACATAGTGTTTATCTTTTAGAATGCAAATGAGCAGCCAGTTTTCCTGCCTCCAGGCAAGAAATGTGTGGAGACTTGAAGCATGTGCTGTGTAAAGTCAAATGAAGGTTCATGTAGTTTTGTGGTAATTGATTACATCAGATCGTAGCTTACAAAAGGGGGGTTGCGGGTACTCACTATGGAGGGTAAAAAGTGAGAGATAAAGTAGATTGGGGAGGAGAAACGTATTTGGACAATTGAAGAGAACAATAGCAACTAACCCTGACCTCCTTCCCAACACTGGGATTCTCATATCTGACTACCATTTGTGCTGTGATAACAAAAGAAGGGTATAAAAAGAGGTAGTAACAGGCCATGCAGACAGAATGAGGCCAGTTGCATGCTCTTCAACTAGGCAAAGTCCAGTGGTAGCTGGGCAGCACTGATGTGCTTAACCAAGTGACTACATAATGGTATTCCCATTCCAAGATAGAACAGCCAGAGAAACAGGATTAATGACCATTGAATTGATAAAGTAAAGTAAAGTATCCTTTATTGTAATTCAGACCTTTCAGTCTGAACAAAATTTCGTTCCTGGCAGTCATACATTTAATAAAATTAACAAAACACAATAAACACAAATTAACATAACATTGAAACATATAGAAACATAGAAAATAGGTGCAGGAGTAGGCCATTCAGCCCTTCGAGCCTGCACCGCCATTCAATATGATCATGGCTGATCATCCAACTCAGTATCCCGTACCTGCCTTCTCTCCATACCCCCTGATCCCTCTAGCCACAAGGGCCACATCTAAGTCCCTCTTAAATATAGCCAATGAACTGGCATCAACTACCTTCTGTGGCAGAGAATTCCAGAGACTCACCACTCTGTGTGAAAAATGTTTTTCTCATCTCGGACCTAAAAGATTTCCCCCCTTATCCTTAAACTGTGACCCCTTGTTCTGGACTTCCCCAACATCGGGAACAATCTTCCTGCATCTAGCCTGTCCAACCCCTTTAGAATGTTGTAAGGGACAACAGGATAACAGGACAATAACAGAACAAGCTATGAACCTACCAGAAGATGGCCGTCCTTAAAATGAGGGTGACCCCAGGCTACGTACCCCCTGGAGTATGACTAGAGTGTGGAAGTTACACCTACAGGCCCTCATGAACTAATTATGTATGCACAGCAATTAACCCATGCCTTGGCAGGTGTGCATTTCCAGGTACAAGAGGCACAAAAGCCACTACCGGTTGAACACAGGGACAAGTCCATACTGTCAGACTATGTGCTGATAAGGTACTGGGACCGGAAGAAAGTGAGACTGTGTTGGAAGAAACGGTACCAAGTGTTACCAACAACATCAACCACCGTGAAGATTGAAGATCATCCCCGTTGGATACATCTGATTGACTGTAAACGGTTCATAGAACCAAGAATGGACAATTGGGCTATTGACCCTACTTTTTATTCTGGGGTTGGCCCAGATGGACTGGACTTGGGGAAATAATTTGTCTGTTGCGATGCTTATGGCCTTTCTTATGTACTCGGTGAGGACTGTAATTGTTATCATCAAAATTATAAAGAGGAGGGAATGAAAAAGTTAAATGCTTCTTAATATACAAAAGATACATGGTGGAATACTTGAGTGTCAAGTTGTAGATTATATTTCTTCTCAAGCTGGCTCAAGGAGAAGTAAGAGAGAGAGACAAGCCCAGGCTATTCAGACAATGACTGGTGCCATTGAAATGTGTCTACCAATTGATAAGAGAGACAAGCTCAGACTCATCCCATAGTGATGTATTTGGCTGCATTTTGTGACCATCGTTGGAATGTGATTAAGTGATGTGACTATGACTAACATCTTTGGAATGTGACTAAGTGACATGTATAAAACACCTTGCAAATCTTTGTTCATTGAAGTGGTGACGCTGAGGAAGTCAAGTGTCTGTTGCTTACTTGACTGGTGTATCCACGTCACTTCTGCCAGCTGATGATCAGTAAAGCACTGATGATCGAGTTGGTTTACCTAAGGTTTTTGCGAGTTGTCTGTTTTTGAAGTAGTGAACCTTATCAAAACTATTCAACACCACGGAGAATTGCAACAATTTTCAGTTGGGTGTACACATTGCAAATACATTTCATTTGCAAGATATCACACGACTTGGAAAACAAGAATCCAGGGTAGGTGAACAAGGGATTCTCCAGATATAAATACACAAATCACTAAAAAAAGTTATTTCGTAAAAGAATGAACAATGCCTTGGAATTAAAAAAAAAAAATCAAGCATTGCATTCTGTTCCAGTTAACATGTTATAAAAAGAATATTGAAACAACAGAAGTCAAAAAAAGATTGCTATCTGAAATGCTAGCCTTTACCTGTCAGGAATGAATGAACAATATTTGTGTTTGTTAAAGAAAGGCATAACATTGGAGCAGGAGTATGCTATATGCCTATCCTTGCCTGCTTTGCCATTCAAAAAGATCATGGCTGAAATGATCTTGGCCTCAAGTCCATACTTATTTGCATGATCTCAATTATTATTCTCTTGAAAACAGAAAATAAAAGGGTGATGCCGGGGAGTTGCAAGGTTAGAGGAGATTTGAGATTTGGGGGAGGAGATAAAGACGGAAACGCCAGAAAACATCCTTGAGATTTCAGAATTGTGTTGTAACTGGAATGAGGATAAATTCCAGTGAGTTGATGGTGGGTAAAGCTTAGTGCGAGTAAAGATTGGACTATATTTGTTAGTTTCTAGTTTCAGTCTAATGCTTCGTGAAAGCAACTCAAAAAGTAACCAATGAAACAAGTTGAAATCATAAGGAAATTAGGAGTTAAACAATTATTTTAGTTGAAACCGCCAATTTTAAATGATGGAACAGCAAACATTTCACTGTGTGTATCCGGAGTAATATTTCACTGCTTGCTTCACCAGACACAATATCAACATTTGTCATGCATGGTTCATAGATCAGCAATCACTGCTGTTTATTTAGGGCATTGTTTTGGTTTGGCGTTCTGTTTCAGTTGTGAATTATCTCAAGAAATGTTAGCAAAATTGGGCAAAATTACACAAACAAAGATGAAAGATTAATCAACAGCAAGTGACTAAAAAGCATAACTAATGTGAAAATGATTTAATCATATTCACAATGTTACTCCCGTTCCATGCAACTGTCAAAATTGTCGATATTTTGAACGCTATTTGTGACACTCTTTAAAAAGTGAATATAAATGCAAATTCAGCTGTTGCTATTTGTTGCTGGGATCAAGTTTAATAGTAAAAAACAAAAAAAACATGTTTTTCCAAATAAGCCTTGTAGGGGGAGGTATGTTTTGAATAAAGAGACCTGACAAATCTTGAGTAAACATATTTGATTGCATGAAGGCCGCAGGAAAAGTGGAAAGGAGACACAAATATTGCTATTAATTTGCCTCTGGCCCTTTGCTGAGGCTACATGTTGTATCAAGGTCCACAAATGAGATTACCCAACATGAATTATTGGATTCTACCAAGTGGCAACTAACATTTAACATTTTCAGTCAATTCTTCTAAAGTGGAAACATTTTTTTAAGATTAATTCATGAATGCAATTAATATTTGTAGAAGTGTAAGATAACTATTTGTGGAACAAGAGCGCGTGCCTTAAATTAAAAATTCTCAAACAAGATAGCTGGGGCACCTTCCCATCACACACAGTCACAAACAAGACTAAAGTAACGTGCAAGACATCTGTTCATCTGCACTTGTCATCTTTCCCTGGGCAAGGAAAAACAAATTGAGCTACAGCAGGTGTAGTTAACCAAAAAAATATTTTCAATCCTAAATGATGTTTTAAAATTGACAGCATTCCAAGTTTAATTTAATATCATTGTTTTAAATGTTTGTCTAAATTCCTCGTTTTAGTCAATGCATGCATCAAGAAGTTAATATAACTCGTACTGCTGTTTGGTTTCTTTATTTAGATCATAAAACGCAATCTTTACTGACAGTTGGCAATAAATTAGCTCAGATACCCAATATTGTTTCCTCAACTTTAACTACACTTGCCAACCCGTATGTTTTAATTGTCACATTTCTCCATTAGATTCTATTTTTGTTGTCACACTCACACCTTCCCTGCCCATCCGACAAGTTAAGTTGTAAATGGTACAATGAGGAAATGGAGAATGTCTTGCAGCACAACACTCAGTCGATGTTACAAATAGGCTCAGCTGGCAAAAAGAACTCAAGCGAATTTAAAAACATGTTCCTATCAGGTACTCCCCGTGGTCCCTATTTGAACATCAGCATGTAAACCACTCGTTGTTCCGATTTAAGGAACTCTCTCCGCAATAAGAACACGAGACCCGAGATAAGCAAAATGGTGAAGGATATCAAATTACAATGCGCGTCTTCAATACTGTAACGTATGATATCGAAACATCCCCATAAACGGGGATTTAGAGGTCTTTGCAACAGACTACCATTATTACACTATTTACACGATTTACAATTTCGCCTGGTTGTTCCCGCAAGGCCACACTCTCCAGCTCCACGGGGAAATCAGAGGGGTTGTAGGAGATGTGAGACAGGGCTCTGAGAATAAACTGTTGGTTATTGGTGTTCTTGGCCGCACAGAAAGTGAGAGGAACGACCAGTAACGAGAGTAAGCGGCGTTATATATATATATATATATATTACACACACTCATATTGTTAGAACTGAAGGATTAGACCGAATTAAGTAAGAATCAGAACACGTTGTCTCTGCGTATCCCAACAGAGACTCAAACAGACAGAGTGCTAAAGCACAACACAAACAGCTTACAATGGCTTGTTCCCTTTATCATCGATACTTTTTTTGCATATCTGTCATTCATTGTTCTTTATCTCTCCACATCACTCGTTTCCCTGATCCCTGACCAGTCTGAAGAAGGGTCTCGACCCGAAACGTCGCCCATCTCCTTCGCTGCTCGGATGCCGCTGCACCCGCTGAGTTTCTCCAGCCTTTTGTGTCTCCCTCAAACAGACAGACTCCACCACGGGAAGGGAAAGCACGGCCGCAGTGGTTGGGATCCGAAGGCAGCGGGCGTTGCAGGAACGAACAAGCCACTTGCCCCGCTGCCTCCCCTCCAGCTCCCTACCCTACCCTACCCTACCCTTCTCCTCCATCACTTCGACAGCGTCCCCTGCCACAACAGTTGTTAGGAACTTTTCGCCATTTTCGCCCCCTTTTGCACTCACCGCTCTGCGAGCCCGACTCCATCAGCCGTGGCCTTGGCTGCTGCGGCTCGGCTCGGCGCGGCTCGGCTCGGCTCGGCTCGGCGCGGCGCGGCTCGGCTCGGCTCGGCGCGGCTCGGCGCGGCTCGGCGCGGCTCGGCTCGGCTCGGCGCGGCTCGGCGCGGCTCGATGCACCGGGCTCGTCGCCGAGCGCCTCGGGGCGAGCGCACCGACTGAAGGACGACCGCCAAACAAGCGTCACACTCCGGCGCGCATTCTCTTTGAGAAAAAGGAACAAACCTTTTCTTTAAAAAAAAAAAAAATCCTATTTACACGGCCATTTCATTCCAAATTGCACCGCCTCACCAAACTCTGTAATCCACTGGATCTGTGTTTTTGTTTTCTCGACTCCTTTGTGCGCGGAAGCTGTGCCCGTGAAGACCCTGTGGGTTGATTGACGAACTGTCCAGTGTTGCAGAGCCTCCTTGTGTCCGTCACTCTAGTCGGCTCCGACGTTTAACAGCATTTCTGCCTTCGGAAAAAAAAAATGTTCTGTCAAAACAAAGAGTCCAGTTGGCGAATTAGTGAGTCATTCCATTCACTCTGTGCATCTACTGCTGCTAATGAAAAAAAAACATTCGAGCATTTATTCCCAGTTGACAGTTAATGTCAGCAGAGTTGTTTAGTCCTTCGCAACCTGGGTTTAATTGGAGACAATCGGTGATGGATGGGTTAAGACAAAGGGGAGTCAATGTATTCATAGAGATGTTATCTTATAATACTTCCTATTCGCTGTAAATTTGCCAAACAACTCTCAACTTACTTGACCCTGCTTTCACTTGACCACTTCATAGGAAGAGCATTTGTTTGTTTGACCCCATCCACAAAATGACTCAGCAACAGCAAAGGCCCGTCGTACTCAAGACAGTGAGTAATTTATTGGCCAAGTCTCCACAAACAAGGAATTTATCATACACAAGCTCAACAGCGAATTCAAACCTGAAGAACCCAAAGGCATTTCGTGTTCTGTATGATGACCGCTCGTGTAATTCTCCGTTAAACTGAAACAGTTCTACTCATGGATTTCCCATGGGATTACCAAAGAGGGAAGCGTTGAATGCCAATAGCATGTTATTCTTCAGAAAGACTGCGGAAGTCATATTTTGAACCACGGCAAGCCACGACCTAAAGTACTCTACAATGCAATTTAGTAGCTATTTCTAGAATTGTGAACCAGCCGAATTGGGTTTGTTGTTATATTTCGGTCACGATGGAATGAGACTTTGAGGGCAAATTGCCACAGCCGATGCTTCCGTGTGCATCCTGCCCTTGTTTAACAAAACAATACATTTTGAGAGATGGGAGAAATACCCTAGTGGGTTACTGCAATGTCTTGTCAATTAGTAATTGTAGGAATTGAATATTCAGCTTGTCATAGATAGTGTGCCATTCGAGTTGCTTTACCCCACTTGACCCCACTCATTTGTAACTGTCTCTGTATGTCATGTTGCTACTTGTGGGCGGAGCACCAAGGCAAATTCCTTGTATGTGAATACTTGGCCAATAAACTAACTTAAACTTGAGGTTGAACATATTGAATGTAACTAGAATTGCAGTCTGCAAGCCAAACCAAGAGTAAACTATTCGATCAATCAAAAATTAAACAAACTTTATTGTCATTTTGAAGTACATCGATATATGCAATTCCAAACAAAATTCTGTTGCATTTGGCTCCCGGTGCAACACGATAATAAACAGAAGGATAAAATGATAAAATAGACAATGGTGGCAGCCCATTACATGGCATTCAGGAGTCTGATGGCTCGTGGGAAGAAGCTGTTGCAGAACCTTGATGTTCTGCTCCTTCTGCTACGATATCTTTTGCCCGAGGGCAGCAGAGTGAACAGTCCGTGATGGAGATGTGTGGGGTCCTTTATAATACTGCTGGCCTTAGACACGCAACGTTTGGTCACAATGTCACCGATTGAGGGGAGAGAAGTCCAGATGATTTTTTCAGCCGTCCTCACCACTCTCTGCACGGACTTCCAGTCGGAGGCTTTACAGTCCCCAAACCAGACAGTGATGCAGCTGGTCGAAATACTCTCTATGGTGCCCCTGTAGAAAGTGGTGAGGACGGGATGGGGGAGGTGAGCTCTTCTCATCCGGCGCAGAAAGTGCAACCGCTGCTGCGCTCTCTTAACTATTGATGTGATGTTATTTGACCAGGTCAGACTGTTAGTGATCTGCACCCCCAGGAACTTAGTGCTACTGACCAACTCCACATCGCTGTCATTGATGTGAAGTGGTGTGGAACTGTGCCGGTTTTTCCTGAAGTCAACGATGACCTCCTTTGTTTTTTCGACATTCAGGATCAGGTTGTTCGTATTGCACCAGTCCACCAGTTGTTTCACCTCCTCCCTGTAAGCCAGCTCATTGTCGTCCCGGATGAGGCCCACCACTGTTGTGTCATCTGCGTACTTCATGATGTGGTTTGTACTAAACTCGACACAACAGTCGTGGATCATCAGCATTGGACTCAGGACACAGCCCTGAGGGGAGCCGGTGCTCAGAGAGATGATGTTAGAGGTGTTGTTTCCAACCCTCACTGACTGGGGTCTGTCAGTGAGGAAGTCCAGTAGCCAGTTACACATGGGGGTGCTGAGGCCCAATGGACCCAGTTTGCTTATCAGGTGCTGAGGGATAATTGTGTTGAACGCTGAACTAAAATCCACCAACAGCATTCGCACATAAGTGTTCTTCTCCTCTAGATGTTCCAGGCTCAGATGGAGTACGGAGAATATAGCGTCCTCTGTGGAGCGGTTTGGCCGGTAAAGGAGTGAATTAAAAGGAGTGAATTGGGACACATTGTTTTATGGGAAGGATGTAGAAGAGAAATGGAGGACATTTAAAGGGGAAATTGTAAGAGTACAGAATCTTTATGTCCCTGTTAGGTTGAAAGGAAATAGTAAAAATTGGAAAGAGCCATGGTTTTCAAGGGAAATTGGACACTTGTTTCGAAAAAAGAGAGATATCTACAATAATTCTATGGCATGGAGTAAATGAGGTGCTAGAGGAGTATAAATAATGTAAAAAGAATCTTAAGAAAGAAATTAGGAAGGCTAAAAGAAGATATGAGGTTGCTTTGGCAAGGAAGGTGAAAGTTATATTACAGCTATATTAATAGCAAAAGGATAACGAGGGATAAAATTAGACCATTAGAGAGCCAGAATGGACTGCTATCTGCAGAGTCAAAAGAGATGGGGGAGATATTGAACAATTTCTTTTCTTCGGTATTCACCAAGGAGTAGGATATTGAACTCTGTGAGGTAAGGAAAAAAGTAGAGTAGCTATGGAAACTATGAGATTCAAAGAGGAGGAAGTACTGACACTTTTGAAAAATATAAAAGTGGATAAGGCTCCAGGTCTTGACAGGATATTCCCTAGGACATTGAGGGAAGTTAGTGTAGAAATAGCAGGAGCTATGACAGAAATATTTCAAATGTCATTAGAAACGGGAATAGTGCCGGAGGATTGGCGTACTGCGCATGTTGTTCCATTGTTTAAAAAGGGTTCAAAGAATAAACCTAGCAATTATAGACCTGTTAGTTTGACGTCAGTGGTGGGCAAATTAATGGAAAGGATACTTAGAGATAATATATATAAGCATCTGGATAAACAGGGTCTGATCAGGAACAGTAAACATGGATTTGTGCCTGGAAGGTCATGTTTGACAAACCTTCTTGAATTTTTTGAAGCGGTAACTAGGGAAATTGATGAGGGTAAAGCAGTGGATGTTGTCTATATGGATTTCAGTAAGGCCTTTGACAAGGTTCCCCATGGAAGGTTGGTTAAGAAGATTCAATCTTTGGGTGTTAATGGCGGAGGAGCAAGATGGATTCAACAGTGGCTGAATGGGAGATGTCAGAGAGTAATGGTGGATGGCTGTTTGTCAGGTTGGAAGCCGGTGACCAGTGGGGTGCCTCAGGGATCTGTGTTGGGTCCACTGTTGTTTGTCATGTACATCAATGATCTGGATGATGGGGTGGAAAATTGGATAAGTAAGTATGCAGATGATACTAAGATAGGTGGTGTTGTGGATAATGAAGTAGATTTTCAAAGTCTACAGAGAGATTTGGGCCATTTGGAAAAGTGGGCTGAAAGATGGCAGATGGAGTTTAATGCTGTTAAGTGTGAAGTGCAACATCTTGGCAGGACAAATCAAAATAGGACGTACATGATAAATGGTAGGGAATTGAGGAATGCTGTGGAACAGAGGGATCTAGGAATAACTATGCATAGTTCCCTGAAGGTGGAATCGCATGTAGATAGGGTGGTAAAGAAAGCCTTTGGTGTGCTGGCCTTTATAAATCAGAGCATTGAATATAGGAGTAGGGAAGTAATGTTAAAATTGTACAAGGCATTGGTCAGACCAATTCTGGAGTATGGTGTACAATTTTGGTCGCCTAATTATAGGAAGGATGTCAACAAAATAGAGAGAGTACAGAGGAGATTTACTAGAATGTTGCCTGGGTTCCAGCAACTAAGTCACAGAGAAAGGTTGCACAAGTTAGGTCTTTATTCTTTGGAGCGCAGAAGGTTAAGGGGGGACTTGATTGAGGTCTTTAAAATGATGAAAGGGATAGACAGAGTTGACGTGGATAAGCTTTTCCCATTGAGGGTAGGGAAGATTCAAACAAGAGAGCATGACATGAGAATTAAGGGACAGAAGTTTAGGGGTAACATGAGGGGGAACTTCTTTACTCAGAGGGTGGTGGCTGTGTGGAATGAGCTTCCAGCAGAAGTGGTGGAGGCAGGATCGATTTTAACATTTAAAAGTAAAGTGGATAGGTATATGGACGGGAAGGGAATGGAGGGGTATGGTCTGAGTGCAGGTAGATGGGACTAGGGGAAAACAAATGGTCGGCACGGACTGGAAGGGCCGAGAGGGCGTTTCCATGCTGTAATTGTTATGGTTATAAGCAAACTGGTACGGGTCAAGTGTGGAGGGGACTTTGGAGGTAATATGTTCACTGACCAGCTGCTCGAAGCACCATTATGGGAGTGAGTGCTACAGGGCGGTAATCATTGAGACATTGTATTGCGTTTTTTTTTTGGCACTGGTATGATGGTGCCAATCTTGAAACATGATGGAACGACAGCCTGGTTCAGCCAGGTGTTGAAGATGTCTGTAAGGACATCTACTACATTTACAGTATAGAGCCAGACTGTGGTAGAATAAAAGCATAAGGGAGTCTGGAGACAAATTACTCACTACAAAAATACTCATCCTCTTGAGTCACAGAATACAGGGGCAGCAGATTGGCACAGCTGGTAGAACCACTGCATCACAGCACCAGACACCCGGGTATGATCCTGACCTCGGGTGCTGTCAGTGTTGAGTGACCACATGGGTTCCCTCCTACATTGGGAGTGGATGAGCAAGTGGGAATTTGTGTGAACGGGTCAGCGTGGACTTGCCAGGCCTAAGGGCCTGTTTCTATGCTGTTTCAGTAAACTAAATATATGTGTGTAGTCTAGTTTAATTTATGATCAATAATGACCATTTAAATGATGATTGCAGGAGCCTGTTGATAATGCTACCATTATATGTAAAGGTCACCGAATGGCATGGTCAGCTTGTGAGGAAATATCGATCCACAGGCTTAACTCAGCAGATCAGGCCGCAGCTGTGGAGGGAACTGGATGGTCAATATTTTGACCCTTCCTCTAATGTAAACAAAACATGACCTAACAAAAGTTTTAACAAGACTTCCCAATTGGCCCGATGAACAGGTGTTGTATACCAACCTATCCACTTGCATTGCCGCTTTAGGGTAGCTATGGACTTGCACCCCACTATACATAATGGTCCCAGTGATCCTCTCATTCGCTGTATACTTTCCTCTGGAATTTGATCTTCCAAATTGCAACACTTATCCAGATTAATTCTATCTGCCATTTTCCCCTCAAATTTCCAAATGATCTATATCCTGCTTTATCCTTTGACAAGCTTCCTCATATCCACAATTCCGTCATTTTTTGTGTTTTTCTGCAAAATTATCATGCAGGATGAATATATATTTCAATGTATCAATTTTGTACCCAACATGCCATTTCACCGTGGATCCCGCATGACTTAATGTTCTAAGCCAGTCTACGATGAGGGACATTGGCAAATCCTTTACTGAAGTCCATGCTCCCAAAGGCTCTGCTCTGGATTCACTGTTATTTACCTTTGAACAATCTGTAGCACACAAAGGTAACGGTGTATACCAGGTGATCAGAAAATACCACGACTTGTTAAATCTATTTTAGGAGTAGCTTGAAATTTGTAAACCATTAATAGTTTTGGGATTTAAAAAAAAAATCATATCCCCTGAAAATTAAAGTGCCTTAAGACATAGGCAATTCTGCCAGTATTTTCCAACTAAGAGCACAAAGGCATCAATTCACAAGCAGGTACAAAAGACACCCATTTATTCCAATACTTTATTATGGTGTTACAAGCCATCTTTATATGATTTCAAAACATTATTTCCCAATAGAGATCAACACATAGCTTTCAATAACATTGTATTAAAAGCTGGCAAAACCAAACTTTAAAGTCAACCACAAAAAAAAACATTTGGCGATACTTTCTTTCTAATGGCAAACTTACCACCTCCCTCTCTTTCTAATCTAACTCTAACACAACAGATTTAGCCCAACAGCAATGCCTAATAGAAAGCCCAAGAGTGGGATTTCTTGGGCTTTCTATTAGGCATTTTTATTTTTTGTTGGAGTGTATTGCTTTGATGGAAGCAAAACTGCGGCTGCAGTTTGAGATTTGAAAAACGTACTCCTAAATCAAATCCCATGTTCAAAGTCGTTTTGCAGAAATTAATCATTTCAAGTGAGGATACAGTTATTGTAGTTCAGTTGGACAAGGCACTGTCAGGATAGATAGAAATCATTAATTGGAAATTTCTGACAAATTACAATCTACCAATCCACATCCGAATGTACACGTCTATAGATATTAAATGAGAAAGGGATCAGCTGGGATGCATGGCTTTTAATATTGAAAACACCATATAATTTACAAAGGGTTCACCAAGTGAATGTATGCTGTCCTATTCTATAGAATCATAGTCTAATGTGAAGCAAAGGTTTCAAGAGAAGAGAGGGACAGATAAAATAATTCCTTTTGGGAATATGGAATAGCACATAAAAGATAAAATCAGTTAAAGAAATTGAAGGAAGATTTGAAAGCATGAACTGGGTGAACCAATTATCTCTATGTACTGCCCTGCATACAAACAAAGAGATACAATGTTATTTCACTTTAGAGTTAGAATAACAACCAAAAAGAAATCATGTTAAAGAAGGAACTGCAGATGCTGGAAAATCGAGGGTACACAAAACGCTGGAGAAACTCAGCGGGTGCAGCAGCATCTATGGAGCGAAGGAGATAGGCGACGTTTCGGGCCAAAACCCTTCTTCAGACTGATGGGGGGGGGGGGGGGGGGTGGGGGGAGGAGGGGGGAAGAAAGGAAAAAGGAGGAGGAGGAGCCCGAGGGCTGAGGGAGAGGTGGGAAGGGGAGGAGACAGCAAGGGTTAACAGAATTGAGAGAATTCAATGTTCATGCCAAGAGGATGCAGACTCCCCAAGCGGAATATGAGGTGCTGTTCCTCCAATTTGCGGTGTTGCTCACTCTGGCCGTGGAGGAGGCCCAGGACAGAGAGGTGCTCACTCTTACCAAAACATCATGTTATACATATCCAAAAGCTGCAATTTAATTAAGCTAAAGGTGCACCCTGTGCCTCGGTTTAAAATGCTTTCCCCCTCAATCTAATAATTTTTATTATTCTCTTATTTCTGATCGCAACACATTTTTTCTATAATCGAACACAGATTCTGTTAAATCTTAGAATATGCAGAGGAAAGCAGTTTGTGCATATGGAGCCTGAGGTATGAAGATGGCTTTATTAGATCATTCTAAACAGCCAGTATTTATCCAGTAGCCCTCAAATGAAATTTACAGCAAATATCAAAGTCTTATATTGAATAAGTAACATGCAAATATTTTAATCTTGCTGTTCTACAATACATTTTATAATATAAGGATATTTCATGACAAATATTCTTCTATAAGTGACCTCTATACCTGTACAATTCTTCACAATGAGATTTGCCACAGCATGTCACTTGTCATGAGTGTGGACCATTGTTGAAGTCAATCACCAGTATACAGAAAACCTCTGTATTTTCCAACATTTCTGTTCACTTAGTGAGTCAATTTATTGATCTGTTGGTTTTAGTGGCAATAGATTCAGTACTGGATTTTGTTTATTCCAGACAATTAAAAATCACAAATTATTTGGAGCACAATCAAATGAGAGAATTTGCAATTCGGAGTTCAGGTATAGAGGGTCAACTGAGAGAAAGTAAGTATGCATTCAATTTCTCAATTAAATTCTATAACAATGCATCTCAGCTTAAAAAAGTGGTGTAATTTTGAGTACAAAACAGCATTGTGTCTTTAATTCAAAGGGAACCAACTTATTTCAGTGGAGTATGAAAATAAGATGGGGGGGTTACACAAAAAACTGGAGAAACTCAGCGGGTGCGGCAGCATCTAAGGAGCGAAGGAGATAGGCGACGTTTCGGGTCGAGACCCTTCTTCAGACTGGTCAGGGATCAGGGAAACGAGAGACATGTTTGTTTATATAAGATTGTTTGCAATAGAGTTTAACAATTATCATCGTTTAACTATAATTGTTATTTTCGTCTTAAATGTAATCATAACTCAGTGTGACAATCAGATATTGTTCATTCTGTCAATGAAGAAATAATATCCAAAGCGTTTGTTTACCGGTTGATGAAGTGTTTCTGAATGGTGTACTGTCCTACATGTCTAGTGCTTTCTAAAATGACCTGGATAATATTTGACTAGATTCACTTGAGCAACATTTGCAATTGCAAATACGCTTTCTCCACTCCCCCCCCCCCCCCTCCTCCTCTTCCCTTCCTCCTCTCTGCCCCCCTCCCCCCCCCCCCCCCCTCCCCCCCCTCCCCCCCTCCCCCTCCTCCCCCCTCTTCCCCCTTCCTCCTCCTCCCCCTCCCCATTCTCCCCCCCCTCCCCCCCCCCCCGGGAACATAACTGGGAGCAGAACATATCTTATGGAAATAGTTCAAACATTAATCTAGTTTAATCATTAGCTGTATATACAAACATATTCTGAACGAGCAGTGCAGAATATTCTTGCAAATATTTTATTCCAATGGGCAAATGATAGATCTGAATGGATTTTTTTGGAAGTTTCTTTCAGACGCTCGGTTTAAAATTACAAACCAACCAATATACAAGGTGTGTCTGTCAATTACAAACCAACCAATATACAAGGTGTGTGAGTTTCTATGTGTCTTAGCGAGGGAAGCAGGTATGATAAACAGGTTGTAATCATATCCTGGGGTTATTGAGTAACCTTCCTTTGCTATAGCGTACATTTTTCTGCTCGGTACTTTTGTAAGTTTGTCAGCACCAACACCTGGCGACACTTGTGTACTGCCTAGGCTGTAAGCAAAACAAAGCTTTTCACTGAACCTAGGTACCCTAGGTGCATGTGACTATAATGTATCATTTATTTCTTTGTTCAAGGAAACGGGGGCAAAATGTAAAGGATTTTTTAAACAGCACTGAGTGTGGAAGGTGCCTGGAACATACAGCAAGGGGTGGTAGTGGTAGCAGATACAATAGTGGCATTTAAGAAGCTTTTAGATAGACAATGGGTTTACAGGGAATAGAGTGTGATGGATCAGGTACAGGACAGAGGCGGGTGGTTGAACCTGACCACATGTGCAGCACAGACTTTGTGGGCCCATTGTGTTACTGTGCTGCACTCTTCCATCTTCCATATTCTATATTCTATAGATTCTGCAACCAGCTCCTGAGCAAATCCAGATTTCTCTCCAGCCACCTTATGTTCTTCTGAATATTTTCGAGTGCAATCTGGGTGCATCTCAGCTGGGAACTCTGCTCCTTGATAGAATCAAAAAACATCTCCACCTAAAACATATCAAGAGAGTCAAGAGTGTTTATTTGTCATATGCACCAGGACCGAAATAATGACATTCTCACGTACTACAGCTTTACATGCACATTAACGCAACACAATAATGTACAAGACACAATAATACAATAAATTATCAGTCGTACAAACTCAGGGCTCGAAATTAGCGGTTGCCCGGGTGCCAATGATCACTCAAAGTGCCCCCGGGCAACCTAAACGCCGAGTCATTTTGCCCGGCTTGGCACGCAAATACTGGTTCATACCGAAAGACACAAAAAACTGGAATGACTCAGCGGGTCAGGCAGCATCCCTGGAAAATACGAACGTGACGTTTCGTGTCGGCGGCGGCAACAGCTGTAGTGCGGGACAAAGATACTAGGAACAGGGTAACGAAGGGTCGGAGTGAATGACGGGCCCCACACAGTAGCAACAGCGGCAACAGCAACTGCGACAGCGGCTCCACCGCCTCCTCCTCCCGCACCCCGCCCGGCGGAAGGAGACCTCCCTCTCCCTCCCTCCCTCCTCGGCGTGTGAGAGGGGTTGTTTTGAAAGCGCCGTTGGTGGATTTGCAGCAGTATCTTTTGATTTGCAGGCAGCGGCCGCTATCGCCCTGATAACGGCCGCTGCCTGCAAACCCGCTAACAGCGCTTTCAAAACAACCCCTCTCGCACACCGAGGCCGGGAGGAGGGAGGCAGAGGGAGGTCTCCTTCTGCCGGGCAAGGTGCAGGAGGAGGAGACGGTGGAGCCGCTGTTGCCGCTGAAGCAGCTGCACCAAAGATCCTATAGCTATAGGATCTTTGAGCTGCACCATGGCGAGGAGATCCCAACCGCCTCCCCCTTTGGCAGCGGCACTTTGGCGTTGGATAGCGACGGCCAAGGCAGCAGGGCGATGTTGTCCTAGGAGCGCTGACCTTCCTTCCTCCCCACCTCCTCTGCTCCTTCCCCCCCCTCCCCCCTCTCTCTTGTACGCCACCTTCCACCCCTCTTAACCTGGGACCCCTCCTCTCCATCCCGCACTGATCCCCATTCCCTCCTCTATTCAGTACCTCACTGACATTCCCTGTGCTCCCCTCCCCATCTACCCCCCCAATCTATTCATCACTCTACCCACTTCGCATTGATTCTCCTGCCACCCCCGCATCCATCCTACACTGATCCCCCAATTCATCCTGTACTGACCCCCCCCTTCCCATCCATCCTGCACTTCTCCCCCCATTCATACTGCACTGATCCTCCCATTCATCCCGTACTGACCCACCCTCCATTTACTCTGCACTCCATCTGATAGTGATCTCCCCATTCATCTTTTTACTGAACCCCCATTCATCCTGTACTGATCCCCTCCTGCATCCCGTACTGATCTCCCATTCATCCTATACTGATCCCCTCATTCATCCTGTAGTGATCCCTCATTCATCCTGCACAGACCTCTGATCCACACTGTCCTGACCCCCCCCCCCCCCATTCATCCTGTACTGATCCCCCCCCCATTCATCCTGTGCTGATCCCCCCCCTTCCATCCTGTACTGACCCCCCATTCAGGAAGAATGGGGGGAACAGTCTGAAGAAGGGTCTCGACCCGAAACGTTGCCTATTTCCTTTGCTCCATAGATGCTGCCTCACCCGCTGAAATTCTCCAGCATTTTTGTCTACCCCCATTCATCCTGTACTGAACCCCCCATTCTTCCTGTACAGATCCCCCCCATCCATCCCATACTGATCCCCCCATCCTTCCTATACTGATCCCCCCCCCCATCCATCCCGTACTGATCCCCCCCATTCAACACCAGACATCCCCCGTGCTCTCCCCTCACAATTTTACATACTCCAACCAACACTACTAGTTCACCTGCCTCAATCCATCCATTCCGCACCGATTGCCTTCTCAACCCCCCCCCCCCCCCCCCCCCCCCCCCCCCCCATCTATCCACCCCACACTGATTCACACACCCCTGACTCTATTGTGCTTCATGGTCTTCAGAGCGAACATTGACTATGTTTGATAACGGAATGCAATCGAATGTGTTTCAATTCCCAATGTTATTATTTGTTTTGACACCTTTAAACATATTACTGCAGTTATGTCCTTTGGCCTTCTCTTGTCAGTTAGTGTAATGTTTAACCTGTCAGATGGGTATAGTCGGTTTTAACAGCTATTATCATAAAATGCCTTTAGAAATTTCCTTGCAACCTGTATATTTTGTTATGGATAAATTATGTGGGAAGCCAGAGTGTTTCTGTGCCAATAGCAATAACGACCCATGCTATGGCCATGTCATGGTAATTTTCGGTCCTTCACAGAAAGCATGCTTGCATCAATCTGTAGTGTGCATGGTTAAGCATATATGTTACCATGGGCCAGGATTTATTGACACAGGTTGATCATACGCTGAATAATCCAACCACATTTTTGTTTGGAAGTGGAAAGAACTAATAGAAATTGCATTAATTGCAATGTGTAAAAAGAGTTGAGATATTGTATTATAATTTTGCTGCATGTCATTGTGGTATATATCATGTCTTGAGTGGTGAATATGTTTAGTTTGTGAGTTATTTGAAGCAGAAATAATATGTGAATGTAGACAAAAGTGCTGGAGAAACTCAGCGGATGCGGCAGCATCTATGGGGCGAAGGAAATAGGCAACGTTTCGGGGCGAAACCCTTCTTCAGACTGATGGGTTTCGGCCTGAAACGTTGCCTATTTCCTTCGCTCCATAGTTTTTCCAGTACTGCATTGTCCACCTTTGATTTTCCAGCATCTGCAGTTCCTTCTTGAACATAATATGTGAATGCTTCATTGAGCATAATTCCGACTGCTAACCACGCATTGTTAAGATTGTAAAGGGTTTGGACATGCTAGAGGCAGGAAACATGTTCCCGATGTTGGGGGAGTCCAGAACCAGGGGCCACAGTTTAAGAATAAGGAGTAAGCCATTTATAACTGAGACAAGGAAACACTTTTTCTCACAGAGAGTGGTGAGTCTGTGAAATTCTCTGCCTCAGAGGGCAGTGGAGGAAGGTTCTCTGGATGCTTTAAAGAGAGAGCTAGATAGGGCTCTTAAAAATAGCGGAGTCAGGGGATATCTGGAGAAGGCAGGAACGGGGTACTGATTGGGGATGATCAGCCGTGATCACATTGAATGGCAGTACTGGCTCGAAGGGTCGAATGGCCTCCTCCTGCACCTATTGTCTATTGACATTATAGTGGGCTATTCAAGCCGGTTAATGTGTCGTATCATTTATTTCACATCAAAATTACACTTCTATTGCATTCATCTGCCTTGCGTCTCTTTCTCCCTTCTCCCCAACATGATCCCCAGTTAAAGAAGAAATAAAGCACGTCTTCATTAACTGGAGGACACGGGTGCAGTTTGGTCAATGGTAACATCAAACCATTGCGAAGAGGTTTTCTTCGGAGGTTGGGATGAAATGCTCAATGCAGAGAAAGGGAGTTGTAAATTATAAGCATGCCAAAGAGATCAAGGGGCAGTGAGGAGTCAGCCTTGAATTCCTTTTCATTGTATGAAATATGTGTAGTATTGAATTTTACTGACCTCTTCCAATTCTTCCTTTGATGAAAACTGAGATGTTGTTCCAATTATCAGCCATCGAACAGTGGATGAACCAAGTTGAAATCTGTAAATACACACTTTTAAGAAGCTTGGCAATGTGCAGTTTGGTATGATTATAGTTGTTCGACTACTTAGATGATAATTCAGTTTTGCTGGGACAAATCACATAGAGCTGACTCGATGTCTCAGTAAAAAACATAGAGCTGACTCGATGTCTCAGTAAAAAAAATACTCGAATTGTTAAAACTATCTTTAGCTTAAAAATGGGAAATTGTCAGCAGGTCAAGTTGCAGAGAGAGAAACAGGGTTAATATTTTATTTTGATGATATTTCTGTTCTGATGGAGGATCATGAAATGTTAAATGTTTTTCTCTCCACAGATGCTGCCTGATTTGCTGAGAATTTCTCATCTCTTCTGATTTTTGGGGGGATTTGCATTATTTGTAGTTTCTTTTCCCTTCTTCAACGCCTCTCAAATGAACTGGTTTTCAAGCACAAATGCATTTTTTAAAATGTCTTAAGTTAATAAAAAGGCAGAACAAGTTAAAAAAAAAAAGTTTGTATAAGAATGTGGTATTCAGAGCAATGAAAAGCACAGGGCAAGGTTAAGGAGAAGACAAGAAATTAAAAGTAATAATTTTGAAAGATACTAACTTCTCCATCAATTTGCTCCAATTTATTTTCACAAAATTCCAGGCAAGGAGTTGTCCGTATGGGTTCCTGCTCACTGCCACAACAACGTGGGCTAGATTCTGCAACTTGATGACATCCCCTTGTAAACTGAGTTCCAACAGCCTAAGACGATGGAAATAAATGGATTTATTACAATAATTGTTCAGATATTTTCTTTGTAAAATAACTTCTCTTTCTGATGTTATTTATGACCTTCCATGTATTCTGTTACAAATATGACTGTTCAGCAGGCATTGCACTTCCAAATTTATTGTAGGATTTATATTATGAAAACATTGCAGTGCCAAACTTTCACTCTATTTGTATTGTAGTGGCCACTGTTACAAAATTGACTAGTCTCCTAATTGCGGAGATGGGAAGAAGTACATTGATTTTGCAGGTATATGAATTAGTGTGAATGTAGAGAATAATTTGTTTTTAGTGGAGTAATTTGCCTGGCGTTAACAGACTGCTGCAGTTGGGTGGTATATAAAGTCCTTGGAGCATTGCGATTACAATGAAATAAAAAGTGTACATGTCTGGATCTGGATGTAGTGCGCTGAAAACCACAAAGTAGAACATCACTCAGCACTGTAATGGGGGTGGATGTGCTAGTGGAGATGGAGGTGCTTTTAGAGTGCGTTTTTGTGTGTGTTGATGTTTTGGAGATCTCTGATGCTGGCTGGTAGGGTATTCCAATCCCTTGCTGTCTTGAAGAAAAGCGAGTTAGAAAGCACTAATGATGTGCCATGCGGCATGAAATAATTTCCCGGTTGGTAGCTTCTGGTTGACATGCCTATGGTGCTCCATCTTTAAATCAATAGTGGTATTCTTGATCTTGTGGAATGATGAACTTGCGACTAAGAGGTTTAAGGTCCTTTATCATGCTGGAGGCTGAGCTCTGCCACTTGTAGTTGTTAGATATGAACCTTGCTGCTCTGTTTTGCACTGCCTGGATCTTATTGATGTTCCCTTGAGTGAAAGGATCCCTCACAGAACAGCTTTATTCAACATGTGGACATACAAGGCTTTTACATGCTTGGATCTTAACTTCTTTGGGTGTATTTTGCAGATTGGAACGTAGAAAGCCGATGACACTGCTGGCTTTGGCTGTTGCCCCTTCCACAAGAGGACTGGACAAGCTAGATGCAGGAAAAATGTTCCCAATGTTGGGCAAGTCCAGAACCAGGGGCCACAGTATTAGAATAAAGAATTTAAGACTGAGGTGAGAAAAAACTTTTGCACCCAGAGAGTTGTGAATTTATGGAATTCCCTGCCACAGGGGGCAGTGGAGGCCAAGTCACTGGATGGATTTAAGAGAGAGTTGGATAGAGCTCTGGGGGCTAGTGGAGTCAAGGGATATGGGGAGAAGGCAGGCACCGGTTATTGATAGGGGGCGATCGGCCATGATCACAATGAATGGTGGTGCTGGCTCGAAGGGCCGAATGGCCTCCTCCTGCACCTATTTTCTATGTTTCTATGCTTGTTCCATTTCATGTTTTCAGACAAAGTAACCCCTAAGTAGTTATGACTAGAAACTGTGATACTAGGAGAAAATGTGATATTGGGAGATTTAAAAATGTATCATGAGAGTTATTCATACACATTTCCTTTTGATATAGGAAGGAGAAATATGTGCCATCGAATCTGTGCTGGCTCGCAGAGCAATCCCATTATTAAATGCAAATTTTCCCTGTAACCTATTCTCCACTTCCATCACATTGTTATTCACAACAGGGCAAAGGTGGACACAAAATGCTGGAGTAACTCAGCGGGACTGGCAGCATCGCTGGAGAATCTCTGGGTGACATTTCGGATCGAGACCCTTCTTTAGACAATTTCTTTCCTAGACAATTAGGGCAATTAACCATGGCCATTTAACCGGCCAGAATGACTTTTGGGATGTTGAAGGAAACCAGTGAACCTGGAGAAAGCCCATAGGATCACAGGGAGAATCTGCAAACTCCATGCAACCATCACTGGTGGTCAAGATTGAACCCAAGTTGTTGGAGGTACAAGGCCACAGCACTGTGACACCTTCCTGACATTTGGCTTATTTACAACAGTGCGACCCTTTGTTTCCTTGCCTCTCATACACTTGTCCAGCATCCCCATGAACACACATATCGAGCACTCCCACATTATTACCACTCAGAATAAAGAATTCTCGTCTCTCTGCCCCATTGGATTTCTCAATTCCTCTTTGCCATGTTGGCCTCTAGTTACAGTTGTCCACACACAAGGGAAACGTTTTAATTGTATCAAAGCTTTTCCTAAATTTTAAAGACCTCTATCGGGTCACTCCTCAACTTTCTTTTCTCAGGGGATACCCAGTATGTTCATCCATTCTTGATATGTATAGCTTTGTATTTTTGGTACCCTTGTAAATCTTTTCTGCTTCCTCTCCAATGCTTCCGATTGATTACATGACGATCAAAACTTTACGAAGTAGTCTATGTATGACTTTACCTGATTGTTTTGCTAAACAGATTTAACAAAATTTGCAAAATAAATTCTTGATAAAGGGATAAGTGGATAGAGTGCATGTGGTGAGGAGGTTTCCACAAGTTGAAGAGTCTAGGATCAGAGGTCATTGCCTCAGAAGTAAAGGACGTTCCTTTAGGAAGGAGATGAGGAGGAACGTCTTTAGTCAGAGGGTGGTGAATGTGTGGAATTGTTTGCCACAGAAGGCTGTGGAGGCCAAGTCAATGGATATTTTCAATGCAGAGATAGATTCTTGATTAGTACAGGTGTCAAGTCAAGGGTTATGGGGAGCAGGGGTTAGGAGGAAGAGATAGATAAGCCATGGTTGAATGGCAGAGTAGATCTGATGGGCCAAATGGCCTAATTCTGATCCTATCATTTATGACCTTATGAAAGGTTATCACAGACAGACAAGAGCACGGAGTCGCTGTTACAAGCAGATAAATCATGATCTATTATTATAGGTTCAAGGAGTAGAATGGCCTGCTCCAGAAACTAATTGTATGAATGTTCATATGTCGAGTCACACAACGCAGAAACAGGCCTGTTGGCCCAATTCATCCATGTTGACCAACATGCCCCATCTGAGCTAGTCCCATTTGCCTGCTTTTGGCCCATTCCCTCTAAACCGTTCCTATCCATGTACCTGTCCAAGTGTCATTTAAATTTTATTATAGTACCTTCCTCAACTAGCTCATTTGGCAGCTCGTTCCAAATACCCACCACAAAAAAAAATGCAAATGCTTGAGATGTGTCATAAAACAAGAACATTGAGGAAAAAACCCCTTAAATTTTGGGGGGGGGGGGGAGTGGAAGGGTAGAGTGAATAAAAAGGAAGATCTATTATAACGTGGAGGTTAGAAATGATTGAGTGACACGTTTTGGTGATGCAGTTGTGTGAAAGAGGTAGCAATGGGACAGTGATGGAAGAAGTTTAAATGAGTAGAAATGAATTAATTCTTCAATACTAGAAAAAGAGGAAGGAAAACAAAAATCAGTGTTGGATTGGTTGTTAGAAATCTTTGAATTCAGTGTTGACTCGCAAAGCTTGCACTATACCAAGTTGCAATTATAAACGCAGTACGCAGAATGGTTGAAGCTACAAGTAACTTGTTGCTTCACCTGGAAAGAGTGTTTTTGTTACTGGATGACAGGCAGGGACAATGTAATGAGCAGATGTTCCAATCTCCTCCCTCCTCCCAAACATTCATTTCTTGTGAAGCAATAAAACATTGCATATACCCCCTGGGCCAAGATCAAACCTTTCAGAGACTTGGAAGTTACAAGATGGCACCAGAATGTGGCAGCTCACTGAGTGCTGTTGCAAAAGAGGATCTATTGTCCTAATGTGTGATATGATTTGACCGGATAGTTAGTGTACAGAACAAGCTTTTAACGGCATCTCGCTACACATGACAATAATAAATTGAACTAAACAGCATTTTTCTTGTTTTACTTCCGTTTTTGTCCAATGCATGTCTGCTGACAATGTGGTTTCCTCTTCACAGCGGAAGCCAAACCCACTTTGGGTGACTGTTTTTGCAATACAGCTCCTTGTAGTCTGCAGAGGTGATAGTACTGTAAATCGTATACATTGTGAACAGCAGTGGTCCCAGCACTAATCTGTGTGGAACACCTCTGTCCACCTTCGTCCACTATAAATACTTCCTTCAATTCCCAATCTGTCTTCAGACTTGAAGACCAGTTAGCAACCCTTTCTGCTACTTGTTCCCGAAGCAATATTGGACCTTTCTCATTAGTTGGTTATCGGTATCCTGCTTAAAGCCTTTTCAATAAAATGTTAACAAACTATTTACCGCATCATCATCGTTTAATCTGTTACTGTTTCAAAAAATTCAAATTAGGTTGGTCATGCTCTTCTGAAATGTACCTTTCATAATTATATATTTTTCTCTCCGAACTGAAGGAACAATGGTGATTTGGATTAAAGCGTCACTGTGGATTGGAATGTGGATCAAGCGAACAGGTTTGTGGATACTCATATTGAAATATTCTCTCTTGCAAAAACTATAATTAAGTGCTGGTGTGATTGAAAGGTGACAGTCCTTCAATGTTGAGTCAAGGAGCTGCTGATGCTAAAACCTTGAGCAAAATACAAAATACTGGAGGAGCTCAGGCAGGTCAGACAGTATCAATGGACAAAATGGACAAGCAACATTTTGGGTCGGGTCCGTTCAGTCTGAAGAAAGGTGGTAAGCCCAAATGTAGCCTGTCCATTCCCTCTACATTGCTGCCTGACCTAGCATGTTGTGATTTGCTCAGATTGTTAAGGTGGACTGGTGAACAACTCTTCATAAAACATCAGCAAGATGAAATATTGTTCTATCGGGATAGAAACATAGAAATTAGGTGCAGGAGCAGGCCATTCGGCCCTTCGAGCCTGCACCGCCATTCAATATGATCATGGCTGATCATCCAACTCAGTATCCTGTACCTGCCTTCTCTCCATACCCCCTGATCCCTTCAGCCACAAGGGCCACATCCAACTCCCTCTTAAATATGGCCAACGAACTGGCCTCAATTACCTTCTGTGGCAGAGAATTCCACAGATTCACCACACTCTGTGTGAAAAATGATTTTCTCATCTCGGTCCTAAAAGACTTCCCCCTTATCCTTAAACTGTGACCCCTTGTCCTGGACTTTCCCAACATCGGGAACAATCTTCCTGCATCTAGCCTGTCCAACCCCTTAAGAATTTTGTAAGTCTCTATGAGATCACCCCTCAATCTTCTAAATTCCAGCGAGTACAAGCCGAGACTATCCAGTCTTTCTTCATATGGAAGTCGTGCCATCCCAGGAATCAGTCTAGTGAACCTTCTCTGTGCTCCCTCTATGGCAAGCATGTCTTTCCTCAGAATAGGAGACCAAAACTGTACGCAATACTCCAGGTGTGGCCTCACCAAGACCCTGTACAACTGCAGTAGAACCTCCCTGCTCTTGTACTCAAATCCTTTTGCTATGAATGCCAACATACCATTTGCTTTCTTCACAGCCTACTGCACCTGCATGCCTACTTTCAATGACTGGTGTACCATGACACCCAGGTCTCGCTGCATATCCCCTTTTCCTAATCGGTCACCATTCAAATAATAGTCTACCTTCCTGTTTTTGCCACCAAAGTGGATAACCTCACATTTATCCACATTATACTGCATTTGCCCACTCACCCAGTCTATCCAAGTCATCCTGCAGCCTCCTAGCATCCTCCTCACAGCTAACACTGCCCCCCAGCTTCGTGTCATCCGCAAACTTGGAGATGTTGCATTTAATTCCCTCGTCCAAATCATTAATGTGGGGAATGAAGAGTGGGGAATGGCTGGTTGGTAGAAAATGTGTGCAGAATATGTGAAAACCCAATGAATTGGGAGTGGCGGCGCTGCCCTGGCAGCAGCGGCTCGCCTGCAGTCCGTCTGTTTTTCTTTTTTGTTGTTTTCTTGTCTTGTTTTAGCGTTAATTTGAGTTATTATGTAGTGTATGTGTGTGGGAGGGGTGGGAGAAACGTTTTTAGTCTCTTCCTTTTGGGGGGGACGCGACTTTTCTTGCCGTATCCCACGTCTCCGTCTCCGCTGAGGCCTAATGGCGGAGCTGACAGCCTCCAACTGCGACCGACCCCGAGGCTCCGGAGGCAGAGCCAGCCAGGACTTACCAGCGCGGGGCTGGCCGACTTCGGGGCTGCGGCGGGTTCAGGCGTTCCAGCGGCCCGACTCGGAGCTGTGGCGGCTTTCCGGTGCCGGTGGCGGCGACTTCGGAGGTTCGGTCGCGGGCCCAGTGGACGACATCGTCGGGAGCTCGCAGGTCACAGGTTGGTGACCTGTTTTTCCGGAGCTCCCGCGGCAACAGCTGCGTCCGCTGGACTGGAGGGCGGCAGCTTCGACC
>CM069133.1:143853075-143973075 GCA_035221665.1 Okamejei kenojei
ATTAATAAATATTGAGATTACAGATTTCTGGGATGTCAGGACTTTCATATGAAGAAAGACTGGATAGACTCGGTTTGTACTCGCGAGAATTTAGAAGATTGAGGGGGGATCTCACAGAAACTTACAAAATTCTTAAGGGGTTGGACAGGCTAGATGCAGGTAGATTGTTCCCGATGTTGGGGAAGTTCAGAACACGGGGTCACAGTTTAAGGATAAGGGGGAAGTCTTTTAGGACCGAGATGAGGAAAACATTTTTCACACAGAGAGTGGTGAATCTGTGGAATTCTCTGCCACAGAAGGTTGTTGAGGCCAGTTCATTGGCCATATTTAAGAGGGAGTTAGATGTGGCCCTTGTGGCTAAAGGGATCAGGGGGTATGGAGAGAAGGCAGGTACAGGATACTGAGTTGGATGATCAGCCATGATCATATTGAATGGTGGTGCAGGCTCGAAGGGCCGAATGGCCTACTCCTGCACCTATTTTTTATGTTTCTATGAAGCTTTTATGCTGTTATAATTTGAAATCTCAATTCACTGCTTTGGAATGTTTCCCAAGCCTCTATAATTTATAAAACAGTCTAATTTACCAGTAATACAACTGAAACTCATTTTTAATTTAGCAAAGAATGCAACTCAGCAGAACTGTGAACTCCTCGTGCATGAGAAATCACCAGGATCATCACCTTAACTGTTTAACACTCTTTCTTAATGTTATACCCAAGCTGTCTTGCAGATTAAATGTTATTGACTGCCTTCTTCCCAGTAACACCAAATGTTTTCATCGGGTTTTCTTTAAAAAAATAAGCTGTATCTGCAAAATTGAAATTTTATCGAAAAAAACACCAAAAAAACTAACTTCCATTGCTACGTTTAACCAACTATGTCGGTGCCACAGAATAATTTACTACAAGATATGTGTTGTAAATTCTATTAAAGCGTTATCATTTTTTCAGAAGGTAGAGGAGAAGCGATGCCGCCACATAACTAACTTCAGGGTAGCGTTCGACATCCTCCACTGATTAAAATAAGCCAATGCCTTCTGAACACAAGGAAGGTATTCGAGCTCGCAGACAAGTTCCAGGAGTTCGGACCGTAGCAGCCGATCTGACAATGTGCCTTCATCGCTCCATGTCTGTCTGTCAATTAAATGCTTGAAAAACTGCAGAATATAGTTCTGAAACATAAATAAAATGCATTCAAATCCTTATGCAGGGCCAGAAACCGCCTGGAGCAAATCTCAAAAGGATAATGCACAACTATAGAAATAAATAAAATACATTATTTTTTTTTAAGAACTGGCATTACTATGGGAAAGGGCAATAATGGCCTAGGATTCAACAGGTAAACAAAACATCTGAAACAAAACTAGGAATGCAAACCAGAAAAACTGTCAGTTTACTCTATGGTATAGGATAAGCTAACTGATCTCAGCAGGTACATTACAACTAATGTAACCTTAAATGAGAATTATATAAACAGCATAATTAAATTAAATATCAATTTCTGCTGCCCTCAAGATCTTCATAGAAACATAGAAACATAGAAAGTAGGTGCAGGAGCAGGCCATTCGGTCCTTCGAGCCTGCACTTCCATTCAATATGATCATGGCTGATCATCCAACTCAGTATCCTGTACCTGCCTTCTCTCCTTACCCCCTGATCCCTTTAGCCACAAGGGCCACATCTAACTCCCTCTTAAAATTAGCCAATGAACTGGCCTCAACTACCTTCTGTGGCAGAGAAACCACAGATTGAGCACTCTCTGTGTGAAAAATGATTTTCTCATCGCAGTCCTAAAAGACTTTCCCCTTATCCTTAGGGGGATTATCCTTATCCTTAATTTTGAACTTACAATTTTGTAAGTCTCTATAAGATCCCCCCTCAATCTTCTAAAATTCCAGCGAGTACAAGGCGAGTCTATCCAGTCTTTCTTCATATGTCCTGCCATCCCAGGAATCAGTCTGGTGAACCTTCTCTGTACTCCCTCTATGGCAAGAATGTCTTTCCTCAGATTTGGAGAACTAAACTGTACGCAATACTCCAGGTGTGGCCTCACCAAGACCTTGTACAACTGCAGTAGAACCTCCCTGCTCTTATACTCAAATCCTTTTGCTATGAATGCTAACATACCATTCGCTTTCTTCACTGCCTGCTGCACCTGCATGCTTATTTTCAATTGCAACCCTTGCAACCGCAAGAAATGCAACACTTGTCCCTTCACCTCCCCCCTCCACTCCTTTCAGGGACCCAAGCAGTCCTTCCAGGTCCGACAGAGGTTCACCTGCACCTCCTCCAACCTCATCTACTGCATCCGCTGCTCCAGATGCCAGATGATCTATATCGGTGAAACCAAGCGGAGGCTTGGCGATCGTTTCGCCGAACACCTCCGCTCGGTCCGCAAAAACCAACCCGACCTCCCGGTGGCTCAGCACTTCAACTCCCCCTCCCATTCCACATCCGACCTCTCGGTCCTGGGCCTCCTCCACGGCCAGAGTGAGCAACACCGCAAGCTGGAGGAACAGCACCTCATATTCCGCTTGGGGAGTCTGCATCCTTTGGGCTTGAATATTGAATTTTCTCAATTCTGTTAACCCTTGCTGTCTCCTCCCCTCCCACCTCTCCCTCAGCCCTCGGGCCCTGGCATTCCCTCCATCTCCATCTCCCTCCCCCACCCCAGTCGCACCAGCTTCTCATTTTCACACCACAAACAGCTTACAATGGCTTGTTCCCTTTATCACCGATACTTCTTTGCATATCTTTCATTCATTGTTCCTTATCTCTCCACATCACCGTCTATATCTCTCGTTTCCCTGATCCCTGACCAGTCTGAAGAAGGGTCTCGACCCGAAACGTCGCCTATCTCCTTCGCTCCTTAGATGCTGCTGCACCCGCTGAGTTTCTCCAGCTTTTTGTGTACTCCCCTGCTTATTTTTAATGACTGGTCTCATTGCGTCTCCCCTTTTCCTAATCGGCCACCATTCAGATAATAGTCTACTTTCCTGTTTTTGCCACCAAAGTGGATAACCTCACATTTATCCACATTATACTGCATCTGCCATGCATTTGCCCACTCACCCAAGCTATCCAAGTCACCTTGCAGCCTCCTAGCATCCTCCTCACACCTAACACTGCCCCCCAGCTTCGTGTCATCCGCAAACTTGGAGATGTTGCATTCAATTCCCTCATCCAGATCATTAATATATATCGTAAATAGCTGGAGTCCCAGCACTGAGCCTTGCAGTACCCCACTAGTCACTGTCTGCCATTCTGAAAAGGACCCGTTTACTCCTACACTTTGCTTCCTGTCTGCCAGCCAGTTCTCTATCCACATCAATACTGAACCCCCAATACCGTGTGCTTTAAGTTTGTATACTAATCTCTTATGTGGGACCTTGTCGAAAGCCTTCTGAAAGTCCAGATATAACACATCCACTGGTTCTCCCTTATCCACTCTGCTAGTTACATCCTCGAAAAATTCTGTAAGATTCGTCAGACATGATTTACCTTTCGTAAATCCATGCTGACTTTGTCCAATGATTTCACCACTTTCCAAATGTGCTGTTATCCCATCTTTAATAACTGACTCAAGCATTTTCCCCACTACCGATGTTGGACTAACTGGTCTGTAATTCCCCGTTTTCTCTCTCCCTCCCTTTTTAAAAAGTGGGGTTACATTAGCTACCCTCCAATCCTCAGGAACTACTCCAGAATCTAAAGAGCTTTGAAAAATTAACACTAATGCATCCACTATTTCTGGGGCTACTTCCTTAAGTACTCTGGGATGCAGCCTATCTGGCCCTGGGGATTTATCGGCCTTTAATCCATTCAATTTACCTAACACCACTTCCCGGCTAACCTGGATTTGACTCTGCCGGAAATAGCAGGGGACTGGGGGTCAAATGAGATTGAGGAACAGATTATTTATGTCTTCCTTAGTGAAGACAGAACCAAAGTAGTTATTCAATTGGTCTGCCATGTCCTTTTTCCCCATGATCAATTCACCAGTTTCTGACTGCAAGGGACCTACACTTGTTTTAACTAACCTTTTTCTCTTCACATATCTATAAAAACTTTTGCAGTCAGTTTTTATGTTCCCTGCCAGTTTTCTTTCATAATCTATTTTCCCTTTCCTAATTATGCCCTTTGTCCTCCTCTGCTGGACTAAATTTCTCCCAGTCCTCTGGTAGGCTGCTTTTTCTGGCTAATTTGTATCTTTTGTTTTGATACTATCCCTAATTTCCCTTGTTATCCATGGATGCACTACCTTCCCTGATTTATTCTTTTGCCAAACTGGGATGAACAATTGTAGTTCATCCATGCAGTCTTTAAATGCCTTCCATTGCATATCAACCGTCAACCCTTTAAGAATCACTTGCCAGTCTATCTTGGCCAATTCACGTCTCATACCATCAAAGTTACCTTTGTTTAAGTTCAGAACCCTTGTTTCTGACTTAATTATGTCACTCTCCATCCTAATGAAGAACTCAACCATATTATGGTCACTCTTGCCCAAGGGGCCACGCACAACAAGACTGCTAACTAACCCTTCCTCATTACTCAATACCCAGTCTAGAATAGCCTGCTCTCTCGTTGGTTCTTCTACATGTTGGTTTAGAAAACTATCCTGCATACATTCCAAGAAATCCTCTTCCTCAGCACCCCTGCCAATTTGATTTACCCAATCTATATGTAGATTGAAGTCACCCATTATAACTGTTTTACCTTTGTTGCACACACTTCTAATTTCCTGTTTGATGCCATCCCCAACTCCACTACTACTGTTAGGTGGCCTGTACACAACTCCCACTAGCGTTTTCTGCCCCTTAGTGTTTTGCAGCTCTACCCATATCGATTCCATATACTCCAAGCTAATGTCCTTACTTTCTATTGCGTTAATCTCCTCTCTAACCAGCAGCACTACTCCACCTCCTTTTCCTTTCTGTCTATCCCTCCCGAATATTGAATATCCCTGGATGTTCAGCTCCCAGCCTTGGTCACCCTGGAGCCATGTCTCCGTGATCCCAACTATATCATATTCATTAATAACTATCTGCACATTCAACTCATCCACCTTATTACGAATTCTCCTTGCATTGAGACACAAAGCCTTCAGACTTGTTTTTGCAACACTTACCCCTTATACAATTATGTTGAAAAGTGGCCCTTTTTGATTTTTGCCCTGGATTTTTCCGCCTGCCACTTTTTCTTTTCACCTTGCTACCTATTGCTTCTACCCTCATTTTACACCCCTCTGTCTCTCTGCTCATGTTCCCATCCCCCTGCCACATTAGTTTAAATCCTCCCTGACAGCACTAGCAAACACTCCCCCAAGGACATTGGTTCCATTCCAGCCCAGGTGCAGACCGTCCTGTTTGTACTGGTCCCACCTCCCCCAGAACTGGTTCCAATGCCCGAGAAATTTGAATCCCTCCCCCTTGCACCATTTTTCAAGCCACCTATTCATCTGCAATATCCTCCTATTTCTACTCTGACTAGCACGTGGCACTGGTAGTAATCCAGAGATTATTACCTTTGAGGTCCTACTTTTAACTTTTAAGTTCATCATACCTATACCTCACTGTACTTGTGCATATGACAATAACCTGTCTTGAAATGTTGGAAATTTGAAATAAAAACAGAAACGACTGGAACAATGAAGGTTGGGTAGCATCTGTGTAAAGAAAAACAGTTAGGATTTCAGGTCAGGGACCCTTCTTGGAGTTGAAATATTAACTGTTTTTCACTTTCCGTATTTGCTGCCTAATCTACAGAATGTTTCCAGCAATCTTTGGTTTTATTACAATTATGCAATTAACCCAGCAACCATGCCTGGGAATAGGAAGCATTAGCAAGTTTTCCTCTCCTAAGCACTCTCCAGCGGCCCGTGCTGGTTGGCAAATTAAACCACACTGGCCTCATCCCTCACTCTGACCCTCTCAAACACAAGATTTGTCATTTGAGAGATTGCCACTGCCATGGGATAATTTCCATTGCAAGAGATTGCAATCTTTGTGATAAAGTATGACAAAATAGGTGGTTCTTTAATGTATCTAATATACTCAAGGAGTATGTGCAAGCTGGTTGACACAAGTATACCGAGATGCACATAACAAGTTGACATTAATGTTAGATGTCCTCGTTTATATATTAGATAATTGTCAATTGTTTTGCAACTCCAGCTTTCTCTCAATGAAAAGGCATTAGTCAAGTAGAATATATGATCTACATTACCTTACCTTTAGATTGGTGGCAACATCAGTGATATTTCTCCTCACAGCCATTCTGTAAAATACCTCCAGGTAACCCAGACCCTGTAACACTGGGATGTTTTTATTCTCATGTCTGAGGTAACGGGTCAAGTCAAGAGCACGGTCAAGTGATAGTTTTCCTGCACTAAACAGCAAGAAAGATATTTCATTAGTATTTTCCAATAACGCAAGGACTTTTTTTCTTCCCTCTCTCATGATCTTGATAAGTAGGACAAAAAATTCCCTTTCGGTTCACTGCTGGTGCTAAGCAGATTTGGAATGGGTGCGATGGATAACAAAGGAGCAGAAGGATCGATAAATAAGGCTGCATTCATACCATAAGGCGGCAGAGGCATATGAAGCAAGGTTTAATTGGCATGTGTGCGACCTACAAAAACAACCTTTTAGCAATGTCTATGTATAACATTTCTCATTAGAAATATAGGGAGGACAAAACACTGGCCTTCATCCTCTACAGATTCTACTCCATGGCCACCGAGACCACGAGTGATGGACACAAAATGCTGGAATAACTCAGTGGGCAGGCAGCATCTCTGGAGAAATGGAACATGCAGTTTTTCTGGTCCAGACCCTTCATTAGACACCTGTCTTTGACATCTTTCTGACATGAAACCAGACTGTTTGTCACCTAGATGATATTTATAACCCAGAGGTGATAAAAAAGACTATAAAATTGCATTGTTCATAAGACTGTATAATTCCACCATCATCTCTGCATCACCTCAGTTCATTTGCTGATAAAATGTTTTCACTGTTGCAACTGTCTTGGCTTGCACCTGGTTCCTTACAGCCAATGCCTGTGGACTTGCTATGGCTCCTGCTAAAGGATTTCCACATGAAAGTCAACACCCCATTTTCAAAATCCTCCCTACATTTGGAATATTCTCCAGCCTTCCAAACTTCAAAATAATTTTACATATTTTCTGACAACACAGGATCCTTTCAGTCCAATTAGATTATGGAATGAGTAGATGTAGATGTGTAATCAAATCAATCCCATTTCCTTTTTTCTGTGATGTAGTCTCTCTCTCATACAGTTCAATATGACAAGCAGTTACGTATTTTACACACTGTTTTGGAAGATACAGTTGCATAATAGTACATATTTTATGTTACTAATCCATTACATTACTAAACCTGGCTACATCCAGCAGAATTTCAATGATACATTATAATCCACACACTGTGACTTCAACATGTAAAAGATACAAACAATAATAGATACACTATCAAGAGTACCTGACAAGCTGGAAAGCATTATGAATCAGATTTGCTCGGTCCTTCTGGCTCAGATGTGTGTGGTTCTGATCGAGCAGATTAATCAAGGCATCCCATCCATCTCGCGTGTAATGTACAATGTAATAGCCATTCATGTCCACATTAAATTTTACCCATTGAGCTTCTCCATCTAGTTCAATGTGATCTAGTTAAAAGAATATTGATTTAATAAAGATAATCTACAGAAACCTGTCCATACTTTCATTTACACGGTGCCAGTTGGCACTGTTGGCATGCTGCAGTCTTCATAGTTTTACAATATGGTCATTGTTAGTGTCAGGGGAACAGAGCAACCAAATTACTCATCACAAATCTTGGAAATTAAAACAAAGAATAATATTGCCAGAAGGACTTCAGAAAATTCAAATTATGTTCTTATAAGCTTTTGCTATATTGCTTTGCTGTTAGTTGAAGGTCATCTGCCTAATTAGTGTTAAGCCAAGAAACAGAGTCTGGAGAAGGGTCTCGACCTGAAACTTCACCCATTCCTTCTCTCCAGAGAAGCTGCCTGTCCCTCTGAGTTACTCCAGCTTTTTGTGTCTATCTTCGGTTTAAACCAACTCTGCAATTCCTTCCTACACAAACCGAGTCAACTAAGTCTTGTTTAAGTGAAACACTAATCTAGTTCTACCTCATGCCTTCCAGCCAAAGCTTGGTCTGAACTCCTGAGTTCAACCCCGTGTCCCTTTGGCTTCTATGCTGTATTGTGTCAAGCACAGCTCTGCTTTTGCACAAGCCTTCATAAGTACATGGCCTGTTCGGTATTTTGTAATGCCTTGGGCTTCATGCAATTGGGCTCACTGCGGTGAACTCATGTACTTGTTGGCTCAAACTGTTGGTCAGCTGCACCTATATTATCAGTTTCTAGATATAGTGATTGAAATGGCACAGGTTCCACTTAGTTTTCAAATGTAAGCAATATTTTCAGTAGTTTACGATGAGCCATATACTGAACCAAATGAATTCCTGAACAATCATCCACACTGTGACTGTGCTATAGGGTCAGTCATACAGCATAGAAAGAAGCCCTTCAGCCCAACTCAGCCATGCTGACCAAGACGCCCCATCCAAACTAATCGCCTTTTTGGCCTGTAACCCTTCAAACCTCTCCTATCCATTTACCTGTCCAAATGTGTTATAAATCATGTAATTGTAGCTCCCTCAATTACTTCCTATGATATACTCACCAGTCTCAAGATCCCACCATCTTCACTGTCCACGATGCTACCTATTTTAGGGTCATCTGTAAACTTACCAATCATGTTTTGTACATTCGAATCCAAATCATTGATGTAGATGACAAACAGCAATGGACCCCACTGGTCACAAGCCACCAGTCTGGAAAACCTCCTTCCACCACCACTCTCTGCTTCCTACCATGAAGCCAATCCAGTTAGCTAGCTCTCCGGAGAAACCCATGTGATCAATCCTTCAACTACAGGTCGTCAAAGGCCTTGCTGAAGTTGATTTAGACTTTGTCTGTGGCCCTACTGTCATCCTTCTTGTGACACTGCTTTTGATATCATAACTATATAAACTATTTGAGTTGTTACAAAGATAAGTTAAATAGTATCCAAAGTGACGACATTAAAATTAGTTTTATATCAAAAAGCATTGCATAAATTATTTGGATATATTATTTAAAACACTAAATATGATTGAGTTAATGTTTTTTCTTCCATAGTAAGTTTTAACATTCTTACCAGATTTAGTTTTCAGAAGATGTTTACCAATTGTTTTAGAATTGCTGGTGATATAAGTTAGTGGTACATGCCAGAGGTAGCTGCAAAAAGATAAGGATTTTTTAATTTTTTATTCATAAAATGTTGCAAGCATTTAACCAAATTTTTCAAACTTTTCCTGTTTCATTATATAACATTTTCAAAATATTACAAAGAAAACTACCAACAAACAAGCAATAAGTACCCGGACTGTAGCAAGGCCCATGAAGGGTCCTCAGGGAGAATTCCCTTAAGAAAGCGCTCTTGCTGGAGTCTGACTGAAGTTCCATTATGTTCAACAATTATCACTGGTATTCCCTTCTGAAGTGTCCAAGTGTTCATAATCTCCTTGACGTCTAGATGTTCTCCTGCAAAGCGGTACTGAGAAATGACAAAGCACAGATGCCAGTTAAGCATGGGGTTCTTCATCAAATACAGTCCAGTAAAAAATGCTGAATTAATGTTCAGAAATTCCAGTGGTTCAAGATCATGGATGCTGAGTGCTGGTTCCCATTCTCCCTTGAACACACAAGAGCCTGGTTCCCATACATCTATCAATACACCAAGGTCCTGGTTCCTGCTCTCTCTTCAACTCCCTGTGGTTCCCACACTCTTACCAACACACAAGGGCCTGATTCCCAAACACCCATCAATACACTGCCCCCCTGATTCCCGCACATCCTTCAACACAATGGGGCTCAGGTTCCCACTCCGCCTTTAACAGTGCCAGAGAACAAGGTTTGATGCTGACTACAAGTGCTGTCTGTGTGGAGTTTGCACATTTTCCCGGTGACCAAGTGGATTTTCTCCACGTGCTCTGGCTTCCTGCCACGTTCCAAACATGTACAGGTTTGTAGGCTAGTGGGTATTTGTAAATTGCCCCTGATGTGCAGGATGTGAAAGTGGGATAACATAAAATTCGTGTGCGGGTGACCAATGGTCGGTGCGGACAGTGAGCCGAAGGGCCTATTTCCATGCTTGCATCTCTAAATTCTAAACACATAAGGCCCTTGGCCTCTACTCCTAAAGGGCTAAAGGAATCAAGGGATATGGGGAAAAAAAGCAGGAACGGGGTGCTGATTTTAGATGATCATATTGAATGGCAGTGCCGGCTCAATGGTCTACTCCTGCACCTATTTTTCTATGTTTCTATATTTCCTCCTTCAACACACTAGTATCCTCGTTCCTTCGCTCCCTTCAACATACCAGAGCCCTAATTCCTATGCTCCCTTTAGCACAATGGTGCCCCGTTCCTGCATCCTTTAAGGTTTTTGCTGAACTTTAATGAATCTCTAGACTGGTAGTAAATATAGAATTGAAATGTTGTTTACATCCCTGTTACTTATGAGAACCTACAAGATTTGTATGGGTCATTGAATTATCTAATAAATACAAAATATTTTGAAAAGATCATATCTTTCAGCACTTTTTGTGGCTTGCAAGCCACTGTAACAGAATGCACCTGAAGTAAAGTCTTCCTTTGTACAAGTCTGTTGAGAATTCAAAAAATGATTATTTAATTTGCCTTGACATAAACTCTACAAGAGGTCATTTTCAAAGTGCAATGGCTAATCTAAATTCTGAATCCAAGATTATATTAAAAAAGAAAAATGTCATATTTTCCTATTGAACTTTTACAATATTATGTTTCTAGGCACTTATAATTGGGAGATAAGGAATGAGGTCACATTGAAACTTACAGAATAATGAAAGGCATAGATAGAGTGGATGTGGAAAGGATGTTTCCGCTGGTGGGAGAGTCTAGGACCAGAGGTCACAGCCTCATAATTAATGGGGGCTCTTTTAGAAAGGAGGTGAGGAGGAACCTCTTTAGTCAGAGGGCGGCTAATCTGTGAACTCTTTGCCACAGAGGGCTGTGGAGTGCAAGTCAATGGATATTTTTATGGCAGAGATAGACAAATTCTTGATTAGAATGGATGTCAAGAGTTAGGGGGAGAAGACAGGAAAATGGGATTAGGAGGCAGCAGCCATGATTGAATGGCAGCATAGACTCGATGGGCCAAATGGGCTAATTATACTCCTATAACTTGTGAACTGCAGGTGCTGGTTTACAAAACAAGGATAGTGCTGGAGTAACTCAACAGGCAGACAGCATCTCTGGAAAACATGGGCAGGTGATGTTTCAGGTCAGGAAGGTGATGAGGCAAGAGAAACTTGGAAGTGCGGGGGGGGTGCAGGACAAAGCCTGCCAAGTGATAGGTGGATACAGGTGAGAGGGAGTTATGATAGGTAGCTATTTGGACAAAGGTTGGAGATGAAGAGACAATGTATCAGAAAGACAGAAGCAGTATAAATTGTGAAGTCAGAGATGGAATAGGGGAGGGGGGGGGGGGGGGGGGGGGGACGGCCACATGCGAAACCAGGTTGGGCACTTGTTTACATTTCCAAGTATTTTTTAATATCTGTTTCTTACTACTTTTTAGAAATATATTTCAAGTGCGAACATCAATTTTAGATGTCAATTCAACTAAAGAAATAAACTGCATTTTGATTCACTAGTTAAACCAAGAGCCTGGACTTCACAATAAACACGGTACCAAACTATGGGTTAGGTTACAAAATGCTTCAATAACTTCAAATAACATGTTTGTCTATCACCTGGTGACAATAATAAAGGATAGGGCAAGTGAAGTAAGCAGTAAAGAATAAGATGGAGCGAATAAAGACAAATACATTGGGTGTAGAATTTCCATGCACAGTAATCATGGTTATTTAATAAAGATTACCATGTATCTGTATCCCTGAAGGCGTGTGCAATTACCACAGATCTATAACAATTTATTCCATCTATTTCCTGTTGGGTGCATTATAGCTTAATATATGGTTTAGTGTTATGTTTGTTTTACTCCCCTCCAAAAGAGAATCAGATGACAGAGGCAATCAATACCTGGGATAATGCTTGCTAGATTTCCCCGGCTAAAAATTGATTCCGATCATATTGTCAACTGTTTAAAAACACTTAAGATCCAGACTTTCCTGCATGCATTGTAGAATGCAAATGTTTAGGACTACTGACAGATTTTTAAGATCAACAATGTGGTTTGTACAGTAGATGATTTGACAATAGACAATAGGTGCAGGAGTAGGCCAAAACACACAATAAACACTAAATTTAACATCCACCACAGTGAGTTCACCAGGCACCTCCTCACTGTGATGGAAGGCAAAAGTCTTAAAGTCTTTGTCTTCTTCCCCTTTTCCCAACTTGACGCCACTTAAGGGGTTGGACAGGCTAGATGCAGGAAGATTGTTCCCGATGTTGGGGAAGTCCAGGACAAGGGGTCACAGTTTAAGGATAAGGGGGAAGTCTTTTAGGACCGAGATGAGAAAATCGTTTTTCACACAGAGAGTGGTGAATCTGTGGAATTCTCTGCCACAGAAGGTAGTTGAGGCCAGTTTGTTGGCCATATTTAAGAGGGAGTTGGATGTGGCCCTTGTGGCTGAAGGGATCAGGGGGTATGGAGAGAAGGCAGGTACAGGATATTGAGTTGGATGATCAGCCATGATCATATTGAATGGCGGTGCAGGCTCGAAGGGCCGAATGGCCTGCTCCTGCACCAAATTTCTATGTTTCTATGTTTCTATTTAGATAGTAATCTGCCTTCCTGTTTTTTATACCAAAGTGGATAACCTTACATTTATCCTTGCATTAAACTGCATCTGCCATGCATCTGCCCACTCACCCAACCTGTCCAAGTTACCCCGCATCCTCATAGCATCCCCCTCACAGTTCACACTGCCACCCAGCTTTGTGTCATGTTCACACTGGTAGGTTCTCGGTGCAATAATCTGAAAATTGGGCAATTACAAAATAAAATCTGGTGTGAAGCAAACAAAGACATCAATAACAATGGGCTCCACTATTAATCACAGGGGGAGCAGACTGCTGAGCCTGTCATCAAAGGGTCATCAATCAAAGATATGCCATGCACATCGAATTGCCACTTTCACGATTTTGGTCCAGGCACCAAAAGATTAAGAATATTAGCACATGCCACATGTGGAAACAGGTCTTCATAGCACTTGAGGGCTAATTCAGTGCTCATTAAAAGGGAATTGGCATGGCATGAGCAGGCTCCACATCATCTGGATCTGTTGTGCTATACAGACTTTCTGCAGTGGGTCGTTGAGCAAACCATTCGTACCCCCTTATACATCACGGGATTCATTTGTCTACTGTACCATTATATGATCAAGATAATGTATTTAAGAAGAAAAGATGGAGATGAAATATTTTAGGAATTTAAGTAGAAGTTCTTGAAGCATTTAATATTTTCCAGAATGATCTTTTTCCGTCAAATTCTTCAATGGTTACACATTTATACAAACCAACTTTCAGCTAATAGAAGAAACACACACATTGGCCATGCTGTCCCACAGATCTTCATTCTTGGTATTCTCGTAACTGAATTTCCGTAGATAACGAACCAGCCCACTTTGGAAAACTTCATCAGACAAAAAATGTCTCAACATGTGCAGAATGCAAGCTCCCTAGATTCAACAAGTTAGACAATGCAAGTCACATACAATGTTAAATTTAGACAGTAAAAAATCATTGGCACTAGAAAGTGTCTTCAAGACACTTGAAGATGCCCTGAGCATGTTTGAGTGGAAGTCTCTTGCAGGAAATGCTAGTTTACAACCATTTAGTGCGTTCAGTGTTGAACCCAGAATTTGTCGATCTATTCTTTGCATGGAGATTGGTGAGGAAGCCTGCCTTGCCCAAGACACTGGAAAATCATTAGTTCACCATCATCTCTACTTCCGTAGAGGGCTTAGGAAGTTCGGCACGTACCTAACAATGCTCACCAATGTCTACAGATCGGCAGTTATTACAGAATAGCGAATACTATTGTGGATGCTTTTTCTCAGCCACAGCCATTAATTACTTCAGACCAGATCTCCATTGATCTCAGCCTTAGAAAAAAAAAGATGCAGGAGTAGACCATTCGGCCCTTCTAGCCAGCACCGGCATTCAATATGATCATGGCTGATCATCTAAAAGCAGTTCCCCGTTCCTGCTTTTCCCCCCATATCCCCTGATTCCTTTAGCCTTAATCGCTAAATCTAACTCCCTCATGAAAACATCCAGTGAATTGGCCTCCACTGCCTTCTGTGGCAGAGAATTCCACAGATTTACAACTCTTTATGTGAAAAAGTGTTTCCTAATTTCAGTCCTAAATGGTCTACCCCTTATTGTCAAACTGTGACCCCTGGTTCTTGACTCACACATCGGGAGCATTTTTCCTCCATCAAGCCTGTCCAATCCTTTAAAAATGTTATATGTTTCTATAAGATCTTCTCTCATCTAAATTCCAGTGAATATAAGCCCAGTCGACCCATTCTTTCATTATATGTCTGTCCCACCATCCCAGGAATTGATGAACCTACACTGCACTCCCTCAATAGCAATATTGTCCTTCCCGAAATAGGAGGCCAAAAATGTACACAATACTCTAGGTGCAGTCTCACCAGGGCCCTGTACTACTGCAGTAGGACCTCTTTGCTCCTAATCTTAAATCCTCTCGTAATGAAGGCCAACATGCCATTAGCTTTCTTCACTGGCTGCTGTACCTGCACGCTAGCTTTCAGTGACTGATGTACAAGCACACCCAGGTCTTGTTACACCTCCCCTTTTCCGAATCTGACACCATTCAGATAATAATCTGCCTTCCTGTTCTTGCCACCAAAGTGGATAACCTCACATTTATCCACATTATACGGCATCTGCCATGCATCTGCCCACTTACCCAACCTGTCCAAGTCACCCTGCAGCCTCATAGCATCCTCCTCGCAGCTCACACTGCCACCCAGCTTTGTGACACCCGCAAACTTGGAGATGTCACATTTAATTCCCTCGTCTAAATCATTTATATTGTAAATAACTGGAGTCCCAGCACCGAGCCTTGTGGCACCCCGCTAGTCACTTCTCAATATGTACTAAATATACTGTATGTCAGAATCCACTCAGCCTTTGTTTGCCGTACTTATTACACAGAATTTAGTGTTCATGTATCTGTGAGGATTATTCCTTTGGTACTGTATATCACCAAATGCAAAAGTCAGCCAATGATGTCTCAAAATCTCTTCCATTAGGTTGCCAGTTATTTCGAACTATCCCCCTCAAATACCTTGTCATATGAAACGGTATCAAACATTTCCTTTATCTGAGTAGGATTTTCTGCTGATGTAGATATGGGACGCGAGGAATTCATTGCATCTCTTCCCATTGCTGCAAAACATGTGCCCAAAAAATGGTCACCCTGAAAAAGAATATATGAAACAAAATGATGAAGCTCAGCCTATTATTCTCCTATTACTGAACCGATTAATAGTAAGAAAATGCATACTCACAACTTGCAAATCAGGGTAAGTGGCATCGACAGAGACAAACTCCATGTACCTGGCAAAGCCTTCATTCAGCCAAATGTCATTCCACCACTCCATTGTCACTAGATTACCAAACCACTAAAAATATACAATGTTAATTGGAGGGTCCAATGAGCACTTTAAAAAAGAAACACTCATTTATAATCAGGCAATATAATGTGAATCTATATTCAGGAATTAAGGTATTCAGGTATTAATTAATCTATATTCAGGAATGAAGGTATTAATTCAGGTATTAATTAATATATACAAGATTATTCATCCAGTTTCAACAACAAACGCAACACCGGATGACTATGGTATGATATCACAAAGTATCTTGACTAACCTGATATATAAATTACTTTTAGTCTCGTGCAAAAGGTAAAAGCTAATTAGGAAATATTGGGTGTAACATCGGGAAAGCATTAAAGTAAAATAAAATGATTTGAAATTTTTATTTGCATACAATATGCATAGGTGATAGAATGTAATCAAGAGGGAAACAACATCACCTATATCCTGAATGTCAGCAAGTTGCTTCCTGCTCATCTATACATTCTGATCGCTTACAAATAGTGGCATCAGATTTAATGGCATACAACAGCACTTATTTAAAATTCTGTTCAGCATACACGGCCAGTGCTATCCTCCCTAAATCTTAAATCAGATACTTCCAGTACCTTATTCATGAAGTAAATACTGAATACTCAAATCTTTCACCAATGTCCCCCAAGGATACTACATTTTCCCTCCGCCACACTTGCTCTTCAGTTCGCTCTGATCAAAAAAAATATTTTTCCCGGTCTTCTCATCTGAATATCAAACACCACACTCTCTCCCTCACTTCTCTCCTTCCACCCCCCCCTACACATATACTCTCTCTGAAACTAAAATTATGCGAAGTTCTTCCAGAGTTCCTCCAGCGCAAACCACAAAAACACCACACAATTCTGAATATCAAGGTCCTTATCCGGAAGTGCTGCGCTGGCTGGCTGGCAGCTGCGGCTCACCTGCAGTCCGTCTGTTTTTTGTTGTTGTTGTCTTCTAGTGTTTGTTTTAGTAGAACTTGGTTTTATTAGGTTGTGTATGTGGGGTGTGGGGTGGGAGAAACAGAGTTTTAGTCTCACCCTTCGGGGGGATGCGTGTCCCCCGTCACCATCTGTGCTGAGGCCTAATGGCAGGAGCTGTGCCGGCGGCCTGGTTTGGGCATGCGGTGCTCCAGCAGCGGCGGCGGCCCGGCTTAGAGCTGCGGTGCTCCAGCGGCGGCGGAGGCCCAGCTTACAGCTGCGGTGCTCCAGCGGCGGCGGAGGCCCAGCTTAGAGCTGCGGGGCTCCAGCAGCGGCGGCGGCCCAGCTCAGAGCTGCGGTGCTCCAGCGGCAGCGGCCCAGCTCAGAGCTGCGGTGCTCCAGCGGCAGCGGCCCAGCTTAGAGCTGCGGTGCTCCAGCGGCGGCGGCCCAGCTTAGAGCTGCGGTGCTCCAGCGGCAGCGGCCCAGCTTAGAGCTGCGGTGCTCCAGCGGCGGAGGTCCAGCTTAGAGCTGCGGTGCTCCAGCGGCGGCCCAGCTTAGAGCTGCGGTGCTCCAGCGGCGGCGGCGGCGGCCCAGCTTAGAGCTGCAGTGCTCCAGCGGCGGCGGCGGCCTGGATCGCCTCAGCGCAGAGGGAGAACTAGGAGGGATGAAGCCAATGACTTAAGACTTTTGCCTTCCACCACAGTGAGGAGGTGCCTGGTGAACTCATTGTGGTGGATGTTGGATATGTGTTTATTGTGTGTTTTGTTTTTTTATTATATGTTATGACTGTATGGTAACAATTTCATTCCGACTGAAAGGTCTGAACGACAATAAAGGAATCTAATCTCATCTAATCTAATTATCTAAACTCAAAGACCTTACTCGTCCTTCTGCAGCTTAGATGCCACAAGATGGCCAATCAATCCAATTGGATGGCTGTTGGGTACCTTTTGAGTGACGCTGTTAATTTTTTTTGTTTTATCCATTGTGCTTATTTGTAATGGAGCTGTAAATAAATATTTATGACCATTGTCTCCTGGAATTGAAAACTGCATCGGTAACAGTCTGAAGTCAAATGGCAAGCAATATGCTCTTGAAGCTGACTACAGATATTAACGCACATTACAGGAGGGTAAACAATACCTGATGTGCCAGTTCATGACCTATCACCATGGTAATCCACAGTTTATCTGATGCGGAAGATGTTGCCGGATGAAAAAGTAGAGAGGTCTCCCGGTAAGTGGTTAATCCCCAATTTTCCATTGCTCCCGACTCAAAGTCGGGGATTGCAACTAGATCTAAAAATGCAACAATGCTCAGCGTATATTCTTTGAACATCACCTTTAAAACCAACAATTGTTACAATAATCATATAATGAAAGGAGAAACTTTTGATTAATTTATCAATTTAAACTTAATTTCCCTCCCTTGATAGAACAAAATATTCCCTAACAATTCAAGGAATTGCACCTATAATTTCATGTTTCTCATTGCAAAGATATTCCAAAATGCTTCATGATCTGAAGTACTTCAAGCACCAGATCATAACCTCAACTGGCTCAAAATTCCAACATTCAATTCCAATATTCAAATCTCCTCATGTCCACCCCACCTGTAATCCTCCCTCTCTCATCTCCCTCCCATCTACCACTTTTCTTTTCCACTTGCTAACTCCAATCCTCCCACCACATTTGAAACTGCTGGACTGTACAATATCCTTTGTCTCATATCTTTATTGAAAACTTGGGTTGGACTCACCCTGCTTTGGGAGTGGGTAGTAGATATTGAAGTAATGTTCATAAAATTCCAACAGTTTCACTGCTGCTTCCAAAGCATAATGCGTTTGATTCCATTTATCTGGAGTAGCATAAATAGAAACCTGTTGGAATAAAAATGCCCTTTAATAAAAGGTGTGCGTCTGCACATTCAGTGAAAAAACATTCTAAAAGAATGCAGAAGCCTTCAAAATTTGTTAGGTTTTATTTGAATCCCACGTACTTGGCAATGCATCTAATGTCGTTATTACCACATGCACCATCAACACATTCTGCTTGTCTCCAAATTTAATTCCATTGAAGTAAATACAATTAAATAACCATGTACCAAACTAGCGTTTTTTGCAGAACTGATGTTAGAAGATACTCCTCTGAGGCACCCCTAGGGGGTGGAGGATGACTTTGACTGAGAATACATCCAGACTTAATCTCCAAATTGCAGATTTGGTAGATTTTCCTACTTTAATTTTACCCCTTCAACTAATTAATCCCAGAATCTCGATAACCCACGATCCTAACTCTTCATGATTAGTGACATTTAAATTGGATTGTGCTTTAATTCCAATGTAGTATCTCAGCCTAAAGCAACCTGTAACTGGACCACAAGAACCCATCTTTAAGGGTGCTGACTAGGATCACTGATTGTTATGATAAGTATAAGCCATAGCACAGATTATGGTTTACCACTGCAGCACAGTAACACAGTTGATGCTTTACAGCACCAAGGGCCCAGGCTCAATCCTGACTACTGGCGCTGTCTTTCCAGTGTTTGTACATTCTCTGTGACCACCTGGGTTTTCTCTGGGTGCTCTGGTTTCCATATTCCAAAGACCTGCAGCTTTGTAGGTTCATTGTTTTTGGTAAGTCGTACAATGGTCCTAATGTGTAGGATACTGTTAGTGTACCCAGCAATTGGATGATTTTTGGTAAAGGCCAGTTAACACCATAATACAGCTCACCTTAATTCCTGTTGTTGTTACTGCACTGACGGATTTAAAATCGCAGATAATGAATGCCACCAAATAAGTGCTCATCCTCACACTCATGTCAAAGTGGTCTTCAAAAAGTCCTCCTGCTGTCGGCACAGATTTAACCTACAGAATAAATTCAAGAAAGAAGCTAAGATACATTTTAAATATAATAGTTCATGCACTTGAAGAGCATTTGTATCTATAGCACTTGAAGAGCATTTATTCAACTGTGTGCAAGGTGACTTGTATAGGGTGGACAATATTGAGAGCAATGACTCGATGGTGATTATGTCACATGAGGTGTGTCATGCCATGAACAAGCTGTCCAACAACAAAGCAAGTGCCTTGGATCATATTTCTGCTGAACATCTTAAGTATGCGAGTATGAGGATAGTTCCTCCCCTAGCTATTTGTTTTACTGGCTTTATGATTCATGGCTTGTTACCAGACTCAATGTTGTCTGTCCTGTTAGTGCCGGTTATTAAGGACAAAGCTGGTAAAGTAGGCAGTCTAAATAATTACAGGCCCATAGCTTTAGCCAGCATATTGTCAAAAGTCTCAGAAAGAGCTCTGCTGGATAGAATACATGAGTTAACTCCACAGATAACCAGTTTGGCTTTAAAGCTAAACATGGCACTGACTTATGCATATATGCCCTAAAGGAAATTGTAAACAAATATAGAGGCAAAAACTCTTCAATCCTTATGTGCTTAATTGAGGCTTCCAAAGCCTTTGACCGTGTTAATCACAGAAAGCTGTTTGGTAAAATGTGTCAAAGAGGGGTGCCTAAATACATTGTGAGAATACTGGCCTACTGGTATGCCCACCAGACTATGCAAATAAAATGGGGCAATAGGGTCTCAGCCCCATTTGGGGTTAGCAATGGTGTTAGACAAGGGGGAATTTTATCCCCAGTCCTTTTTAATCTATATATTGATGATCTGTCTAAACAATTGAAAGCCTGTAACACTGGATGCGTGATGGTAATATTTTAGTGAACCATATTATGTATGCAGATGATCTTGTGGTCTTTAGTCCATCTAGCGCTGGTCTCCAGCAGCTCCTTACTGCATGTTCTGTGTATGGTTTGGAACATGACATTAAATATAATGCTAGTAAGAGTGCTGTTATGGTCTGTAGAACCAAAGAGGATAAAAGCCTAAAATATCCTGATTTTAAATTGTCTGACAACAATCTTAGTGTCTGTAATAAGATAAAATATCTTGGGCATATTATTACAGAACAAATGACAGATGATGAGGATATTTATAGGCAACGACGCATGCTGTATATACAGGCGCAATTTGGTGCGTGTGCAGATGTGGTCAAGATGTCGCTATGTAGAGCATACTGCACACCCCTCTACACTGCGCACCTGTGGTCGAACTATTTAAAGACAAGTATGCAGAGACTAAAGGTGGCATATAACGATGCCATGAGAACACTGCTAAGGCAACCAAGATGGTGTAGTGCCAGTAATATGTTTGTGGCTGCAGGAGTCAGTACTCTAGAAGCTATCCCAAGACACCACATGTATACATTCATTAGCAGGATAAATGACTCTAAAAATGTTCTTATTGTGGCCTTGACAAACATAAGGGTTAGCATTACACGCTACAAATCCCAGTTGTGGAGACACTGGTATCGTTGTCTCGTTGTACGACATTGATCATTTTTTACTCTGGATTTTTAACTTAAGTATTGTGGGTTTTTAAAATATATAAATTATGTTTTTATGTGATTTACCATGATTTTATATATATTTATGATATTTGATATGCAATGCATTTTTAATGTAATGTTCCCCATTGTCTGGATCTTGAGTCCGTAATAAAGTTATTATTATTATTATAGTATAGTCAAAACAGACTTGCTTGATATACCACATGCAAGGCATGACATTACTGCATTCACATGGTATTAGGTTGCTGACTGCATAAAAAAGCCCAATGATTAGAAATTGGGAGATTCCACTATTGAGTAAGATAATTTCATACTATGGGCATGTTAGACAGCGCAATATGTTGCTTTTCTCTTTTTATCTTGATTGAGAAATTGGCTTTAAAAGACGGTTCATCAAAACATGGAAAGGCCATCCGTGCAGAGGTGGGTTCAAATTGGGTTGAAGCAAGGATTCTGCAGAAAGATACACAAATAGTTCATAAATTAAATTTAAATATGAATAATAAATAAGAAAACATTTCCACATTATTTTTATGTTCTGTTTCCACATCTGAAATGACATGTCAGATCCCTTGTAAACCATGGGGAAAGTCACTTAAAATGTCACCTTTGGTCACATTCAACTTGAATGTATCAAATGCTATAAAGTGAGAAAGCAGAGTCACAATCTCACTTGTCTTCATCATGTCAGATAAATGGTATTTGTTCACCTCCCCCTTCCCTTTTTTGAAAATTAAAATATACCTGTTTTTTTTACTTTTTCTTGTTGCAGTATTAGCCTTTGAAGCCTTTTGGTAGGCCTCACTAGTTGGCTCCAAGTTGCAGACAAGGTGGGGTGGGCAAGGAAGAATACTGTTCAGTTCACTCAGCCTTCTTTATCCAGGCCAAGACCTCAGCAATGCAGGCAGTGAGCTTTGCCCAGTGGTATTTTTAGGGACAAATGATTTCAAGTGAAACAAAATATATTTCCTCCTATGTGATTAGGATTGAATTTAGTTTGAATAAACAGAAAAAATGTTCCAAGTTTAATTTGTTTTTTAAATAATTCGCTGCAATCCTTAAGGCATACAACAATATTTAGTGATAACTTGAGCATTATAAAACAGAGGAACATTGTGGGAAAACACTTAAATCCATATCACGTTGTGAGTTTAGAAAAGAGACGAAAAAAAAGCTTGATTTTGACTTTAAGGATGCCAAAGGAGGAAAGAGAGGTGGATGGTAGAGTGAAGTGAAGCGAAGTCCAGAGCTTAGAGCCATGGCAGTGGAAAGCATTGCTGACAATGGTGGCCAGTTTGAAAGGTGATTTGGATGCGAGTTGGATGTGGCCCTTGTGGCTAAGGGGATCAGAGGGTATGGAGAGAAGGCAGGTACGGGATACTGAGTTGGATGATCAGCCATGATCATATTGAATGGCGGTGCAGGCTCGAAGGGCTGAATGGCCTACTCCTGCACCTAATTTCTATGTTTCTATGTTTCTATTTGCAAAGGCAGCCCTTTATTAGGGTGCAAATAATTCCCTCTTTAAACACAAAAAATGAACAAAGCTCCTGGAGTTGATTGTAAATCGGAACAGAACAAAGTAGCTTTGCAGTATTGTTACACGTTGAGATAGGATAGATATTCAACTGAAAAAAATCAAGACAAAATAAGCATAAATGTTACAGTTTATCTGTATCATAAGTTAATATTTGAATAAATGGTGAGTGAAATGGAATTCCCGTAATACCGTTACTGAATATGGTCCACAAAACAGGCATTTTGAGCATCTGAGGAGGCACGTTAGCAGTGATAGATTTTGAGAGTAGCAGTTAGTATTTATCCTTTGCTAAATATCCTTTATAGAAGAAAGCCTTCCATCACATTTAGTGACATTCTGAAATTATTATTTTTTAGTTTGAATTTAGTTTGAGTTTAGTTGATTATCACGCGTATGGGGATACAGTGAAAAGCTTTTGTTGCATGCTAACCAGTCAGGGGAAAGACTATACATGATTACAATCAAACTGTCTACAATGCACAGATACAGGACAAATGGTACAACACTTAGTGTAAGGTCAAGTCCAATAAAAGATAGTCCGAGGGTCTCCAATAAGGTAGATGGGAATTGAGGACTGCTTTCTGGTTGGTGATAGTACGGTTAAGTGGCTTGATAACAGCTGGGAAGAAACTGTCCTTGAATCTGGATGTGTGCTTTTTCATACTTCTGTATACTGGAGTGAGACTCATCCTTGATTATGCTGGTGGCCTTGACGAGGCAGTGTGAAGTGTAAATGGAGTCAATGGAAGGGAGGTTGACTCCATATATACTTCACGCTGTTCACCCATATCCTCCGTTGTCAGATTGAAGAATTATATATTGTATCAACTCCATTTTCATGGGGTTAAATTGGATCATTTCAATAGAAAAGAAACATAGTTAAAAGGTATTAATGTCAACATAATTGACTTTTAGGCTACAGTAATTAATTAAGGTTCCGTGGTAACTTGGTTTCTCCTTTTCAAATGTTGGTTCTTCAAACAAAAATGATAAGTATAAATTGTAAAACAGCACTGTACAGGCCAATTTCTCAAATCCTTTCCTTTTATTTAATATAAAATAGTATAGATATATGCTAGGAGTACTCATTTAGTTATATTTTTACCAGAAAGCAAAATATCTGTATACCTACATCAATGTTATGTGATTATATAAATACAATATTATCCTCTAATTATCCTCTGTTTTGTGAGTTACGGTTTGTTAAAGAGTACAAAACCTTTTCTTAACTTAAAAGGCTTACCTTTTTTCCCCTTCTGGTGTTTGGTAACTACTTTTATAAAAGCCATAGAAGCCATTAGATAGATTGGCTGTATAATAGATATTAACCATATAGGTTTCTCCATTTTCCAGAGGCTTGGCATTTTCTAGTGCTATTTGCTCAAAAGGTGGATATTCTAAAATGTTCAAAATGCTTTCTGGGTGAGAAACTCCATATGTGGTTAATGCAATAGTTGCCCTGCTGATGTCCAGGTGCTTGGCATGGAGGATGATGACGCTGGTTTCCTGTCTGACATGAACCTGGATCTTAGCTAATCCCGTGAAGTTTGAAGTGGTCAAATTTGGGTGTAGATGAAGGTTGTAGTGGACTGGAATGATCCTGTTAGGGAGTCTCATCTTGTTCCATGGAAACACCTGACCATTCGTGGCTGTGGGAAGGTATTTATTTTCATGGCCACCAAGACACAGTATGACCAGAAAGAGCACACCAACGGCAAAGAACGTCGAACGGGACAGCATTGCCCAAACTGCAGCGGAATTAAATAGTACAAAGCATTAGTAACGATGCAGAATCAACAATATGAACTAATTTACTACTTTAAATTGTTGAATTTATAATAAATGAGTGATCTCTCCCATTTGCAGGGAAAGATCACTCATTTGACAATACTTTTAAGATACCAGCTTTACCATTGCAATTATCCAACTATTCATTTCATTGTTGAGCATTCAAATCCTGTGTGAAATATTAATGTTTCCCAACAACTATCTAATATATAAGCAATATATAAACATAAATCTAATGTATATTTAAATAATCCCAGTAATAATAGCTGCATCAGTAAATGCTTTGTTCTTTAGACAAACTGCATATTTAGTGTGTTGTGACATTAACTGTACTGAAACAACTTAATTGCAGGAAGCTGCATCAATTCTAATATATACCTGACAAGTTTATTGCAAAATATTTTGGTGTCTGCAATCTAATCCCAATGTTACTATTTCCTGATTTATTTTGCATCCTTTGATTTTGATCCCCCCCCCCCCCCACTCTCATTCAAGGATTGGGGGCTTCTCAGGCTTCATCATCATTTAATTGTCTATCCCCAATTACCGTTGAGAAGGTCACTCAAATTTAAATAATTTACTCCATTACAGAAATCCACACAGATCATTCAATCATAAATAATTATGTAGCTCCGTTAATGGTAACAAGAGGATTTCAGTACAGGAGTAGAGGTTCTTCTGCAGTTGTGTAGGGCTCTGGTGAGACCACATCTGGAGTATTGTGTACAGTTTTGGTCTCCTAATTTGAGGAAGGACATCCTTGTGATTGAGGCAGTGCAGCGTAGGTTCACGAGATTGATCCCTGGGATGGCGGGACTGTCATATGAGGAAAGATTGAAAAGACTTGGCTTGTATTCACTGGAGTTTAGAAGGATGAGGTGGGATCTTATAGAAACATATAAAATTCTAAAAGGACTGGACAAGCTAGATGCAGGAAAAATGTTCCCAATGTTGGGTGAGTCCAGAACCAGGGGCCACAGTCTTAGAATAAAGGGGAGGTGAGAAAAAACTTTTTTACCCAGAGAGTTGTGAATTTATGGAATTCCCTGCCACAGAGGGCAGTGGAGGCCAAATCGCTGGATGGATTTAAGAGAGAGTTGGATAGAGCTCTAGGGGCTAGTGGAGTCAAGGGATATGGGGAGAAGGCAGGCACGGGTTATTGATAGGGGACGATCAGCCATGATCACAATGAATGGCGGTGTTGGCTCGAAGGGCCGAATGGCCTCCTCCTGTACCTATTTTCTATGTTTCTATGTAATGTGAAGAATGGTCCCGACCCGAAACGTCACCTATTCATGTGCTCCCACGGACTGACAAAATTTCTAAGACATTTCTAAGATTACACCATAGCAAGTATTCAATTATACATTTCTTTGGACAATGCTGCAATTGATTAAACTGAAGATTCCTTGCCCTGTAAATTGCACAGTACGGGGTAACTTAATGTTTAAACGTGCAGGAAGGAACTGCGGATTTACACGGAAGATGCAAGCAATGCTGGAGTAACTCAGCGGGACAGGCAGCATCTGTGGCGAGGTGGGATGGGCGACGTTTCGGGTCGAGACCCTGCTTCAGGCTGAAGAAGACATTGCTGAACGTGCAGGTTGCGAGGAACAGGGAACGTCCGCAGTCGTGTGCAAGTGTCCTCAGATTGCTGCCTCAGCTATTATCGACCTTTACCAGAAATTGCATCTGCAGGCCAATTAATTAGTTCCAATTATACTTCTACTATATTGAATGTACAATGCCCTCTTTCAACGGCATGAGTTACTGAGGTTAAACGGACGTTTATACGCCAATTATTAAGATGCAAACCCTCCCCACCATGCAATATAGATTGTTGCTTCACTTACGATTCACTGGACGCGAGAGTCACTGTTGGTTGCAACCTCCCCGCCCGCATTCGGTCGAAATAACCAGTTGCGCGCTGCCAGAAACACTTTTATTTTCACTTTCGAGTTGGTGTTCTTAACTATCGTTTCTCGAATGCATTTATTTTTGCCTTGCTCCCGAATTAATATCTAAAAACAGCGTTAAGCTTTGGTTTAAATTCTCTACGGGGGGGATATTTGCGAGGCACTAAATCATCTGGGGTGGAACATGAGGAAGTGACCGGGAACGCGACGGTTTGGAGCTGGAGCAGCCTGGAGGCCTGCAACAGCACGGGTCCAAACCCCAGACACAACAGCACTTTGCGCAGCTTCAGCTCAACGGCGCAACAGGTGAACGATTTGACTTTTGCATAGTTGGTGCCTTGGACCAGAGAATGGCTGGCTGCTTCCGTCCCTCGTGTGTGGGTCGGAGGTGATTGTAAAGGCCGATGTGGAAACCTGCCACTGGACAGGACAGAAGATAGACCCAGAATGCTGGAGTGACTCAACGGGACAGGCAGCATCTCTGGAGAGAAGGAATGGGTCTCGACCCGAAACGCCACCCATTGCTTCTCTCCAGAGATGCTGCCTGTCCCGCTGAGTCACTCCGGCATTTTGTGTCTATCTTCTGTATAAACCAGTATCTGCAGTTTCATCACACACATTAGATGGGACAGTGGGTCCAAAAGGAATCGTTTCTGAGGTACAGTGGCTTGCAAAAGTATTCATACCCCTTGAACTTTTCCACATTTTGTCACGTTACAACCACAAACGTAAATGTATTTTATTGGGATTTTATGTGATAGACCAACACAAAGTGGTGCATAATTGTGAAGTGGAAGGAAAATGATACATGGTTTCTAAATTTTATTACAAATAAAAAACTGAAAAGTGTGGCATGCAAAAGTATTCAGCCCCCCCTGAGTCAATACTTTGTAGAACCACCTTTCGCTGCAATTACAGCTGCAAGTCTTTTGGGGTATGTCTCTACCAGCTTTGCACATCTAGAGATTAAAATTTTTGCCCATTCTTCTTTGCAAAATAGCTCAAGCTCAGTCAGATTGGATGGAGAGCGTCTGTGAACAGCAATTTTCAAGTCTTGCCAGAGATTCTCAAATGGATTTAGGTCTGGACTTTGACTGGCCCATTCTAACACATGCATTTGCTTTGATCTAAACCATTCCATTGTAGCTCTGGCTGTATGTTTAGGGTCGTTGTCCTGCTGGAAGGTGAACCTCCGCCCCAGTCTCAAGTCTTTTGCAGACTCTAACAGGTTTTCTTCCAAGATTGCCCTGTATTTGGCTCCATCCATCTTCCCATCAACTCTGACCAGCTTCCCTGTCGCTGCTCAAGAAAAGCATCCCCACAGCATTGTGAGATACGCTTTGTGCTCACAATCACTGCTCAAAGACTAAATCTTGGAAGCAAGAGTTTCTTTATTTTTCACGAATCTGCAGACCCGGGTGCCTCTCCAAGTCGAGACACACCGAAGCAGGGATATTTTACTGCTCCCGCATCTGCTGCTCCCGCTTGAGCCTGCAACCCCGTATCCCAGACTTTTATTCCTGCCTCTCTGACCATCTGTCTTTCTTCTGAAGTAAACAAACTTCCCATTATTGACATCATTGTCTGCCAACTCCTTTTTTTTTCCTGGGCTCCATTAATTTATTACCCTTCTCCAACCAGAATGTTTATCTAAACAAACCATAAAAGCTGCTTGTTGTTCAGCAATTAACTTATTTCTAATTTTGTTCAAACCATTCTCCCTACAATTCCAAAATTCCAATTCCTAGTTTAAATACATACGACTAACAATTTTCCAAATTAACTTTACTGAAAAGAAATCTATAGAAGCCAAGCAACCTACATTTTCCAACTTCCCCTTTTTAAGTTGCGATGATACAAAGCGTTGTCCGTTACCTTACAATAACCTCCCCCATTGCTTACAATTTCTTAAAGGAACACACACACATACCCTTACAGCATGTGGCCCACAGCAAACAAACCTATCACATATACAAACTTCCTTATTCATACAAAACCGGTTTTTACACACACATCACATTAGTTCCATTCTTACTTCAATGAGATTGTTTGAAACAACTCAATATTTTTCATAGAAACATAGAAACATAGAAATTAGGTGCAGGAGCAGGCCATTCAGCCCTTCGAACCTGCACCTCCAATATGATCATGGCTGATCATCCAATTCAGTATCCTGTACCTGCCTTCTCTCCATACCCCCCGATCCCTTCAGCCACAAGGGCCACATCGAACTCCCTCTTAAATATGACCAACGAACTGGCCTCAACTACTTTCTGTGGCAGAGAATTCCACATCATTTCTTCCCATGTACATATATTTGGCCCTAGGAACTGATCTATTTGTTCAGCCAGTCCCAAGGGGTCTTCCAATAAACTTTTCATCTCCTTTTTAAAGTTCCTCACCTCCATACTGGTGAGAGGCACATTTACAAATCCCATCCCCCCTTCATTTCCCCCTAACGGGACCTTCCTTAGGGGCTTCATTTGAACAGATCGGTCTGATCTTTGTTTGGCTGCCCTCATTTGAGATCGTGTCATCCGACTACTGCCTGGGACACCATCCCATCCTCGTCCTCACTTTTTATTTCCTCTTCCTTATCTGACTGGCTCTCTCCTTCACGTTCTATGTTTCAATCACAGTTTCTTTCACCCTGTTTCTTCTCTACTCTCCGTGATTCTCTACTATCTGCCTCTTTTGAGACAGGAGCGGACAGGTTTACTGCCGATCCGCTCTGGCTTAGTGGGACCTCCTGGGCAGATGCAGCCGGCGCTGATGGGGATACATTTGGGGGCTGGGATTCATATGGCGGGGGCAGTCGTCGTAGGTGATCATCACCAATTGGGGGCCAGTCAGGTTCATCCTGCTCTCTTTCCGTCTTTAACGGAAACATCCCATTATTGGGTTTCCAGCACTGGGCATATTCCTTTTCTATTTGATTCGGCGTTTCTCTTTCATTCATAAAAACATTCAACGCCTGTCTCACCGAGTCCTCATTTGAACCCAACCGCGGCCACCACACTGCGCTCCCTCGAATAGGCTCCTTCTGGCCATTCAAAATAACAAAACTTTATCATAGTTTCCTTACTCTTACCCTGGGTGTTCCCTTCACCCCATCCGTGCAACATTCGCCCCAACGGACTATCGGGCGGAATGTGCGGCTCCATATCAGTATGAGCCTTATCCTGTTTCCCCGGACCCTTTTTTTCCCGTTCCGGTTTCCCATTGTCTCATCGTACTATACCCGTCCGACAGACCCCGGTCGCCCAGGCAATACTTAATAGTCAGTTTTCTTACCTGGGTCCTGTGCACAAGAATCGCTCGACCGTTCCGTACGTATTCACCTTACACCCCCTCTTGCTTCCCGAGTCTTTCCAACCGAATATCACTCGCTCAAACTGCTGATGGCAAGCAAGGAGATCAGAGACTGCTGAAATCAGCAGGGTGCACCTTCCCCTCCTTCTTTGCCTCCACCAAGCAGCCGGAGTGGCAATCGCGGACGAGCCCCCAGTTTGTGAGATACGCTTTGTGCTCACAATCACTGCTCAAAGACTAAATCTTGGAAGCAAGAGATTCTTTATTTTTCACGAATCTGCAGACCCGGGTGCCTCTCCAAGTCGAGACACACCGAAGCCAAAGAAATCATCCCCCTTTATACACAGAATTTTACATTCAACCTCCCCTCCGGACCCTTCTCCAATCAGGGTCTGAGGTGCACAATCTGTAGGTACATCCCCCCTTACATCCCATATCATACATCGCATGTTCAAACATGTTCATGGTAATGAGCAGTTTCTTGACCAGGGGTGTGTTGTAATATTCATTTATTCTATTAAGCATGCTCAGTTGCTCATGACCTACCCTAGTTTTACTCACCTCCTAGTGAACCCTCTCAGTTCCCCTATATCAGTACTAAAGCTAAGCTATAGTGACAAGGGTCCCATCTATCACTCCATTCCACTGATAGGGATCTCTCTACATCACTCCCTTCTACCGCTATACAATGCTATTACTTCTTACTCAAGGACTCAAGGATGGGTCTGGTAACCTTTAGATACAGCTGTGTCAGAACCCTCTCTCCGGCCCCTATCGGTTCGAATTCTCTTTAAAACTCCTTACTTTAATGGGGTTTAATCACTTTATCCCTCACAGCATGATGCTGCCACCACCATGTTTCACAGTGGGGATGGTGTGTTCAGGGTGATGTGCAGTGTTTGTTTTCCACCACACATAGCGTTTTGCACTTAGGCCAAAAACTTCAATTTTGGTCTCATCAGACCAGAGCACCTTCCTCCACATGTTTGCTGTGTCCCCCACATGGCTTGTGGCAAACTGCAAACGGGACTTCTTGTGGCTTTGTTTCAACAATGGCTTTCTTCTTGCCACTCTTCCATAAAGGCCCGATTTGTGGAGTGCACGACTAATAGTTGTCCTGTGGTCAGATTCTCCCACCTGAGCTGTGGATCTCTGCAGCCCCTCCAGAGTTACCATGGGCCTCTTGGCTGCTTCTCTGATCAATGCTCTCCTTGCCCGGCCTGTCAGTTTAGGTGGACGGCCATGTCTTGGTAGGTTTGCAGTTGTGCCATACTCTTTCCATTTTCAGATGATGGATTGAACAGTGCTCCGTGAGATGTTCAAAGCTTGGGATTTTTTTTTATAACCTAACCCTGCTTTAAACTTCTCCACAACTTTATCCCTGACCTGGGGGTATGGAGAAACCTAAGTAGTTTCGGGTCGAGACCCTTCTTCAGTGGTCAGGGATCAGGGAAACGGAGATGACGGTGATGTCATATCGGTGATTGTAAGCTGTTTGTGGTGTGAAAATGAGAAGCACTTGGGTGGGGGAGGGAGATAGAGATAGATGTTAACAGAATTGAGAAAATTCAATATTCAAGCCCAAAGGATGCAGACTCCCCAAGCCTGTTCCTCCAGCTTGCGGTGTTGCTCACTCTGGCCGTGGAGGAGGCCCAGGACCGAGAGGTTGTGGAATGGAGGAGGAGTTGAAGTGCTGTACACCGATATAGATCATCTGGCATCTGGAGCAACGGATGCAGTAGATGAGGTTGGAGGAGGTGCAGGTGAACTCTGTCGGACCTGGAAGGACTGCTTGGGTCCCTGAAAGGCAAGATTTGCACCGGATAAGGCAGACAGGGGGGGAGATGGGAAGATGTGGCGGGTGGAGGGGTCACGTTGGAGGTGGCGAAACTGGCGGATATATGTTGTATTTGCCGGCTGTGGGGTGAAAGGTGAGGACCAGGGACTCTGCCCTGTTTGCGAGTGGAGGAATTGTTGCGGGGTATGGAGGAGACCCTGGTGCGATGTGGGGGAGGGGAATCCCCGTTCTCTTGAAGAATTTCCTGAACACCTCATCCTGGGAGCAGATGCGGCGTAGACGCCTTACCAGAGAGTGCCGGATAAAAAAGAGAAGTCAGACCTTTGGGGTTCATTCACAGAACAGCTGTATTTATACTGAGATTAGATTACACACAAGTGGACTCTATTTACTAATTAGGTGACTTCTGAAGGCAATTGGTTGCACTGGATTTTATTTAGGGGTATCAGAGTAAAGGGGGCTGAATATTTTTGCATGCCACACTTTTCAGTTTTTTATTTGTAAAATAATTTGAAAACCATGTATCATTTTCCTTCCACTTCACAATTATGCACCACTTTGTGTGGGTCTATCACATAAAATCCCAATAAAATACATTTACGTTTGTGGTTGTAACGTGACAAAATGTGGAAAAGTTCAAGGGGTATGAATACTTTTGCAAGCCACTGTAGGTGTTTCCTTCGCTCATCGGGCTCTGTGAGCTCCTAAAGATTCTCAATACTACTCTGAAGGCTTTGTCTCACTTTCTGCTGCCATGGGCCACAGGTTTTCATGGGTCAGTAGCGATATAGAACATAGAATAGTACAACACAGGAAACGGGTCTTCAACTCATGAGGTCCCAAACCCAACAGAGTTCCAGTCAGAGAACTACCACTACCTCGGTCTTCTATGTCCCAGCCAATATTGAATACAATCTACCAAGTCTCCATGGATCTCATGTACCTTCATCTTCTGGATCACCATGCTAGGAGGGGCCTTGTTCACTACTTTACTTTAGGCCATCTTTGTTACCTCCTCAAAAAGCACAGTCAAGTTTATAAGATGTTGCCTTTCCAAATATGAGTCAATTATTTTCCTTTAGAATCTTCTATCTTTTAGAATAATTCCCGTACCACTGATTAAGGCTGAATGGCTTATAATTTCCTAGTTTTTCCCTCTTGTCCTTTGTAAATAAAGGAACAACAATGGCTATTCCCCAGTCCTGTGGGATCTTGTCTGTGGCTGAAGAGGAAACAAACATATCTGCCAAGGCCCCAGCAATCTCCTCTCTTGCCTCTCTCCATAATCTGAGATACAGTAAATCCCATCAGGCCTTGGAAATTTATGCACCTACATGTTTTCAAAAAACCTAACACCACCTCTTTCTTGGTCTCCACATGCCCTAGAATATCAACATATCCCTCACTGATCTCACTATCTTCCATATCCTCTTGGCAAATACCAATGAGTACCCAGTCAGTTTCTCACTCATTTCCTATGTACTTGAGTAGTCCTATTCTATGCCTGTCAACCCTCTTGCTTTTAATATGTATAAAATATCTTGGGATTCGCCTCAATCGTCCTCAGCAAGGACATTTCATTTCCCCTTTCATCCCTCCGGATCCCCTGTTATTGATCTTTCCTGATTTATTTGTATTCCTCAAGGACCCTGTTCAATTTCTATTTCCTAAACCTCACATATGGTTCCTTTTGCATTTTGATGTTGCTTATTCAAAGCTGCTGACTGGCTGCAACTGGGACCTCTCTTAGACAATAAAAACAAATATATGTTTGCTGCTCCTGACCTCCTCATTGCCAGACCTCAATCAGTATAAGCGAGTTTGGTATTCCGACTGCGCATGCCCAGGTCATAGGTCATTGGCTATAAACATTCTCGGCAGCTTTGGAGCTGCGTTGTGTGCAGGCCTGCATTTAATCCATGGTTGGTGTCGGGCCCAGGTTTCTGGTGCTGGGAGCTGTGGAGTTGCTGCTGGGCCGATCCCGGCCCCTCCCGTGTGTCCCGCCCCTGTCCAGGGGTGTCCGGGGTGGCCCTGGGCTTGCAGCCGGCGTGGGAGGGAGGTGCTGGCTCCAGCTCAGCTTTGCCTGTCCAGGTGGGTTGGCCGGCAACGGCTCTAAGGACATGTGTATTGCGCCCCTCAATATAAGGGAAGGTATCCCACATTGTGGCTGGTGGGCGGGGCCGGCAACCTGGGAGCGGCCACAGGCTTGGGGCGGGGGGTGCGGCCGGCCGGCGGTTCCCGGCCTGTCGGGGAGCGGGTTACTCGGGAGTTGGAGCGAGGCTGGGCTGGAGCCGGCGCTTCCTCTCCGCGCTGGCTGTGGGCCGCTGCTCCAGGCCACTGTCCCATCGGTCCGGGGCTGTCGATTGGCCCGGCGGAGTTGAGCTGGGGTTGGAGCTTCTCTGTGCTGACAGTGGGCCTGGGAGCCGCTGCTCTGGGCCATTGTCCCATCGGTCTGGATGTCTCCAGGGATGGGACACTCGGGGCAGACATGGAGACCCGGGTTTGATGCTGGCTGCAGATGAGGCATGGTTCACTGTGTGTGTGTAGCTGTCGAGAATGTCTCCCCCTCTCCCCCCCTCTCCCTCCCCCCCCCCCCCCCCTCCCTCCCCCCTCCCCCTCTTTTCCCCCCCTCCCTCTCCCTCCTCCTCCCTCTGGAGGAGGGAATTTTTGCCACAGATGGCCGTGGAGGCTGTCAATGGATATTTTTAAAGCAGAGATAGTAGCTTCTTGATTAGTACGGGTGTTAGGGGTTATGGGGAGAAGGCGGGAGAATTGGGTTAGGAGGGAGATAGATCTGCCAGGATTGAATGGCAGAGGAGACTTGATGGGCCAAATGGCTTAACTCTGCTCCTATTACTTATGACATGACCATCAGGTTCTTGAACTGCAGGACACTATACTAAGTACACCCCCACCTCAGCAATGATCGATTATAGAGCTAGTTCTGGTTACACTCCATATTTCACTTTTGCATGATTATGGAGTGGTTCCTTAGTATTACTAATTATTAATTTATTCTATTAATATTTATTGTATATTTATTTGTTGTGTTATTGCATTTGTGTATCTGTAAAGCTACAGCAAGTAAGAATTTCACGGTGTATATGACAATTCGTGTCCCCTGACAATGTAACAAAGTAAGACACTTGTGTCGTATTCAAAGTGCTATTCCAACTGTTCATTTTGTCCAAAGTGAATGGACTCACTTCTACCTCAGTAGGACTTTTAAATGACCAGTAATACATATTACACACTTTTCTGTACAATACACATCTAAAGCTAGGTTTCATTTCACAGTTTTATCTATCAGCAAATGTAGATTTGCTGATAGATAAGACTATGAGGTCAAGTCCAAATTTAGGGTCTGTGCATATTCTTAACATAGGCTATTGCATTAAGGAGATCTTGCATTGTAAAATGAGCTTGTCTTTTGGCTGAAGCTTTATATTGAGACTGTTTGCTGGTGTAGATAGATATTAAAGTATTTCTCATGTAATTTGAAGATGAGATGTCCTCAGTAACTGATTATTTGCCTCAATTTCGATTTATGGGATATTGAATATCTCAGCTTCATGTTCTCTGGAATTACTCGTGATTAAAATTCACAAATCCCTAAAATCTCATGAGAGGAATCTAAATTCAATTTTGCAACCTGCCAATTATATGAAATGGGAATGCAGGTAATATAAAGAAAGAATGCGACTAAAGTGCATGGATCACATTAACAAACTTTTAAAAGGGGTATGAAAATGGCGAATTAATTTTGGAGTGGAACATTTTGGAGAGAGAATAAGGAGAGTACTAGCAAGACAGTACGTAAATAAACTGAAAGGAGGAGATACCCAGGTACACAGGCATAAATGACTCAGGAAAGCGATAGAGGCTAATTGAAAGAAAGATAGCAAATTAAATTGTAGTTTTTTTTTTCTTGACATGGAATTATGAACTAAGAAAGTTAATTAGACACACAATCATTGTTGATCCATTCTGTGAGTCATTCGGGTTTGCCAATATTGCCAATATTACAATACAGTTGTAATGGCTTCATAAGATTGATAATGCTCCATGGGCAAAATCCTTTAGAAAGACTAATCTGTGGATGATCTGATAGAGATCCTTGCAATACTAAAATTGTGCCGGATTATCAAAAAAACAGTTTTCGGGTCCAAAACTTGAGGCCAGAATTATAAGGTAGTCATCAATAGATTCAGTAGGATATTCAGAAGAATCCACTGATACAGGTAGTTCTGCTATGATACGTGTTTCGACAATGTTATCGAGATTGATGAATTACTGAACACTATTTATCTCATGCAGCTGAATTAGTTATAATGTGATTTTTGAGTTGAGCTCCTGTTGAGATAAATGCCTGCGATTCCAACTACTGGATATGGACACTTCTTTGGGCATTTCCATTAACTAAAGCATGTGTTTGGAGGTTAATTGGCCACTTTAAATTATCCCTAGTGCATAGGTGAGTGAGAATCAGTGGGGAGAGTGGAGGGGCAGGAGTGTTGATAAATAAATTGTGGACCTGATGGGCCAAAGGGCCTGTTAGCATACTGTAACACTCTGACTATATGTTTTTTAAAGATTAGTTTGAATTTGCACCCTCAAATTTCTAATATATCACATTAATTGTAATAAAAACAAATCCTTCCTTCTTTAAGCTGACATTGGAGGATGCGTTTGAATGGCAGCATTGACCCGAGGGTTCTCTTTTTTGGTGCTCTGTTACTAGGCAATGACATTCAATTCTATCTCTTCAATCTAATGTCAAATCCACTCCATTACTATTATGAAAAAGCAAGATTATAATTGGACATACAAATGTTGTTGAATGAAATAATAAGTAATAAATAGCAAGAGTTAACAAAAAATTAGTAATTTATAAATTAAAAAAACATTTGTTTTTATTTAAATAATTGATGTATCTGACAATGGGGAAGACCATTTTTTATCTGTACAATATCTGTTGGGCAATTTGATACTTACTTGAAACTGAATTTTAAGTTCTCTTATCACCTCAGACATGATTGTGAAAGAGTACAGAAATAAACGGTGAGGGTTAAGCCTCCAACAGCTGCTCTATGTCATGTGCATTCATATGTTGTCTGTCTGTCTCTCTATAAATGATTTAGACACACAAACATTATAAGAGCAGATGACCAAAAGATTGTCCAGACCTAGATTTTAAATAGCATCTTAAAAGAGGAAAGAGAGATAAAAAAACAGTATCATCAACTCCTTTTGGATCTATTTTGGGAAGCTTCATGTATGGTGGCAGATGTCTAATGTATAACGTCATAGACAATAGGTGCAGGAGCAGGCCATTCGGCCCTTCGAGCCTGCACCGCCATTCAATATGATCATGGCTGATCATCCAACTCAGTATCCTGTACCTGCCTTCTCTCCATTCCCCCTGATCCCTTTAGCCACAAGGGCCACATCTAACCCCCTCTTAAATATAGCTAATGAACTGGCCTCAACTACCTTCTGTGGCAGAGAATTCCAGAGACTTACCACTCTCTGTGTGAAAAATGTTTTCCTCATCTCGGTCCTAAAGGAATTCCCCCTTATTCTTAGACTGTGACCCCTTGTCCTGGACTTCCCCAACATTGGGAACAATCTTCCTGCATCTAGCCTGTCCAACCCCTTAAGAATTTTGTAAGTTTCTATAAGATCCCCCCCTCAATCTTCTAAATTACAGCGAGTACAAGCAGAGTCTATCCAGTCTTTCCTCATATGAAAGTCCTGACATCCCAGGAATGTCAAATGATGAAAGCACATAAATGACTGATCTGCAAGCAACGTCTGAGCTGTTGGGGCCACATCGGGAAGGACCTGTGGCATGATCTTGGAATTGGGCCCAGATGTCAGACCTTGCTATTCATTACTGCCCCCACACCCTTCACTCTCCACCTCTATCCCTCCGCCACTCCCTTATACCCAGTTTACTCATCCATGAGCTTCAGTTGCATCAATTGCCCATCCTCTGCTCATGTCCCTATCTAAGGGAAGGTGTAGGTTTACTCATACAAAGGTCCAATGACACCACTGTGGGGAGGATGTGTGGCCAACACGATCTAAACATTAAGCAGGGGAAAAAAAAGAAAGGTCAATTCAGATTTAATTGGAATAGTTATTCTTAAAAGTTCCAGTTGTGGATGACTTTTGCGGAGATTACATTAAGCAATGTGAGTGAATTGGTGATTGCAATTTTGCACAGATATGTGGTTTGAAGCCCATCTAAGGGATTAATGTGACATCAAGATGGTGCATCATCTGTAGTGCAGGTACTATTGAAACATTTAAAGCAGGCACTATCGCAAGGTTTAAGAAACATTTAGACAAGTTAATTCAGAGGATAGATTTAGATGGATATGGGCCAAAGGCAGGCAGGTGGGATTGGTTCAGATGGGGTATGTTGGTCGGTGTGGGAGGTTGACCCAAAGGGCCTTTCAACGTTGTATGACTATGACTGGTTCAGTTTCAATCATTTCCAGGGAGAAAGATAAAGTTAGTACTGGATGTCAGATCAGCACTCTGATAATGTAGAAACTGTGAAGGAGCCAGAAGATCCTAGAAGTACAGTAACTTGTCTTTTGTCAAACGGGGAGGATTTCCGACATTATTAAGTACTGGTATGTGAATGAGAAAAGATGTGTCAAGAATAGATCATGGGAAAAAGCCATTGCTGGATGGATATGTCTGGAATCAGTTGAATGTGGTGCTATGGAGAAGAAGGAAGGAGAGCCTCCTCTTGTGAGCAACATATGGGATACCTTTGGTGATTTTGTTGTGAGCCTGAATGCACCAGCCCGTCTTTCTTTAGTATCTTTTATGGACATAGATTATTTTAAGCCCAATAAAGTCCTCCCTCTTTATTTCTAACTGCCGGCGTGACACAACCGTCTCAACTTTTTCCATTCCCCTTAACTACTCTAACCTCACTCCCTCTGAAAGTATAGCCCTCCGCTCGCTCTGCAGCAACCCCGACATCATCAAACCCTCCGACAATGGAGGTGCCGTGGTAGTCTGGCACACTGACCTCCACCAGGCTGAGGCCAGGCGACAACTCTCAGATACCTCCTCTTACTTATCATATAACAACCATATATAACAATTACAGCACAGAAACAGGCCCTCTCGGCCCTTCCAGTCCATGCCGACCATTTGTTTTCCCCTAGTCCCATCTACCTGCACTCAGACCATACCCCTCCATTCCCTTCATGTCCATATACTTATCCACTTTACTTTTAAATGTTAAAATCGATCCTGCCTCCACCACTTCTGCTGGAAGCTCATTCCACACAGCCACCACCCTGAGTAAAGAAGTCCCCCCTCACGTTACCCCTAAACCTCCGTCCCTTAATTCTCATGTCATGCCCTCTTGTTTGAATCTTCCCTACCCTCAATGGGGAAAAGCTTATCCACGTCAACTCTGTCTATCCCTTTCATCATTTTAAAGACCTCAATCAAGTCCCCCCTTAACCTTCTGCGCTCCAAAGAATAAAGACGTAACTTGTTCAACCTTTCTCTGTAACATAGTTGCTGGAACCCAGGCAACATTCTAGTAAATCTCCTCTGTACTCTCTCTATTTTGTTGACATCCTTCCTATAATTAGGCGACCAAAATTGTACACCATACTCCAGAATTGGTCTTACCAATGCCTTGTACAATTTTAACATTACTTCCCTACTCCTATATTCAATGCTCTGATTTATAAAGGCCCGTACACCAAAGGCTTTCTTTACCACCCTATCTACATGCGATTCCACCTTCAGGGAACTATTATCCTTAGACCATGATCCCACAGAAGAGCACCAGGCCTTAATCTCACACACCATTTCTGATTTCACCACTTCTGGCTGTCTACCTTCCACAGCCTCCAACCTTATCATTTCAAGCCCCGCACGGCCCATTTTTACCTTCACCCCAAAATTCACAAACACAACTGCCCTGGCAGACCCATTGTTTCTGCTCCTGTCCCACGGAAATGATTTCCACCTACCTCTACTCCATCCTATCTCCCCTGGTTCAATATCTCCTGTCCAAGATATCTCACATGTCCTTTGTCTCTTTAATGACTTCCGCTTTCCAAGACGGGGGTTCCCCCACAGACGGCAGGTCCAGCCCCATTGCTCCTGGGAAATCCTGCTAGTCGGCTCCGGAGGTCTCCCCGGTGTTTCCTGGTACTGTACCTGTGATCCTCAGTTGTGTCGGATGTTCTCTAGCAATCGAGGGATCGTTTACAGTCGGGGGCTTCCACAGCAGCAGGAGATCGCGATATCGCTAGTGCCTTCGTGCACTGGCAGCTGGTCTGATACGGCGCTGATTTCTGCCGTTTTTCTAATCCATGTGAGTTGAGTGAAAGTTGTAATTAATTTTTTTCCATTGAGCTGCTGGCAAAATGTCGCCACTTAAAAAATAATTACTATAAAAGAGCTTTCAGAATGAACACCTCCATGCCACTAAACCATGTTGACCGTTTACTACCCATGACTTGTGATTGGCCTTGAATGGGAGTATTTTTATCCAGTTTGCTGGCAAGCCACCTGGTAATTAAAATGGACAGGAACCTGCCACATCTTCGCCTAAGATGTGGAATAATAATACTGACACAATATTTACAGGTTACACTCCTTTGTCTCTACGTTTATTATCTCCGCCAATCATGGCCTCCTGCCTTGGGTTATACAGCGAACACGCGATCTGACGTCCAAGGCAGCAGATACCAAGATCAAGATATTTGCATATCATTATCATGACTCGTCTCCATGACATCCCTCCTTTACCAGAATTAAACTTTAAATTAATATGTGTGTCACCAGAAAGAGGAATCCAGGCGTCACATCTTACAACATACTTGGTGTCACCCTTGAAGAATCCAAACAAACCAAGTATCTTGGCATCAAATTGCAGAATGATCTACGTTGGAACGGTCAGACTCATCATGCAACAGTGAAAGCAACAGGTGTCCTAAACTTCCTGATGCGCAACCTCCATCATTGTTCAGCTTCTGTCAAGGAGAAGCTGTATTTCACCCTCGTTAGACCTCATCTGGACTACGCAGTTGCAGCTTGTGACCCATACACAGGTAAAAACATTTCATCCATCGAACATGTCCAAAGACAGGCCGCTCGATTTGTTACTAACACCTACGAGAGAGAAGCGAGTGTCACCAAACTTCTGAATTCTCTGGGGTGGAACCCTCTCCAAGACAGACCGTTTGACCTGTTTTTACAAAATGTTAAATGGTCAGCTAGACATAGATTACAAGACCTACAGCAACCCCAAACCAATTAGGAGCAGACGAGGGCGTTCGATCCAATTTGTGGTCCCAGCCACAAAGACAGATGTGTACAGCAATTTGTTCTTCCCACTATTAAAGCATGGAATAATCTCCACCAAACCACGGTTGCCTAGCCAGATGCAACTAAATTTAAAGTGGCACTTTCTTCCCAATAACCCTCTCTGGCTAAACCCCTCCCTTCACCACCTCCAGTTTAAATTCCAGTTGGAATATTTTGGAGGACCAAGTAACCAAGAACCAGTATGTGTTCTTTCTAATATACTTTCTTACGAAGCATATTTGTGCTTCCTTGTGCTTTCATTTGTGTTCCAATAATGGGCCTGTCCCACTTGGGCAACATTTTAGGCGACGACAGGAGACAATGCAGTCACAACATGGTCGCCACATGTTCGCGGGCGGTTGCCGGGGAGTCGCCTTTATGGTCGTGAGAAATGACATGTTGAAAAATTAGCGGCGACCAGAATGAAGCCACCATGGAGAGTAGCGGAAATTCTCGTGCCTAGGGGGCAGTGGGAGTGGGTCGCCAGGAGGTTATAGGTTGACGTAGGTTCTTGTAGGTTGTTACCGGTGCTCATCTTTCATTGGCTCATTGGGGGAAAGAAACGTAAACAATATTTTTTCAGAACCAAGGATAACCGACCTGTAATGTTAATGTCCGCCAAGATTCACAGCCGTGTATCTCTGGCTTCTTAAAAGGTGTCTCCACTCCTTCTCCCCACCTCTTCTCCTCCTTTCTCCCCACCCCCCTCTTTTAAAGGACTTAAGTGACCCTTCCCATACACTGTGCTTTCACCGTCTTAATTACACCGCCAACCTTTCTGTTCATCGTGGTGTGTGTCTGTATCACATTGGCTTTGCACCTGACTTCCACTTTTACATTCCTTTGCAAAATCTATCTCTATCTCCACACTTTGTACATGTTCTACCTTTTGCTGGACAACATGCATCTTTCCCTATGCGACCCTCGTTGCCACACCTGTACCACTCGATCTCACATTCAGCCTTACTTCTTGCTCTACCTTAGGACAGCAAGTTAACTTGCCCTGTCTTGGAACCTTCAGCAGCCATATATTTACATCCCACAGACACCTATCTGAGTCTCGTCACAAATTGAGCAACAGTCTCACCCCCTTCCTGCTTTGTTCTTACTTCTTTGCGGAATAAATGGTGTCGAAATGTAGCATTTGGCACCACCACATAATGACTGTTCAATGCATCAATGGCTTTCTGGTGTCAGGGTGTGTTTTAAACATTTCTCGAACCGCTGGCTTCGCGGTGAGGTGAAGAGAAGCAACGCTCTCCACTGCACCTTCTGCCCCGGCGTATTCTCAAGAAAGAGCCGGCGACTGTCGGCGTAGGCCTCGAATTCCTCCAGCCAAGCAGTTCCACTTCACACTGCCGTTACTCGCATCACCCGTCGGATCGAAGTGTGGAACTCTGCAAAAGTGCCAAGGAATCAGCTCCAGCGGCTGCCATTATGAAACCTTTTTCCGGCTCGTAGCCGCAGATTCAGAATCCAAAATATTCTCGTTGCCAATGTCACATCTTCGCCTAAGATGTGGAATAATAATACTAACACAATGTTTACAGGTTACAGAACCATTCATGTTTTCTTTTCCTTTTACAATTTTTATACGGAAAGAAAATGAGCAGACATCTAATTTCGGTCTTGATTCAGTTTGTTTAATTTTATTTGGCTTAGAACCTCGGTGCATTTTTCTTGTTATAATGAAATATTTGGCACAATTTACATGTACTTTCCGATAAATGGCATGGCTACTGATAATTATATGTCATTTTGTTCGATTGATTAAATTAGTTTGATCTTATTTCCTCTCTTTATTGTTTCTGTTCATCCGTTTTTAATTATACTTTTGACCTGAAATCTGCAAAGAGTGGAGTTGTAGTTACAATGTATTTGTGTAAGAAAGAACTGCAGATGCTGGTTTAAACCGAAGATGGACACAAAAGGCTGGAGTAACTCAGGCAGCATATCTGGAGAAAAAGAATAAGAGACGTTTCAGGTCAAGACTTTTTTAGACCTCTGATTTTCAGGTCTGAAGAAGGGTCTCGCTCCGAAACGGCACGTTCCCTTTCTCCAGAGTAGCTGTCGGACCCGCTGAGTTACTCCAACTTTTTGAGTCTTCAATTACATCGTGCTTTGCAGGCTCATTCTCATCAATCTCACCTCACCAAAAAAGAAGTGATTGTTAGGTAATTAACTTTCACATTCAGATACACTAGCAATGATACAATAAAAGGCCCCATTGTATAAACTACAGACATTATTTTTTACAGCTGAGTTTGGTAAAGAACATCACATTGGTGCATGCATGTCATTCTTAAATTTCAGGCAATCTCTAGATCCCAATTCAAAATCCCCAAGGGCTTCCTCCGACTGCTGAATTAATACTCTAAATCATGTGACATAATTTTTGTTTATTCCCTCATGGGATGTGAGTTGAAGTCTGCTGATGAGGTCAGTGTCTAATGCCCATATAATACTGGCTGAGCAACCAATCTCATTTAAAAAATCTCATGGGCAGAAGAGCTGTTCAATTATAACAATGTACAAAATGGTGAAAGAAAACAAAACTATTACACATATATAAAGAACGCTTTTCAATTTGAATATTCGTGAAGATATCAATGTTTAGAACACGATTCCACATTAGATTGCAATGATTAATGAGGTGAACCAAAGAATTAATGTGGGGGTTCAAAATGTCCCAGTTTGCGATTGACATGGCATTAAAGTGTAAATGAATAAAGGGAAGGGGAGCACATGTTCAGACCAACTTCCTAAAAGTATCAGGTACTGAATATTTACCCGAGAAGGTTGTAACCTTTGCATTGATGAACAAAAGAATACTTTTTTAATTATACTGCAGGGAGTATGATTTTAAAATGTTTTATATTATTTGCTCAAACCCGAACTCACTAGATGCTGGACGAGCAGGCCCAGAGGTTGCATTCATTTCATTTTCACTTTCACTTCTGCCGGGGAATCGCTAGGAACCTCTTATTTGGCAAACGGCAAACTCAAAAGGAATTTGTATTTGGTTATAAAGGTATGGTTTGCATTCAGAATAGTTGCATGGAGGCAGGATATTTTCAAACGATGTTTAGAAATGTGCGGCGGCGAGGGAAGGGGCCGGGGCCGGGTCCGGCCGCCCGGAGAAGTCTAAGTCTGCTCTCCCGGCCTCACACCGACCGGGGCCCAGACACTTGCCCCTTCATCCCGGGAGCAGAGGAGTGAAGGGCGGCGGGGAGTGATACAGCCGGGCGGCTTGGCATCACCTGCTGAGGATCAGCCGCCGTCAGGGGCTAGCGTTGCCGCAGCTCACTGCGCTCTCCAGCCTCTCACGGCTCTCCCGGGCCGGCATCACCTGAACTCGCCTCCAAGCCAAGACCAAGAGTGCTCTAGCAGCGGCTGTAGTCTCCCTCCCCTCGACCTCTCTCTCTCCCTCTCTCTCTCCTCCCCTCTCTCCCCCTCTCTCTCTCTCTCTCCCCCTCCTCCTCTCTCCTCCTCCCCCCTCTCTCTCCTCTCCCTCCTCCCCCTCCTCTCTCTCTCTCCCCCTCTCTACCTCTCTCTCTCTCTCCTCTCCTCTCTCTCTCCTCCTCCTCTCCCCTCTCCTCTCTCTCCCTCTCTCCTCTCCCCTCTCTCTCTCTCTCCCCCTCTCCCCTCTCTCCTCTCTCTCTCTCCCCCTCTCCTCTCTCTCTTCCCCTCTCTCTCTCTCTCTTCTCCTCTCCTCTCTCTCCCCCTCTCCTCTCTCTCTTCCCTCTCTCCTCTCTCTCTCTCTCTCCCTCTCTCTCTCTCTTCTCTCTCCTCTCTCTTCTCTCTCTCTCTCTCTTCCTCTCTCTCTCCTTCCTCCTCTCCTCTCTCTCTTCCCCTCTCCTCTCTCTCTCTCTCCCCTCTCTCTCTCTCTCTCCCTCTCCTCTCCTCTCTCTCCCCTCTCCTCTCTCTCTCTCCCCTCTCCTCTCTCTCCCCTCTCCTCTCTCTCTCTCTCTCTCTCCCCTCTCCTCTCTCTCTTCTCCCTCTCTCTCTCTCCCCTCTCTCTCTCTCTCTCCCCTCTCTCTCTCTCTCCCCTCTCCTCTCTCTTCTCTCTCTCTCTCCCTCTCTCTCTCTCTCTCCTTCCTCTCTCTCCTCTCCCCCTCTCTCTGCTCTCTCTCCTCCCCCTCTCCTCTCCCCTCTCTTCCCTCTCCTCTCCACCCCTCCCGCTTGCAGAGCAGTTTGAATCAGTCTCACGTGTTGCAGATAATACATTTTAAACTATGCATATTTAATTCGCAATAAGTGCGGGTATGAATTTTGACAAATTTTTCCAATGTCTAGTTCTGCTTTTGGTGCTTTTACAGGGCACCTAAAGTCACTCTAGATTCACACTGCACGTTAAAAGCCCTTCGGCCTAATTCTCGATATTAGAAACCAGGAACTGCTGATGCTGTTCTACAAAACATAAAGATCCCGATATGAAATGTCACCATGCCATGTTCTCCAGGGATCCAGCACTTTGTGTCCCTTTTTAACTCTACTTTGCTATTTTGTACAGTCCTTTTCACATTTATCTATCATTGTTCTCGTCTGATCCTCCTCTAATGGCACCACACGCGATGTCCCTTCCAAACTGTGAAGTATCGTGACTTTAGAATGCTTCTTTGTTTCATCTTAGCTGAGTCTAAATCACTTGGTCAAGATCACCTCCCCTTCCCCAGAAGCTGTAAAGGATACGCAATAAATGATGGTTTTGGCAAGTAAATCCCCTTCTTAAGGGGTTGGACAGGCTAGATGCAGGAAGATTGTTCCCGATGTTGGGGAAGTCCAGGACAAGGGGTCACAGCTTAAGGATAAGGGGAAATCCTTTAAGACCGAGATGAGAAAGACTTTTTTCACACAGAGAGTGGTGAGTCTCTGGAACTCTCTGCCACAGAGGGTAGTTGAGGCCAGTTCATTGGCTATATTTAAGAGTGAGTTGGATGTGGCCCTTGTGGCTAAGGGGATCAGAGGGTATGGAGAGAAGGCAGGTACGGGATACTGAGTTGGATGATCAGCCATGATCATATTGAATGGCGGTGCAGGCTCGAAGGGCTGAATGGCCTACTCCTGCACCTAATTTCTATGTTTCTATGTTTCTATCCACATCCCACAATTAAAAATAAACGGTGCTTTGTGTTTAAGACCGACACTTTGTTCACAAGGTTCGTGAATATAACCATATAACCATATAACAATTACAGCACGGAAACAGGCCCTCTCGGCCCTTCCAGTCCGTGCCGACCATTTGTTTTCCCCTAGTCCCATCGACCTGCACTCAGACCATACCCCTCCATTCCCTTCACGTCCATATACCTATCCACTTTACTCTTAAATGTTAAAATCGATCCTGCCTCCACCACTTCTGCTGGAAGCTCATTCCACACAGCCACCACCCTCTGAGTAAAGAAGTTCCCCCTCACGTTACCCCTAAACCTCTGTCCCTTAATTCTCATGTCAAGAATATGTTGCTGATCACCTCTGCAACCCGGCACTATTTCCACGTTTATCTTCGGTTTTGTACACAGTGAGCTGTAGCCAGCAAATTGTAGCTTAAATTGTCTGGAGGCCCTCCATAAACAACTTAAAAACACTTTTCAAAGATTTTTCTTTAAATCTTTCCCTTTGAACAATTGTTTAGATTGAATAGTTTGTTTCCCCACTAACTATGGCCCCACAAAGCAGCTTGGGAGGTCACTACACATATAAACACTGGAAACTGATTGAATTTCTGTCTTTGATGTTCCAGAAAATTGGTCGTGTCCTGACCACAAAATTGGATGCTGTATGATTTTTGGACCATTGTTATGTCTCTGGGCTGCAGATCAGCAAATCCTGGCTCTTGAAGCTTAAAGGGCCAGTCCCACTTGGCCGTCATTTACGTGACAGGCCGGTAGTGACTGTCGCGCGATAGTCGTGCGCGTCATCATGCGTCCGCACAGCCGTCTGGAGCACGTGACGCCATGTGAAGATAGACACGCTCCATGCGCCTGTCCCGTACTACCCACACGCTACCCGGTCGCATAAATGGCGCGCAAATTACGGCACGGGACAGGCCCTCAAATCTAACCATATAACCATATAACAATTACAGCACGGAAACAGGCCCTCTCGGCCCTTCCAGTCCGTGCCGACCATTTGTTTTCCCCTAGTCCCATCTACCTGCACTCAGACCATACCCCTCCATTCCCTTCACGTCCATATACCTATCCACTTTACTTTTAAATGTTAAAATCGATCCTGCCTCCATCACTTCTGCTGGAAGCTCATTCCACACAGCCACCACCCTCTGAGTAAAGAAGTTCCCCCTCACGTTACCCCGAAACTTCTGTCCCTTAATTCTCATGTCATGCCCTCTTGTTTGAATCTTCCCTACCCTCAATGGGAAAAGCTTATCCACGTCAACTCTGTCTATCCCTTTCATCATTTTAAAGACCTCAATCAAGTCCCCCCTTAACCTTCTGCGCTCCAAAGAATAAAGACCTAACTTGTTCAACCTTTCTCTGTAACATAGTTGCTGGAACCCTGGCAACATTCTAGTAAATCTCCTCTGTACTCTCTCTATTTTGTTGACATCCTTCCTATAACTAGGCGACATCTGAGTTGTGCTTGAGCCTTAAATCAATAAGTATTACTGAGAAGTTGAGATGAAGCGACAGTTTCACACCCCATTCAGAACCCAAACGGTCCAATGTGAAGATGATGAATGAGTGCAAAATTATTGTCTGAGTTCCTGTTGGTTTTGGGGTGATGTTTTAAATTAATTAGTTTCCCTTGAATGAGAAAGCAATAAATTATTTGCAGATCTTGAAAAGAGTGGCACAGTGCTAGAATTGCTGTCTTACAATGCCAAAGACCAGGGTTTGATTCTGAGCCGGACTGCTGTCTATTTCGGAATTTGTACGATCTCCCTGTGACCGCGGGGGTTTTCGCTGGTGCTCCGGTTTCCTCTCACTTTCCAAAGAGGTGCAGGTTTGTAGGTTGATTTGCTTCTGTAAATTGTCCCTAGTGTGTGGGATAAAACGAGTGTACGGTGATTGCTGGTCAGTGTGGACTTGTTGGGCCAAAGGGTCTGTTTCCGAGCTGTATCTCCCAAAAACTAAAGCTATAAAGGAAAGTCACAACAACGGTGGGCTGTGTATATGTGGATTGTCAATTGGAAAGCAATGTTCCTCGTATTTGACATTCTGGTGTATCATCTTGTTTGAAATGTTTTCACTTTTTTACATTGCAGAGTTTTTGTCACGATTAATCATAGATTGCAATTCCATCCTCACCATCAAGACCAGATTTGAGGACAAATGGAAAAACTAATTCCAATTGGCCTTGTTATTCTGATTTGAGGACTGTGACCAGTGGTGTTCAGCAAAGATGTCCGCTGGGACCTCTGTTGGCCCATTCTTTGGAAAGTGAACCAAAATGTCACACACGTGACCAGATGTCATCACAAAGTAATACATTAAAAAAACTTGTAAGAGATTGATCTTATTCATTGCTATTTTCCTACCTGCAGAACTGTAATGCATGTCTGCTAAAGATATGAACATTCTAGCTTTTTTTAAATTCGCAGAGTTTGTATAATGCTTTCGTGTGATCTCACACACGCGATCAGTCATATTTTACATCTGACCCTAAACAAACATTGTCAGCATAACATATAAAGATTTCACTTGATAAACCGAAAAAAAAGGAACCATATATAGTACAAAACAATATACCTGTAATGCTTTTGGAATTAGAAGAGATGTATTCCACAATTTTTCATTATTTTGGTCACACACATGACTAAGAATGGGGCCTGTTGTTTGTGATATATATAGCTGACTTCAATATAAATATAGATGGATTGCATAGTAAATTTACAGACAGTACCAAAATTGGTGGTGTTGCTGATACTGAGGAAGGCCCTCAAATTATACATCGGGATTTGGATCTGTTAGAGATGTGGACAGCGAAATGCAGATGAAGTTTAATCTGTTCAATTGTGAAACATGTACTTTAAGAGGTCGAATAGAAGGGGAAATTATACAGTTAATAACAAGGCACAGAGGGATCTTGAGGTCCAAGTCCATAGCTCTCTGAAAGTGGCAACACAAGTAGATAGAATGGTAAGTAAGGCATTTTGAATGCTTCTTTCGGCTCGAGGCATTGAATACAAGAATCAGGAGCTTTATAAAATTTTGGTTAGGCCATACTTGGAGTATTGTATGCAGTTCTTGTTGCCCCATTACAGGAAGGATGTAGAGGCTTTGTAAAGGGTGCAGAAGAGATTTAACAGAATGCTGTCTGGAGTACTGGGTATTCGCTAAATGGAGAGGTTGGACAAACTTGGATTGTTTTCTTTGGAGTATTGGAAGATGAGAGAAAAGGCATCAAAAGGGTAGATGGCCAAAACCTTTTTACCAGGATAGAAATGTCAAAGACTAGAGGACATCAGTTTAAGGTCAGAGGGGGAAAGTCTAAAGAAGAATACGATTATTGTGGCATTTAAGGGGTCTTTAGAGAGGCAAATGTATATGGAGGGATATGGATCAATGCAGGCAAAGGAGATTAAACTTGACGATGCTCGTCATTGGCATTGCCAGCGGAAGGTTCTTTCCTATGCTTCATGGTTCTATGTTCTAATCTGAAATGAAGTGTTGATTGCAAGCCAGGGAAAACATTACAGCCATCTGCATTAATTTATATAGGGATGTTTTTCTATCAGGCTCCAATTCCATACTCAAAGGAGTTCTCCATTTATCATAATGTTTGTCTAACTCTTCTAATCTCTTTTTCAAACTTCTTCTGCACTTTGTTAAAATAATAAACTCCTTTCTTCCACATTTCTGCCTGGTAGATTGATGTCACTGCCTATTTCGTCAAATTATAAGGCTACAAAAAGCTGGAGTAACTCAGCGGGACATGCAGCATCTCTGGAGAGGAATGGGTGATGTTGTCTGAAGAAGGATCTCGACCCGAAACATCACCCATTCCTATCTCCAGAGATGCTGCATGTCCTGCTGAGCTTTTTCCGTCTATCTGTGGTTTAAAACAGCATCTGCAGTTACATCTTACAAATTACAAAGCCACATTATTAATCTTATTTTAATATTTTCCCTTGAATGAAAATCTTGAAGTCTCCAAACTTTATTGACCTTCAGTTAATCAATTCCATGCATGTCATTCTTTACATATTACGTTCTATTTTGCTCTTTTTTGTTCAGTGTAGCTCAGCGAGCTGGAGACTAATGGTGGACATAACATTGGAAACCATGATTATGACACGGAAAATATATGCAGTGAGGAGGCTATTTGGTCAATCATATTTTTCACATGAACAATATGGGCCCCTTCACAAGGGAGGCCTTGTCCCCCAATGCAACCTGTTCCCCCAACACAATGTTCCACCACTTACCCATAGCCCCCACTGCGACGCCTGGTCCCCCAACGCAACCCGTTCCCCACTCACCCGTTCCCCCAATGCAATATTCCACCACTCACTCATAGCCCCCAACTGTGCAGGGGCGGCTCATTTCCCCTTATCCCCAGCACTCCATCCCGCTCCGCTTCACCCACTTTTTAAACTTTAAAAAATTGGCTTAAAACATCCAATTGCACTTGCTGCCAGGACTCGGTGTCCTGTGATTTGCAACATTGTAACGGACAGGGCCAGCAAGTGCAATTGGATTTTTTACAGTGAAAAGTTAAGTCAGCAGTTTATGTAAATGAGACCCCATTGTGACATCATAGCTGCTAACTGCCACTGCAACTTCAACTGATTTTTCTCAAACTGGATTTTGTAAAGTTCCAAATGTGAATAACTTGTAAAATATATCATCAACCTGAATGAAACTTGATACAACACCACTGGACAATGGTGAGCAAAGTGGTGCAAGGAGCAAAATTGTAGCGCTATTGTGTACCATTTTGGTGTAATTCAGGGCATGACTCACAGACAGACGCGCAGACACACAAACAAACAAGATGAGAGTTTTAGTAATATACTAGACTAAGTGGGACCCAGCTTCACATGGGAGGGCTAGTCTCCCAATGCAATCTCCACCAACTCCAATATTGCTGGCCAGTGGGGGGGCTTTCTGGAACACTAGTATGTGGGTTGTGGGGCTAGTATGGACATTGTGAGCCGAATGGATTCTTGAGCTGGCAGCTCAGTCACTCCGGCCAGGCAGCTCAGTCACTCTGGCCAGGCAGCATTTTAGAACCAATAGAGACGCTTTTTGCAAGCATTTTGCAAGCATTTTACAACCAATAGAGACACTTTTTGCAAGCATTTTGCAAGCATTTTACAACCAATAGAGACACTTTTTGCAAGCATTTTAGAACCAATAGACACTCTTTCTGCAAGCATTTTAGAACCAATAGAGACACTTTCTGCAAGCATTTTAGAACCAATAGAGACACATTTTGCAACCATTTTAGAACCAATAGAGACACTTTCTGAAAACATTTTAGAACCAATAGACACTTTTTGCAAACATTTTAGAACTAATAGAGACACTTTCTGCAAGCATTTTAGAACCACATGGAGGACACTCACAGTTGAGCAAACATGTGTTCAGTGCTATTCAGAGCTCAGAGAGACATAACCCTCTGGCTTCCTCCATCTTGCAGAGACTGAGTGACGCACACCACTTCCTGGTTTTATAGTCCCTCCCCCTGCCGCCAGCGGGGGCAGCAGAGAGAATGGGGAAATTGTTAAAAACATTAATATCTCTCTCATTTTTCATCGATGGGAAAAATCCTCTGGTTCAGGAAGGCGGAGGGGGTCTCTGAGCGAGGTGGCCAAAAATGACGGCCGTAGGTGGCGGTGTTCTCTCGGAAATCGCACCACAGTGGGCCAAAAACGGTCAAGATCAGACTTTTAGTAATATAGATAGATGGATAATTTTGATTTTCTTCCATAAGTATGCTTTTAACTTGGGCGTAGTTATACTTTGAAAGATGTGAATGATAGCTTGCCTCAATTAACCATTTTTAAATATGATCCTGAATCATGATTGATTGGTTATGGGGTGTTTGGCATGGTATCATAAACAATTGAATAATCAAGTTCAGGATTGAAACCTAGGATTTGCTTGCTCAGATAACGTGTGATGCATCTCCCTGAAGATGAATTTAGATTAATTTCAACATTTTCTGACCAAAGCCAATACTTTGCACAGATTACATGCAACAGCTCTCTTAATTTAGTGTTTTCATGAATGTGTTTAATGATTTAAGTAAATAACTTCTGGATTTAAATCAGAATTAAGTGTATTTTATCACAATATAGTCATCAATAAATGAAGAAGAGGCTCCAGTCAACTATTTAAAAGACAGAAATGCGTTGGGGACTGTCATTACTATTCCTATGCCTAAATTGCATTAAAACATTATTCATGTTGATTTCCAATTAATAAATATAAGCACAGATAATTTTCAACTAACATGTTTGTTTTTATTCACATAGGACATCATTATTTTCATAATGCATGATGGTTCATTTACATATAGCAACTGATTGACCACATTGATTTTTGACGAGTGAAAAGGAAAACTGCAAAATCTGTTAAAAGTCATCACACGTGACAGCACCACAGAAACCAGCATCCAGATGGCCACCACCAAATACCTAAAACTAATAGGATTCATCACGGCTATTGGCCTTTCAGTTGTCGAGGCCTTGAAATATGACCAGAATAATGAGGAGGAGCCAGATTTTCCAGTCACATCTGACGGGCAGCGGTTCCCCTGGAACAAAATAAGATTGCCTGATACCGTTACACCAGTGCATTATGAACTGCTTATACAACCAAATCTGACCATGCTGAACTTTTCTGCATCTGTGAGGATTGAGGTTTCCATTGGAATGGACACCAATTCCATCATCCTGCACAGCAAAAAGCTGGAAATCACCAGGGCAACCATTGCACTGTTGAAAGGGAATGGATCAATTGGACCAGAAAGCAACCTACATCTTTTGGAATATCCAATTTATGAGCAAATTGCCCTTCTGTCTGATGGACTCTTGTACTCTGGAAATACGTACTTCATTAACATTGACTACATTGGGAATCTCTCAGATAGCTACCATGGTTTTTACAAGGGCAGTTATAAAACACAGAATGGTGAATTAAGGTAATGTTCATAATTTCGAGAACCTGTGTGAAACATGAAAAGGATTGAAATGGATGGGTGGTTGCTGGTGGGCATGAATATGATGGGCCGATGGCTTGGTTTATGTGCTGTATGACACAGTGACTCGGTAATGTCTCAAAAGTAATTAAGAGTGAAACAAATTGAAAATCCAATTGGAAGAAAGGACACCTCTTTTAAGGCTGACAAAAATGCTGGAGAAACTCAGTGGGTGCGGCACTCAGCAGGTTCAGTCTGAAGAAGGATTTCAGCCCTATTTCCTTCGCTCCATAGATGCTGCCGCACCCGCTGAGTTTCTCCAGCATTTTTGTCTACCTTCGATTTTCCAGCATCTGCAGTTCCTTCTTGAACCTCTTCTAAGGCTGATGTAACTATCATTAGCCTGCCATATATCTTACCCTTTAGTGCACCAATTGCAACCTCTGTCGTTACTTTCTTATTTACTCTTTTACATTTTTCTCATCTTTGAAGCTCATTATTTGCTTTCTTTTGCTCCTAGCTTCTTTTCAGTACCTAATTTTAACTCCGTACCTAATACCTTTGTTAACCTATTTGTATTCACTCTAATTCAGCATCTATATCTTCACTTGTAATAAAGGTATAATCCTTACCTTCATTATTCTGAAGCCCAATTTCTAGAATGTGCATTTAGATACTTCAAGTCCATTTCCAGTGAGGAAAACTTACCAGTAATGTCTATACCTGCACACCCATTTATCCCAACTGATTCAAAGGGAATAAAATGAAGCTTTCCATTTAACCAAGGGTCCCAATTATTGATTTGTATTGTGTGAATCTCGCATTCCATTTTAATATGATATCCTTACTTGCTTGAAGATAAATGAAAGCCACTTGCAAAAAAGAGATTTCAAAGGTAACTTGCATATTTTCACCAAATTTGAAAAATACGTGGACTGGTGTTTGACAAATTCATATAATATATATAATTTTAAAATGAATGTTAATTTACCATGTCCAATTGCAATACTAAAGTAAAATGTGATCTAAACCTGTGAAATAAAATCTGCTAATATAACCACTATCTGCTAAAAAAATCTGCTAATATAATCAAAAGTAATTCAGTGCTCAGATTGTGTTTCATCTCTTTTGTGGTAGATATGATAAACTAATTGTCTATCTGAGTAGACACAAAATGCTGGAGTAACTCAGCGGGACAGGCAGCATCTCTGGAGAGAAGGAATGGGTGACATTTCGGATCGAGACCCATCTTCAGACCTATCTGAGTAATTCAGTATGTTCCTTCCTTCAGTCTTGCACAGAAAGTGCACAATGTCCTACACATATCCACATCCACAATATCCCCATATGTTCACAATATCCTACACAATGCCAACAGCTTCTCTTTTCTTCTGATGTATGCAGAGTTTTGGCTTCTACGCAGTTTGAGCCCACTGCAGCACGCATGGCATTTCCATGCTTTGATGAACCCGCCTTCAAAGCCAAATTTACAATCAAAATACAGAGAGAATCAAGACACATTGCTCTCTCCAACATGCCCATCGTACGTATATTTACCGTTCGTTCTTTATTTGTTGACTGTTTTATTATGTGCCATAGTAATTTTGGGCAAAAAAAGCAATCCAATTAAATGTTTTTCTCAGCACTTGACAGGGATTAGGTTTTCCAATTGCATATTTAAGATGAAAGTTAGCTAAGGCCCAGCAAGTACCAGCGCTCAAACTATCAAGATATAAATGTATCCCTGATCACAACTGAGCAATATGGATGTGGCTGTACATTGCACTTCATTTCTGAAGTATTTTCCATTGTCCGTAGTATTGATTTGTCCTTGAAGTATTGGCTACTTGCTAGAAACTTGGATAATGGTACGTGACCTTAAAGTGCAATCCGACATTGTGACACATCTTGGCGATAGCCAACTCTACAATTGGAAATCTCATAAAGCAGTGGAGATATCTGAATCAGACTGAATATGCATTACATTTTGCCCAAATGTGTGCAGGCAGAATGGAAGTAATGATTTCAGCAGTAGATATCCAACAAGGTCAGAGATCCTGTATTAGAGTAGATCATTCAGAGAGTAATGAGATTTTGATAGCAGCAACTTGTTAATGTTATCAAGTTAAATTGCAAATTCATAAAATGAGAGGGTTGTTTTGAAGAGTGAATCATAACAAGTGTTTGGGTAGGAGTGCTTGAGGCTTGATAAAATGTAAATGGACTGTTAATGACAAATACCACAGTTATGGCATTAGTTTCCCTCGGCAGTCAAATAGGCTTGCAACCTTGAAGCCCTGTAGACAAAATATATTCGGAATGTTAAGTCATTTTCCACGTTTTGTTGAATTATTTGTTTTGACAAAAGCCATAATATTTTATGAATTATCCCTTAATTAATTTGCATGAATTACTGGCTTTCATAAAATAAAGAGCTTTAAAAATTATAACAAAATATGAAAACCATCCTGCATTCCATCGTTCCCAGCCTGAAGTGTATGACAACTATCAGTGAATCCATGACTGCAAAAAGATAAACAAATGTAATATGGCATAATGTGTTTTCACCTATTACATTTAATATTGTCAAGACTACAAACGATTATATCTTTTCAGAAAAACTCTATTATTTTAGCTGACGGACTCATTGAGGATCAGTTTGATGTGAGTGTAAAGATGAGTACATACCTTGTGGCCTTCATTGTGGCAGATTTCAAATCGGTTACGAAAGAGACCAAGAGTGGAATTAAGGTGAGTTAAAACTTCTCGATCAATGTGCACAAAATATCATGCAATAGGTTGTGTATGATATGTTTTCTTATGCACACCATATCATTTGAAAATTATTTTAATATAAAGGAGCTCAATGGATAATGAATATGTGTTATCTCAGTATCTCAGTGTTAATAATGTTAGAATTCATTCCAATTTTATAAAATTGAGAATACGTGTTTTTCCTGCAGATTATTTAGTAGTCTTTGATCAAAAAAAAAAATTCAACTCGATTTCCTAATTGTTAAAACAGTGTTGGCAATATGTGCACAACTACATGGTACATTTTTGCTAATGGTCTGGCAATGAATAAGTTTGCCCGACGTCTTTTTGGGGTAACTTTGAATTTATCCTTCATTGCAAAAGCACCTTGCAATATTTGATCACATTGAATGTACCACAAAATTGCAAGTTGGTTAGGTAATATAATGTTAGCACAATATTCACTCAAGGTGTATCTAGAAATACCTATTATTTTTGTCCTTTTCCAGATCTCCGTGTATTCTGTTCCAGATAAGATCAACCAGACTACTTTTGCACTAGATGCAGCTGTGAAGCTCTTGGACTTTTATGAAGATTATTTTACTATTCCATACCCACTGCCAAAACAAGGTAAAGAATGAATGAACATCTCAGACATTTTTTTTTTTCACACTTTACCTTTGTCTAACAAATCTACCAATCAAAATCCCATACCCATACCCATCCATCACCAGGCGTTGTCTTTCCCCCCACCCCTCAGTCTGTAAAAGGGTCCAACCCAAATTTCCCATCCGGGGATGAATAAAGTTTTATTGTATCATATCGTATCATAACATCATGTTCTCCAGAGATGCTGCCAGACCCGCTGAGTTACTCCTGTATTTTATCATTCGACAACTGTGGAAAGGATGGCTGTAAACTTGCATCTATCTCACTTCTTCACTATCTCAATCTGCTTTCTTATTTCCTACTATTAATTCTTCATTGAATTGACAACTGACATATTTAACTTCTTACTATTGGTTGGAACAATAATGTGAGTGCGTCTTACAGTGCCTTCCATGATGTTTGGGACAAAGACCCATCATTTATTTATTTGCCCCCGTACTCCACAATTTGAGATTTGTAATAGAATAAAAATCACATGTGGTTAAAGTGCATATAAAGCAGTATGTTTGGGATCATTGTCTTGCTGTAGAATGAACCGCTGGCCAATGCGGTTTGAGGCATTTGTTTGAACTTGAGCAGATAGGATGTGTCTGTACACTTCAGAATTAATTATGCTACTACCATCAGCAGTTGTATCATCAATGAAGATAAGTGAGCCAGTTCCTTCAGCAGCCATACATGCCCAGGCCATAACACCCCCACCACTGTGTTTCACAGATGAGGTGGTATGCTTTGGATCTTGGGCAGTTCCTTCTCTCCTCCATACTTTACTGTTGCCATCACTCTGATATAAGTTAATCTTCATCTCATCTGTCCACAAGACCTTTTTCCAGAACTGTGGTTGCTCTTTTAAGTACTTCTTGGCAAACTGTAACCTGGCCTTCCTTTTTGCCCCTAACCAGTGGTTTGCATCTTGCAGTGTAGCCTCTGTTTTTCTGTTCATGAAGTCTTCTGCGGACAGTGGTCATTGACAAATCCACACCTGACTCCTGAAGAGTGTTTCTGATCTGTCAGACAGGCGTTTGGGGATTTTTCTTTATTATAGAGAGAATTCTTCTGTCATCAGCTGTGGAGGTCTTCCTTGGCCTGCCAGTCCCTTTGCGATTAGTGAGCTCACCAGTGCTCTCTTTCTTCTTAATGATGTTCCAAACAGTTGATTTTGGTAAGCCGAAGGCTTGGCTGATGTCTCTAACAGTTTTATTCTTGTTTCTCAGTCTCATAATGGCTTCTTTAACTTTCATTGGCACAACTTTGGTCCTCATGTTGATAAACAGCAATAAAAGTTTCCAAAGGTGATGGAAAGACTGGAAGAAAGACTAGGTGCTGAGAGCGCTCTTATACCTGCATTAAGGAGGCAATTAAACACACCTGAGCAATTACAAACACCCGTGAAGCCATGAGTCCCAAACATTACGGTGCCATGAAATGGGGGGGGGGGACTATGTATAAACACTGCTGTAATTTCGTCACGGTGAAACCAAAATGTATAAAAATGGCCTTTATTAAAATCTGACAATATACACTTTAACCACATGTGATTTATTCTATTACAAATCTCACATTATGGTGTACAGAGGGAAATAAATAAATGATGGGTCTTTGTCCCAAACAATATGGAGTGCACTGTAGATACTTTATGTAAATATTCTCTGGGCAACTGTATTTTTTTGTCATTAATTTGGCAATATTACCAAATTACAGGAGAGTTTTACCCCACAGGAAGGTTGGAATATATGGCTGTGCATCATTTACTTCAATTCATTAGGAGTTCCACATGGAACTGGAAAAATAATAATTGCAGAGATATGATTAGGAAGAAGATCAAATGCAGTTCTATCTAGAGAAAAGATGGATTTGTTGCTCTGTAGCATATTTATGCTATTTTGCCTCCTTCCTATGTTGTGTAGCCTTTTTACATGCTTAAATTTGGCATGAAATAATCACTAACATTTTTTTACCTAAAGAAATAAATGTTCTGAAATGGTTGTAACTCACATAGTATATCCCAGAATATTGCCAAATATCGCAACATATTGGAAATGCCGGAACATTTCAAATTGATCCAGGCGTGCTTTTGGAACGTTGTATGCACTTTATCATAATGTTGCTGATTTCCCTACAGATTTGGCAGCTATCCCTGATTTTCAGTCTGGGGCAATGGAGAATTGGGGCCTAACAACCTACAGAGAAACAGCTCTGCTTTACAACACCAAAACCTCTTCAGCTTCAGATAAACTCTGGATTACCATGATCATAGCACACGAGTTGGCTCACCAGGTAATGAAGAGCAGAAGTCAAAAGTTTCAACTTTGAAAATTGAGTACTGATCAGGATAAACTGGCTAAGAGTACTGTGGCTGAATGTGGAAGTGGCAGGACAATGGAAGGTTAAGGCGTGCAGTCGAGTTTGTGTGGCAAGCTTGATGTTCTGTCCCTGCGCCCTTTGACAGCATGAGCAGAGAGCTTACCCCCTTCCATGCCATACGTTTCTACGTCATAGTGATTGGTGAAGTAACTGGTTTGGATAGGATTCTTCTCCGATTCATGTTTCCCCCCCATTGCTGGTCAGGTCTGCGGTCTGAAGGATGAGAATCTGAGGTAGTGTGCAATACCCTCTCAGAGTGACTGATGGCTTCCTCTCCCTCCGCTGTCAACTCTGCTCAGAGAGCCCAGGTCTCTGTCAAAGAGTACGATGAGATAGGTCTTCTGTCATGTTAACCATTCTTCTTTTGGAGTGATTTTCCAAACATCAGATTGATATATGGTCACTGGCAGCTTCTCCCTCTCTCAATGGTAGAAACTTTCCATGTTTGAGTAACGTAACTTGGCCAAGGATACATTGTTGCCGTTGTTATAAATCATGTGTCACCTTAGTTTAGTTAGACAATTCTGCGTGCAATTTTCCTCTTCTCTATACCTTTTGCCTCATGTATTTAAGATGTAAAAATCCATAATCTGTCCCAGACCTCTGCTGTGGCTGTTCTTATTTGGCTATGAAAGCACTCAAAAGTCTCTCAAAAATGAATTAACCTGGCAGTGGGGGAAATTAACCATTGATCTCACTGCTACAGGATATAAAGTATCTGAGTTTCAATGCACCCTGTCAAAATATTATCCTGTGCAAAATATGTTGGGGGGGAAAATAGCTGCAGGGCAGTGCTCAGGATATTAGTGTCCATGTTTATTAATTGATAGTTGAAATATTGTCGGTATACAGCGGGAGAATTTACTTATTCTGTCCAACATTTTATATTTTTCTTAGTGGTTTGGCAACTTGGTGACCATGGAGTGGTGGAATGACCTCTGGCTGAACGAGGGATTTGCCAAATTTATGGAATGTGTCTCTGTGAACATCACATTCCCTGAGCTGCAAGTTGTATGTATTGAAGGCCTTTCCTTAAATAGTTCAAACTATTCCGAGTCCTTTTATAAGAACCATTATGACCCAGCCATTAATTCCATACATGCATTGAGATTTTCAGTAATGATTTGTACTCAAATTCCCATACCCATTTGCTTAATAGTTTGAAGAAACCAGCTGAACCATTAATTGTACTTCTCGTGGGAAGTCAATACAACATGAAATGCAGATATGGTCACTTTTAAAGTAATGGTGTTTCAATGCGCCAGTTGGATAAATGGTCCCAATCTTGCTATTTACCTGTGACACAAAATTACAGTGTGTGCCCTGCCCTGGTTTCGTCCCGAAATACAACCGTATTTAATCGAAGCCATCAGTTATCACATCGATCAAATGTGAAAGGAACTTGATAGTGGAGTAGTTCCTGAGGATTGGCGGGTAGCAAATGTAACCCCTCTTTTTAAGAAGGGAGGGAGAGAGAAAACGGGGAATTACAGACCAGTTAGTCTAACATCGGCAGTGGGGAAACTGCTAGAGTCAGTTATTAAAGATGGGATAGCAGCACATTTGGAAAGTGGTGAAATCATTGGACAAAGTCAGCATGGATTTACAAAAGGTAAATCATGTCTGACGAATCTTGTGGAATTTTTCGAGGATGTAACTAGTAGCGTGGATAAGGGAGAACCAGTGGATGTGGTATATCTGGACTTCAGAAGGCTTTCGACAAGGTCCCACATAAGAGATTAGTATACAAACTTAAAGCATACGGTATTAGGGGTTCAGTATTGATGTGGATAGGGAACTGGCTGGCAAAACAGGAAGCAAAGAGTAGGAGTAAAGGGTCCTTTTCACAATGGCAGGCAGTAATAGTGGGGTACCGCAGGGCTCAGTGCTGGGACCCCAGCTGTTTACAATATATATTAATGATCTGGATGAGGGAATTGAAGGCAATATCTCCAAGTTTGCGGATGACACTAAGCTGGGGGGCAGTGTTCGCTGTGAGGAGGATGCTAGGAGACTGCAAGGTGACTTGGATAGGCTGGGTGAGTGGGCAAATGTTTGGCAGATGCAGTATAATGTGGATAAATGTGAGGTTATCCACTTTGGTGGCAAAAACAGGAAAGCAGACTATTATTTAAATGGTGGCCGATTAGGAAAAGGGGAGATGCAGCGAGACCTGGGTGTCATGGTACACCAGTCATTGAAAGTAGGCATGCAGGTGCAGCAGGCAGTGAAAAAAGCAAATGGTATGTTTAGCTTTCATAGCAAAAGGATTTGAGTACAGGAGCAGGGAGGTTCTACTTCAGTTGTACAGGGTCTTGGTGAGACCACACCTGGAGTATTGCGTACAGTTTTGGTCTCCAAGGAAGGACATTATTGCCATAGAGGGAGTGCAGAGAAGGTTCACCAGACTGATTCCTGGGATGTCAGGACTGTCTTATGAAGAAAGACTGGATAGACTCGGTTTATACTCTCTGGAATTTAGGAGATTGAGAGGGGATCTTATAGAAACTTACAAAATTCTTAAGGGGTTGGACAGGCTAGATGCAGGAAGATTGTTCCCGATGTTGGGGAAGTCCAGGACAAGGGGTCACAGCTTAAGGATAAGGGGGAAATCCTTTAAGTGAGAAAGACTTTTTTCACACAGAGAGTGGTGAGTCTCTGGAAACAGAGGGTAGTTGAGGCCAGTTCATTGGCTATATTTAAGAGTGAGTTGGATGTGGCCCTTGTGGCTAAGGGGATCAGAGGGTATGGAGAGAAGGCAGGTACGGGATACTGAGTTGGATGATCAGCCATGATCATATTGAATGGCGGTGCAGGCTCGAAGGGCTGAATGGCCTACTCCTGCACCTAATTTCTATGTTTCTATGTTACCTTACTGCTTTTCTGCCCTCATACTTGCACACTAATGACTTTGTAAAGGAGCCATAACTGCACAAATAAAGTAAAATTAAAGCAGAATTAAAGCTAGTAAATTTTTATATTACAACAAAATTGGTGGTATTTGTGGACTAAGGTTAACGGGAGATCTAGATGAATGGGGGAAGTGCAGTAAGAGGCGGAAGTGAGGTTAGATGGAATTTAACTCGGACATGTGAGAGGGGTTGTATTTTGGGCAGTTAAACAAGGGTAGGGCATACACTGTCAAAGACAGAGCAGGCACAACGACCTTATAGTATAGATATATTGTTCCCTGAAAGTGGTATACAGGGTAGTGAAGATGGTAGAGACAAGTAACTACAGATGCTGCTTCACAAAGGCTGGAGTAACTCAGTGGGTCAGAAGCATTTCCGAGAACATGGATAGGTAATGTCCTGAAGGATCAATAATGTCTCCTATCCATCTTCTCCAGAAATTCTGCCTGACCCACTGAGTTACTCTGGCACTTTATCTTTTTTTGTGGTGAAGATGGTGTTGGACACACTTGAATTTGTTGGTTACGTACTCTGGGTTGTGACAAGTTGCTGGTTAGACCACACCTGGAATATTGTACATAGATCTGGCCAATCAGCTATGGAAATGATGTCATTACGCTGGAAGGGATGCAGAAAAGATTCACGAGGATGTTACCAGGACTCGAGGGCTCCAGTTATAAAGAGAGGCTGGGTAGGCTGGGACTAATTTCCCTGGTACATAGATAACTGAGGGCGACCTTATAGAGGTATTTAAAACCATGAGGTGTATTTATATAGGATGGATGGTCATAATCTTAATCTACAAACTTAAAGCATACGGTATTAGGGGTTCAGTATTGATGTGGATAGAGAACTGGCTGGCAAACAGGAAGCAAAGAGTAGGAGTAAACGGGTCCTTTTCACAATGGCAGGCAGTAACTAGTGGGGTACCGCAGGGCTCAGTGCTGGGACCCCAGCTATTTACAATATATATTAATGATCTGGATGAGGGAATTGAAGGCAATATCTCCAAGTTTGCGGATGACACTAAGCTGGGGGGCAGTGTTCGCTGTGAGGAGGATGCTAGGAGACTGCAAGGTGACTTGGATAGGCTGGGTGAGTGGGCAAATGTTTGGCAGATGCAGTATAATGTGGATAAATGTGAGGTTATCCACTTTGGTGGCAAAAACAGGAAAGCAGACTATTATTTAAATGGTGGCCGATTAGGAAAAGGGGAGATGCAGCGAGACCTGGGTGCCATGGTACACCAGTCATTGAAAGTAGGCATGCAGGTGCAGCAGGCAGTGAAAAAAGCAAATGGTATGTTAGCTTTCATAGCAAAAGGATTTGAGTACAGGAGCAGGGAGGTTCTACTTCAGTTGTACAGGGTCTTGGTGAGACCACACCTGGAGTATTGCGTACAGTTTTGGTCTCCAAATCTGAGGAAGGACATTATTGCCATAGAGGGAGTGCAGAGAAGGTTCACCAGGCTGATTCCTGGGATGTCAGGACTGTCTTATGAAGAAAGACTGGATAGACTCGGTTTATACTCCCTGGAATTTAGGAGATTGAGAGGGGATCTTATAGAAACTTACAAAATTCTTAAGGGGTTGGACAGGCTAGATGCAGGAAGATTGTTCCCGATGTTGGGGAAGTCCAGGACAAGGGGTCACAGCTTAAGGATAAGGGGGAAATCCTTTAAGACCGAGATGAGAAATACTTTTTTCATACAGAGAGTGGTGAGTCTCTGGAACTCTCTGCCACAGAGGGTAGTTGAGGCCAGTTCATTGGCTATATTTAAGAGTGAGTTGGATGTGGCCCTTGTGGCTAAGGGGATCAGAGGGTATGGAGAGAAGGCAGGTACGGGATACTGAGTTGGATGATCAGCCATGATCATATTGAATGGCGGTGCAGGCTCGAAGGGCTGAATGGCCTACTCCTGCACCTAATTTCTATGTTTCTATGTTTCTATGTAATCTTTATCCCTGGGTAGGATAATCTAAAACTATACAATATTGATTCAAAGTGAGAGGGAAAATATTTGAAAGGGGCAACTTTTTCACACACAAGATGGTGGAAAGGAGCTGCCAGTGGAAGCGATAGAGGCTGGTAAAATTACAATGTTTAAAAGTCATTTGGACAGGTACATGGATAGAAAAATGAAGAAGGATATGGGCCAAATGTAGGCAGATGGGACTAACTTACATAAATATCTTGGTCAACATGCACGAGTTGGGCTAGTTTCCATGTTGTGTAAATCTGTGTGAAACATAACTATCCAGGACAAGCCCGACTTACAAAACAGAAAACAAAACAAAACATATGAGTAATTTTCAGTTTGGTGGTCTGTAAACAGTGGGGTCCCAAGATGAATCACCAGGACCTTTGACTATGTGATGTCAGTGAAAGAACTGAATGTTTCGTAAACGCGTTTGCTGATGACGAAAAGGAGTTTGGGAAACCAAATTTTGAGGATGTTACAAAGATTGTGCAAAAGGGTATAGACATATTAGGTTGTCTCAAATATTTGAAAGAGACAGTTTAAGATGTAGAAATGCTAATTATCCACTTTGGTAAAAAGAAAGTAAATAAAGAGTGACGCTGGAGTACTGCAGAACAGAGCGATCCAGGTATCCTCTTACATGAAACGCAGAAAGTTAGCGTGTAACTACAGGTAATCAGGAAAATAAATGTAATATTAGACTTTATTGCTAAAGGGCTGGTGGATAAAAGTGTGCAAACATGCCACAACTGCATAGGGTATGAGTGATATCGTGCCTGGAGTATTGTATGCATTTTTGTTCTTACTTACGGAGGGATTGGAGATGGCCAGATGGGTCACTATGTTGATTTCTAGGATGAATGAAGTTGGTTTAGGAAGGTTATAGATGAACGAAAGGTGATCTTTTTGGGCCACGAATTTGAATGGGCTTGAGGGGTAGCTGCCAAGAGGATGAGTCCTGGAGTAAAATAATCTAGAACTAAGACGGATAATTTCAGAATAAGGGTTCATCCACTTAAGATGGTTTGAGGAGTTATTCCTTCTCTCAAAGGGTTATACCTGTTTGGAGTTCTTTATCCTTAATAGCCGTAATGAAGAATCATAGAATATATTCATTGTCAAAATATATTTTTAGTCTTTGAGTAGTGTAGCGTTAAATAATAAATTACAGGTGATTAGTTGAACACTTTTGGAAAGGCTTGTAAATGTGAGATTCCAGGGCTAAAATCCAAATGCTTTTGCTTCCCACAGAATGAGTTCTTCTTGGACAAATGTTTCAGTGCAATGGAAGTGGATGCTTTCAGTTCTTCGCATCCAGTGTCAAGTCCAGTGGAAAATCCTGCACAGATCCAGGAAATGTTTGACGAGGTCTCATATGAAAAGGTAAATAGAACAAAAATAAATTGCAATGGCTTTTATGTGCCATTGCAAAAAAAATGAAATGAAGAATTTTATCGTGTGGCTCATTTCTTGTTTCTCCGAATGTGGGAGAGATTGTTAATCTGCTATCTAATGCATTGCTTCCATACTGGATAACTTGTTGAAAGACTCAAGTAGTAATCAATGAATTTATTAGACAAAAAAATTTAAAACAAAACTAATGGAAAAAAGAATATATTAAAATAAACATGAATCCCAAATGTTTCAATACTGGTATAATAAAATGATGGTAGAGGAAATTAAGACAGTTCCTCACATTTTTCCAAAGCACCCACTATTCTGTTTTTTTTTTTGGATTGGAAATGCCACGGTATTGTTTTAAAAAAAAGAAATAATGTAACTACACATCTGATCGTTCAAGAGCAGTAATGGAAAAGTTGCATTCTTTCATAACTGACAGAATGAATGATCACTTTGACACTTGGATTTATGAAATATGGGTCATGCCCGCCTAATCTAGTTACACGTTTCCTTCGCTCCATAGATGCTGCCTCACCCGCTGAATTTCTCCAGCATTTTTATCCACCTACACTTTTAAGAAAATCACTTGCAAGTCGGTTGGGGAATGTGTCTGTTGGTTAATTTGTTTTCACCTTATATAGTTGATAAGATTGAGAGGATCATTACATAGAAACACAGAAAATAGGTGCAGGAGGAGGCCATTCAGCCCTTCGAGCCAGCACCGCCATTCATTATGATCATGGCTGATCGTCCGCTATCAATAACCCGTGCCTGCCTTCTCCCCATATCCCTCGACTCCACTAGCCTCTAGAGCTCTATCCAACTCTCTCTTAAATCCAACATTAATAAAGATGTAAAAATAAAAATGGAAGAAATCTAATCAACTGGGAAGTAGGAGGAAGGAAATATTCTCTGATTGGTGGTGATGACGAGTACATTCCATTTAATATTATTTTAGTCACCAGGTGTGATAGCTATATAAATGCTTAAATATATATGTACATTTTGTTCAACTTGTTTCCAACTGTACAATATGTATTTTTGATGAGGGAAGATATAGAGTGACACTGTTTTAGTTGGTGGAGGAGCATTTAAAAGTTTATCAGCGTAAATTCCAAAAAGCAGCCATGTTGCAATATGGTTGACTAAATATCGATGGTAAGAAATTTGTCTTGCAACTGCTGGCTGCTTTCTCTTTTGTACATTTTGTTTGCCTTTGCATAAAAATGGCACATGTCTAAAGCCAAATTTGTCCCCCCTCATGTTTGACTGGTTTGAATTCCAGGGAGCTTGCATTCTGAACATGCTGATGGACTACCTGACAGAAGACGTTTTCAAAGCCGGCACGATCAGCTACCTTCAACGCTACAGCTATGCAAATGCAAAGAACGAGGATTTGTGGAATAGTCTGACTAATGTAAGCTGAAGTATTTACATCTGCAAAGTCACTTTTGTTAATGAAGCTTCTTTAGAATGAATGTCCATGTAAACACTTTCTGCCATTAATCTTCACTGGTTGTTAAATAGATTTTACATGCGTGGTCATTTTCTCATACAATGAACCAAGAATATTTAATGGTCTCGGGTGAATTGCCGCTAAATTTGTTTATACAGTGCATTCAGAAAGGGTTCAGACCCCTTTGCGTTTCCCACATTTTGTTACATTACAGCCTTATTCTAAAATGGATTAAAAAAATGTTTTTATCATCAATACCCCATAATAACAATGTGAAAACAGGTGTTTAAAATTTTGCAAAGTAAATAAAAATAACTGAAATATCACATTTACATGTATTCAGACCCTTCACTCAGTACTTTGTTGAGGCACCTTTGGCAGCGATTACAGCCTCAAGTCTTCTTGGGTATGGTGCTACAAGCTTGGAACACCTGTATTGGGTAATTTCTCCCATTCTTCTCAGCAGATCCACTCAAGCTCTGTCAGGTTGGATGGGGAGCGTCAATGCACAGCTATTTTCAGGTCCCTCCAGAGATGTTCGATCGGGCTCTGGCTGGGCCACTCAAGGACATTCATAGACTTGTCATGAAGCAACTCCTGCGTTGTCTTGGCTGTCTCCTTATGGTCGTTGTCCTGTTGGAAGGTGAACCTCTGCCCCAGTCTGATGTCCGGAACACTCTGGAGCAGGTTTTCATCGAGGATCTCTCTGTACTTTGCTCCGTTCATCTTTCCCTCGATCCTGACTAGTCTCCCAGTTCCTGCCGCTGAAAAACACCCCCACAGCATGATGCTGCCACCACCATGCTTCACCGTAGGTATGGTATTGGCCAGGTGATGAGCGGTGCCTGGATTCCTCCAGATGTGGCGCTTGGCATTCAGGCCAAAGAGTTCAGTCTTGGTTTCATCAGACCAGAGAATCATGTTTCTCATGGTCTGAGAGTCCTTTAGGTGCGTTTTGGCAAACTCCAAGCAGGCTGTCATGTGCCTTTTACTGAGGAGTGGCTTCCGTCTGGCCATTCTACCACAAAGGCCTGATTGGTGGAGTGCTGCAGATATAGTTATTCTTCTGGAAGGTTCTCCCATCTCCACAGAGGAACTCTGGAGCTCTGTCACCTCCCTGACCAATGCCCTTCTCCCCTGATTGCTCAGTTTGGCCAGACTCTATGAAGAGTCCTGGTGGTTCCAAAGTTCTTCCGTGTAAGAATGACGGAGGCCACTGTGCTTTTCAGGACGTGCAATGCTGCAGAAATTGTTTTATACCCTTCCCCAGAACTGTGTCTTGACACAATCCTGTCTCGGAGGTCTACGGCCAATTCCTTTGTCTTCATGACTTGGTTTTTGCTCTGACATGCACTGTCAACTGTGGGACCTTATATAAACAGGTGTGTGCCTTTCCAAATCATGTCCAATCAATTTAATTTACCATTTGTGGACTCCAATCAAGTTGTAGAAACATCTCAAGGATAATTGATGGAAAGAGGATGAACCTAAGCTCAATTTTGAGTGTCATAGCAAAGGGTCTGAATATTTCTGTAAATGCGATATTTCAGTTATTTATTTTTTTAATAATTTAGCAAAATTGTCTAAACACCGGGTTTCACTTTTTCATTCTGGAGTATTGTGTGTAGATTGATGATTTAAAAAAATGAATTTAATCAATTTAAAAATACAGATGTAACGTAACAAAATGTGGAAAAGGTGAAGGGGCCTGAATACTTTCTGAATCATTAATTTAATCTTGTGCATTAGTTTAGAATGCTACATCAGACAGTTTGAATCATTTCTGTTCATTTTATTTGTCATTAAACTTAGAGTTCTTGACTAGGTAGCCTGGTAGAAGGAGCAAATAAGTTTGTTAGTTCTGGGGTTTTTATCTTTTCTTGTTTGTGTCTTTTTCAAAATTCTTTCTTTTTAATTTATTTTCTTCTTTCCCTTTTATCCTTTTTCCATTTTTCCGATTTAGTTATTAGTTTATAAAATGTTAAAACAGAAGCTGTACGAAAATTGTATAATTGTTATGTTGATTACTTTCTCCTTGAACAATTGCTCCTAATCAAATAAATATTAAAATACTTCGGCAGAGCTTAGCGCTGAGGTGGACAATGGCAGAGCTGCCAAGCATGCAGGCAGAGAGGAACTTGCAGTCTAAGTTCTTATTGTGCTGAAGGTGAAGCTAAAACGGAAGTCAAAACAGAAAATGAGATATGTGGATAAACTGGGAACCAGTGTAAGTTATTGGGCAGAGGGGTTTGTGTAAGTATGATGCAGGTTAGCATAGAAGCGACAAACCTTTATAGCTTTCAAATATTGAAATACAAGAAAATTACATGAAAACAGCATCCCTCTTCTCATCAGAACTGCCCCCTCCATCCTTTAAGCCTAGACTTAAAACCTATTTCTACTCACAAGCGTTTCTTGAGGTCCTCTGAGGGAGCGCTGTATTTATGTATTTATGTATGTATTGTTAGTATGTAGCACGTTAGTACCAACGAGAGTTGTTTTTAAATGTGCTATAGAAATAAAATTGACTTGACTTGACTTGAAAGCATAGTTTTAAGGTTTATTATTGTCATACGTACTGAGATACAATGAAATGCTATCCAAACAGATCATGTATACTAGGGTTACACAAAAGGCTGGACAAACTCAGCGGGTGCAGCAGCATCTAAGGAGCGAAGGAGATAGGCGACGTTTCGGGTCGAGACCCTTCTTCAGACTGGTCAGGGATCAGGGAAACGAGAGATATAGACGGTGATGTGGAGAGATAAAGAACAATGAATGAAAGATATGCAAAAAAGTATCCATGATAAAGGGAACAAGCCATTGTAAGCTGTTTGTGGTGTGATGTATACTATACATGAATACAATCAAATCAAACTTCAATACGTTAGATAGAACAATGGTACGTTTCTAATCAATTAAGTGATCCCATGTTTTTTAAGCAAATGATTAAGATAAATGTTATTATGTTAGATTTGCCATTCTGATGATGCACATGGAAGCAGGCTAAAAGTGCCAACATTTTGCAAAATAAATTCAGCCTCGTCTCCTGGTTCAGTAAGTCTTGATGTTAAGTAACATTCATATTTGCATAAACATTTCAATTCAAACATAATCTTGAATTGAAATTTAGGAGTATAGTTGGTTGTGGAAAAATCAGAATTCTGTATTTCACAACATGAATTAAAAATGTGTTCTAATTTTTACTTTAAAATTAATATTCACGATATTTCATGATAAAATTTAATCCTGATTAGTTATTCTTTGATATCCAGTGTCTCAGTATTCAATCAATTAATATTCTCAAATTGTAATAATTTTACCACTGATCAGTGCAAATGCTCCTTGTACCTTTTGTTTTTACTGCTTGTAATTAGCTCCTGTAAACTTAAGTGAAGTTCCACATCGGACTTCCAACTTAGCTGAGATGTGGACTCCCTATGGAGTCATGCAATGATCCATAGACTGGAGAGGATGTTTCCACCAATGGGAGAGTCTAGGACCCGAGGGTACAGCCTCGGAATAAAAGGATGTAATGTAAGGAAGGAGATGAGAAGGAATTTATTTAGTCAGAGGGTGGTGAAACTGTGGAATTCATTGCCACAGAAGCCTGCGGAGGTCGTCATTGCGTATTTTCAAAGTGGAGATTGTCAGATAGATCAGCCACGATTGAATGGCAGAATAGACTAGATGGACCAAATTGCCTAATGCTGCTCATGACATGAACTTGTGTTACCTGGAGCAGGAACACCGAATCTCTTCATTTGAATGGAGAACAACAGTTCTGAGAATGAATCAACTAATTTTCATTTTTTTGAATTAACATCTTTAAAGGCTTAAAAGTGTTTTGAGTGATAAAAGTTTTGTAAGGTTTTAATAGTGTATTTTAATTGTTCAGTTGATTTTAATGGTGTTCAATGTTTCTGAATCTGAATGTGATTCAGAGCTTAACAGCTTGGCAGTCTCAAAACCGTGGCGGTGTAACTCTGTCAGGGCAGGAAATTCTGTTTAGGATGCCTTGATCTCAATGCCTCCTGCCCATGCTCACAACACTTAACGACCCCAGGAGATGGCATAACTTCATGTTGATTCAGGATGACTTTGAATACAGTAGAGTTGTCTCAATTATCCAGTGTCGGGAAAGTTGGACAAGGTGGCCACATTTGTAAATCATCATGTGCCAATAGAGGACACGCTGATTTAAATAGTGCTTTGCTTCTTCTACACAAGGTTGGTTAGGTTCTGGCATGTTTCTTCAGGATTAGTGGTGAAGCTGGATTCAATTGTAATTTTCAAAGGGAAATCGGTAGGTAGCTGAATGGAAGGAATTTAGAGAGCTGTGGGAAGTCAGTGAGGTGGCTGGATTTCTCTGATGTGGTGTCAGTTCTGAGGAAGGCTGGTATCCTCCATGCAGCAACACTCCAAAGGGCCTGTCCCACTTGCCGATTTTTTTTTTTTCAGCGACTCCCGGCGTCATATCAGGCTCGCCTAAATATTTAGAACTTTTCAAAATCCAGCGGCGACAAAGAACAAAATGCCGCGACACTTGAGAAAACACCGTGCGCCAATACGTCACCACGCTGTGTTATGCCGCATCACCCCGGAAGAATCGCCAAGCGAGACACGCCCTTTAAGATTATGATGTGACATTCAGAACATTTTTCTCAGGATGGAAGATTCAAATACTAGAAAGCATAGCTTTCAGGTGAAGGAGGCAAAGATTAAGGGAAAGGTGCAGGGCAATTTATTTGCACAGAGGATGTTGAGTACCTGGAATGTGCTGCCAGGTTGGAGGTTGAGGAAGATACGATAGGGTCATTTAAGCGATTTTTGGATAGGTACATGGATATGCAGGGAATGGAGGGATATCAATTATGCACGGGTAGATAAGAGATGGTCTTGGCACCATGTTTAGCACTAACATTGTGGGCCGATGGACCTGTCTTGTGCCGTAATATTCTATGTTCTAAACTGCTTTATGTGCAGTACCGAGAAAAATCGCAAGATGGCAATATGGGCTGTGATTCATGTACATGAGTTGAAGTAAATTAAAGAAAGATGTGACATTTTTGAATATTCACATTTAAATTTCCAGCATTGGTTCATGGAAGATACCCTTGATGTGAAGACAATGATGAATACTTGGACGCTACAGAAGGGGTTCCCATTGGTAACTGTTACCATGCAAGGAAGACAAGTCCTTTTACAGCAAGAGTACTTTCAGAAAGGCACTAATAACCAAGATCCAAATTCAGAAACTGCAAGGTAATATTTCTATTCCATGTCACTAATTTCTTGCCTAATCTTGTTTGCACTATTTCTATTACCTGCATTTTCTCTGTAGCTGTACCACTATATTTTGCATGGTTTGTACTTGTGTATGGATGATATATGTCCCTGTCCCACTTAGGAAACCTGAACGGAAACCTCTGGAGACTTTGCGCCCCACCCGGAGGTTTTTTTAAATAACCGCCGGAACATAGAAGGAGCGGAAACCACTTTCGACCATTAGGGAGACTGACAAAAACCTCCGGGAACCGCACGGAAACCTTGGGTGGGGTGCAAAGTCTCCAGAGGTTTCTGTTCAGGTTTCCTAAGTGGGACAGGGGCACTATCGTGTCAATAATAAATAATAATATACCAATAAACCTCTGACACCTAAAGCACCATGACAACAAAAGATTGAATGATGCGTGGGGAAAACAGGATACCTTTAGGTTTCTGCAGCACACCATTTTATAGCATGAAACGGAAATCGAACTTGATTGTTCAAAGTTACGAACATGAAAAAAATGCAGAATTTGTGCATGATGTTGTGGTTTACCTCCGTAACCTTTCACCTCAGTCCTTGTGTCAGATTCAAATCCTCTCAGATGGAATATATATTTCCACTCCATATTTACAAAAAAGTCCTAAGTGATCACTTTTAGTTCGGCTCACAGTAGACACGAAACCTCAACACGATACTTTTAAGTTTAGCACCAACTGGCAACCACACCCAGATAAGCCACAAGGGAAAACGTAATGACAGTGTTCTGAAATTGGGATGAATGAACGGCAAATTAAACATTGGTAGAAGAACTTTGTTTTTGCAAGACTTTCACTGTATGGCATTTTAATTGATTCATTCTGTTCACAATATGCCCAAGTAGTTAAGTCTCTATACTGCTTTTAGGAATGTGTCTATACCATTCCTGGAACGTTAGGCATTGTTGTCCAAAGCACTGCAAATAGAAAGACCAGTTGTACAGCTGTGATAAGTTTTTCCTCGGGTGAAATGGCATGACAACTCTCCAATCTAACCCTGCTACATCTAACAGAAAACAAATAATGAACAAATGACAACTGCTTGTGCCGGAGAATTTCAAATCGGCACCTACGTAAATTGAATCTTTCTTTATGTTAGAAATTAGATGTGCAGTTAGGAAGCATCTATGCTGGTATTTCCAATTTGGAACTTTACATTAAGAAGAATAAAATCACGATCCCCCAACTTCTAAGGATGTTTGCCATGTATTCAGTAGCTATTTTAAGTTCCTGCATATCTTCATAGTTGGCCTTCATTTGTAAGCAAGCTTTGCAGTTGAATGGTGATGAATAGGTGGGACTCTTATTCAGGACTGTTTTCTACTGCAAGCAGCATTTCACTTTCATCAACAGGCCAGTTAGCACAGATAGGAAATGAATCTGCAGACAAAAGAGGCTTGCAGATGCTGGAATTTAGAACAGAAAGTACTGGGCTAACTCAGTGTGTCATGCAGTATCTGTGGAGGAAAAAGGGAGAACCACTATCCTCACCTCAGTTTTCATCTTTTTCCCACCAGCCTCTACATCCAAAGGATCAGCCTCTGATATTTCCACCAGTGTCAACATGGTCCCATCACGTCTTCCCCTCTCCTGAGTGTGGTGAATCTGTGGCATTCTTTGCAACAGAAGGATCTGGAGGCCAAGTCAATGGATATTTTTAAGGCAAAGATAAATAGATTCTTGATTGGTACGGGTGTCAAGGGTTATGGGGAGAAGGCAGGAGAGTTAGAACAGCCATGATTGAATGGCGGCGTAGACTTGATGGGCTGAATGGCCTAATTCTGCTCCTATCTCGTATGACCTTATGACCTCATCCTTCTGCTTGCCAAGGAGACCATTGTCTCCATGATTTCCTGGTCCGCTCAGATCTCCCAATGCACCTCTCTCTGTCTCCTGGGGCTTTTCCTTGCAACCGAAGGAAGTATAACACCTGTCTCTTCACCTTTGATGGAACTGTCTTGATCTATTTTTTTTAATTCATTGGTTGCGTAGGGCTACAGTGGAATATTGTTTTTAATATTAATGAATAGAATTATGTAATTTATTTTTGATCTGTTTAATATTAGTATTCAGTTAGATATTCCATTCCTTGCCACTCACTCGATAAAGCTTTAAAGTGATCCATAAGCATTAATGTCCTTACTGTGTTTTCCTTTGTAGTTATTTGTGGCACATTCCACTAACTTACATCACAAGCAACTCTAACATCATCCAGAGACATCTGATGAAGACTAAAAAAGGTAAATATGTTGGTACTTAGTTATAAATATCCCAGGCTGCTACGAATGCAGTGCCATCCTGGCGTCCAGGCAACAACTCACCAATTTTATTTTCATAAAAATATGTTATTTGGACATCGTTCTATGCTATGGTAGTACCTTCAACTGAAGAGTAAAATAAATTTGTTTGCAAGTTTTTTTTTTTGACATTGCAAAGCCACCGTATCAACAACTGCCAAAATCAAGGAATTGGAATGCTGTTTCAAAATGGACTGATGAGAGTCAAAAGGAGGGCCTTCCTTTTGACTCTTTGAAGTCCAGCAGCCCCAGGAGGGAACCCAGCCAATCATTCCTGGAGGAACCAATCGACACAGTGTGAGAGTAATTTGTCTTGCATATGAAAGAATAGAGACATTTGTTGCAGATGCCATGACTTTTCTCGCATAGAAATGTGGCTTGTACGTTAACAAAATTAGCAATATTCCGTGAAAAATGCAATGTTAACACAATTCAATTCAATTCAATTCAAATTTAATGTCATTGCACAGATACAAGTATGGGTACAACGAAATGCAGTTTAGTGTCAGTACGTAGTGATAGCATGTTTAGATAAATGCAGATAAATAAATACAGATGTGGGAATCTATCGGCAGGACTCCGAGTTCAGCAGTGCGATCGTGTTATTGTAGAAGCTACTCCTCATCCTGCTGGTGCGGGACCTGAGGCTCCTGTACCGCCTCCCCGATGGTAGGAGGGCAAACAGTCCATGGTTAGGGTGGGAGGGGTCCTTGATGATCTTCCCAGCCCGTCTCAGACACCGTTTTCGGTGGAGGGCATCCAAGGCAGGGAGCGGGGCACCGATGATGTGCTGGGCGGTTTTCACCACCCGTTGTAGTGCCTTCCTGTCTGCTACGGTGCAACTGCTGTACCATACCGTAAAGCAGGTGGTCAGGATGCTTTCGATGGTACAGCGGTAGAAGTTGGTCAGGATCTGGGGGGACAGGTGGGCTTTTTTGAGCCTCCTCAGGAAATAAAGGCGCTGCTGCGCCTTTTTGATCAGCTTGGAGGTGTTGAGGGACCAGGACAGATCCTCCGAGATGTGTACCCCGAGGAATTTGTAGTTGGAGACCCGCTCCACCTCAGTCCCGTTTATATGGATGGGGGTGTGTCTGCCCCCTCTGTTCTTCCTGAAGTCGACAATGATCTCCTTCGTCTTTTGGGAGTTAAGGACGAGGTTGTTATTGGCACACCAGGTTGTCAGGTGCTGGACCTCCTCCCTGTAGGCTGACTCGTCGTTGTCGCTGATCAGTCCCACCACCGTGGTGTCGTCGGCAAATTTTATGATGGCGTTGGAGCTAAACTTAGGGATGCAGTCATGGGTGAAGAGGGAGTAGAGGAGAGGACTGAGCACACAGCCTTGTGGCACGCCAGTGTTCAGTGTTATAGTGAAAAATGCAATGTTAACATAGAAACATAGAAAATAGGTGCAGGAGTAGGCCCTTCAAGCCAGCACTGCCGTTTAATTTGATCATGGCTGATCATTTAAAATCAGTACCCCGGTCCTGCTTTTCCCCCGATATCCCTTGATTACTTTAGCCCTAAGAACTAAATCCAACTCTCTCTTGAAAACATCCAGTGAATTGGTCTCCACTGCCTTCTATGGCGGAGAATTCCACAGATTCACAACTCTCTGGGTGAAAACGTTTTTCCTCATCTCAGTCCTAAATGGCCGACCCCTTATTCTGAAACCGCGACCACTGGTTCTGAAAGGTTCTTTCAGATGGTTTGATGGGTTTTGATTTGCTTTCTTTCAGATTTTATCATGCTCTCAGAGGAAGTGAGCTGGATAAAGTTCAATGTGGATATGAATGGCTATTACATTGTGCATTATGAAAATGACGGATGGGATGCATTAATCAAACTACTGAGGGAAAACCACACATTCCTCAGTAGTAACGACCGAGCAAACCTTATCAACAATGCCTTTCAGCTTGTGAGGTAAAAAAAACATTTGAGCTGATCTCCATTTGTTCCTTAGAATTATTAGAGCAGTTTTTGTATTTCAATCATCTTCGATTAGAATTTTCTTAATGGCATATTTTTGTTACATCTGGACCTGTCAATACATATGTCATTCACAGTTTTATAATTGGATAGAAAGCTATATATTTTAATGTTACAAACATTTATAACACAACTAGTTTAAATGAAAAGGCAATAAAAATAATTTACAGTGGATTGTCAAAACTAATAAATCAATATCAATGTGGGCAAGTGGGCTTATTTATTTTAAATACAAGTAATTTAAAATGATATTAAAGTGGAACTACTGGATGTTAAAGGAGATCTGGTGCCCATGTGCATAACCCATTACAAAAGTCAAATGTATCCTTGGGGGAGTATAGGAGATTGGGGAGCAGGAAAAAGAAATGGGACATGAGATAGCTCTGGGAGATATGATTAGGGAGAAGTCAGTGAGATTTTGTCCGTACATTAAGGGGGAAAGGGAGAGTAAATAGGGCTCCTCAGAAATCAAAATGTGGAACCACAGGAGATGGGCAAGGATCTCAATGATTATTTCTCCTCTGTTTTACCTGCGTAGAAAGAAGGCTGTGAAACCTGAGAAAGTTAATGATGATGTCATGAAGAGTCAGTGTTAAAGTCCAGGAAGTGTTGCATGTCCAAAAATGTGTCAAGGTAGATAATTCCCCTGGGTCTGGTCAGGTACAACCAAGAACACTTCAGGAAAGTAGTGATAAAATTGCAGGAGTTGCCTGAGATATATGTGGTTCAACAGGATAGGTGGCTGATGATTTTGCTCTTTTCAAGAAGGGCTGCAAAGAAACAACTGAGAACTATTGACCAATAAGCCTAACATATGTAGTAGGAAAGTTACTGGAAAGGATTCTGAGTGATAAGATATTCATGCATTTGGAAAGAGAGGCTTGATTAGGGATAGTCAACATGGCATTATGTATGGGAGATCGTGTCTCATGAATTTGTTTTTGTATAACTAAACAAGAAGGTTGAGGAGGTTAGGACTGTAGATGCAGTCTTTATGGACTTCAGCAAGGCTTTTGATAAGATTCTGCATTGTACGCTGCTCTTTAGATTGGATTGCATGGGATCAAGGATGAACTAGCTAACTGGATACAGAATAGGCTTCATGGTCAAAAGCAGTGTGGTGGTAGAAGGTTGTTTATCGGACTGGAGGCCTGTGACTTGAGGTGTGCCTCAGGGATCAGTGCCGTGCCCTTTGCGGTTTGTCATTATATAAGGTCATAGGTGATAGCAGTAGAATTAGGCCATTCGGCCCATCAAGTCTACTCCACCATTCAATCATGGTTGATCTATTTCTCCCTCCTAACCCCATTCTCCTGCCTTCTCACCATAACCTCTGACACCTATTTGGATGAGAATATACAAGGCACAATTAACATGTTTGCAGATGACGCTAAAAATAGGTGGCATGGTAGACAGAGAAGATGGTTATCAAGAATTACAGCAGGTTCTTAATCACCTGGGCAAGTGGGCAAGGAATGGCTAATGGATTTTAGTTTGGGTAAGTGTGGGGCACTGCATTTTTGGAAAATCAAACGAGGGCAGGACTTTCAACGTGAAGGGTGGGCCCAGGGGAGTGTTGCAGAGCGCAGTGGCCACATTTAGAGTATTGTGTTCCGTTTTGGTCATCCTGCCTGAGGAAAGATGCTGCAATGTTGGAAAAAGAGCAGAGATTTACAAGGACCATGGGTCTGAACTATAGGGATAGATTGAGCATGTTAGAAATTATTCCTTGGATTGCCGGAGACTGAGGGGTGATGTTAACAAAGTTTGTGAAGTCACTAGGGGAATGGATAGGGTGAATGCACAGGGACTTTTTCCTAGAGTAGAAGGATCAGAGATACAGAGTATAGGTGTTGAGTGAGTGGGGAAGATTTAATGGGAACCAGAGCGGCAACTATTTCATAAAGGGTGCTGGGTATATTGAGTAAGCTGCCAAAGACAGGCAAGTAGATTAACAACATTTAAATGACAGGGAGAGGAAAGATATGGGCCAAACATGGCCAAATGGGACTAGCTTAGATGGGGCATCTTGATTGGCATGGACAAGTTGCGCCTGCTTTCGTATTTATCAATAAATAAAAAATAAAAAACTTGTCTTTTACTCGGGCTTGGCAAGATTCTCGTTATTGGAAAATATTAGCAATGTCTTGGACTCATAAATCAATGAAAAAACAATTTAATAGAATAATGTATGCAGTACAATAACTGAAATAAGAAAACCCTAAGATAATTTGTACTTAATTTTTTCCTCACAAATGTAACGTTGCTACGAATTGAACTACGAATTGGCAGATATGATTTGAATTTTTGCTAATTTTATTTTCTACCGGTAATTTGAAAAACCTTTGTGGTTCTTTATGTTATTAATGTACCCCTGACTTTTGCAATCCTGAAGGTCCAAACTGATATATAAAATATATAAAAATAAATACTTTAATAATATATTTTATTTATCAAAATTATGAAAGAAGCGACATTCTGTCAAGCCTAGTTATATATGGTATTAATTGCCTCTATTAGCAGCAGATTTGTATCTATAAAATTATTGTTTTACACTATTTCATTACAATGATATACACTGCGTTAAAATGGATACAATTCAGTAACATGATCTTCTGTGTTCATCAGTATAGGGAAGCTCCCACTTGATAAAGCCCTTGCCTTGACGCTGTATCTGAGGAATGAAATCAGCACCATGCCAGTCTTCCAAGGCATGAGAGAGCTCATACCCATCTATAAGCTTATGGAGAAGAGGGAAATGGTGGAGGTTGAAACTAAAATGAAGGTAGGATTAAACAATAGTAAGGTTGGTTGGGAAGGTGCTACAGACTGTCGCTGTGGTAGATGGTTATGTTAAAATGTGTTTTTGTTTGTTCCTTTGCTTTTATATTTATGACTACCTTGGCAAATGAAATTCCTCATATGTTGCAGAACAAACTTGGCTAATAAAGTATTATTGCGATTGTGAAGTGGAACTTTGGAATGATACTTCATTCCCCTGCAGAATCTTATACATTAATGTATATATACCATGTTGCTTGAGGTTGTAGATCTGTCAGATAAGCTGTAAGGGTGAAATATTTGTCTTCATTCTTAATCCATGACAACCAGTTATTTGAGGCTTTGGGAAACCTCTCATGCAGAAATGTTGATAGAGAATGGATCTCTGAGATGCATATAATAGCACTTCCTTTGGCCTGGGAGGAATTGGATAGTTTCCTCCACCTCAGTGTGCTCAGCTCTTCCCAAACCCCATGCTCAGATTCTTCAGTTTCCAGCTCCTCCACCCAGGGTTCAGAAACTTCCTCTGATTTCCAACTTTGCCTGGATTTGTTAGTTGGTTGGTTTCTACCTATCAGTTGTGTTGGCTGTGAGGCAAGTTAGCTACTTAGAAAAAAATAATGTCTTTGTCAGTTGCACCAGAATGTCCAAAATGTTATTCCAGTTTTGGTTGCCTGGAGATTTCCTCCGATTCTTATTTATTTTTGCATTGAATCTGAGTTTAAATATATTTCAGTTTAATGTGATGACGAGCAAGTGCTCTTAAGAACAGTCATAGGCTTAATACCACAGGAGTAAATGCACTCTCAAGACAGATCCAAGAAGCGTTCGTGTTTTGCAGTTCAGCATCGCACTTGATGCACACAACAGTGCAATTGAAAAGTACTGGTAATCTCCATGTTCAACACATTGAATCATCAAATGTTTTACTTTTTTATTTCATTCCAGGCGTTCATAGTTGATTTATTTAAGAACCTGATTGATCAGCAATCATGGAGCGATGATGGTTCCGTTTCGGAACGGCTGCTACGTAGCTCGCTTCTGCTGTTTGCCTGCGTTCGCAAGTACCAGCCCTGCGTTGACAAAGCAGAGGAATATTTCCGGAAATGGAAGGATTCCAATGGTACTTTGAGGTTGGTTCAAACTGACAGCTGATAGTGACTACATTACACCACGTCAATTAAGTGAAGAGACGCTGCAAACATTGGAATGAGATTGTATTTTCTGTTATGTGCTAAAAGCTGATCCAAAGACGAGGGAAGGAACAAGCTGATATTTTCCTCCTCGGAGAATCAAACCTCTAAAGGGCCTGTCCCACCAGCGTGCCACGTACGGCCTCGTGGGTCAATTCCACGTCAAACCGCGGAGCCGTATGGACCGGGTCCCGACATCATACTCACCAATCAGCTGGGCAGGAGGCGGGCCAACTGAATTTGGACGTCGCACGGTGTCTGGCGGTGATGTCATCACGCAACGGCACGCTGGGTGGTGATGTCATTGCGCAACGCCACACGCTAGGCGTACGCCGTCCAGACGCTGCGTACGGCGTCAATGCCCGTCGGCCGTTGCCGCGCGGGATTTTGAACAGCGTCCGTTTTTCGGAGCCCCACGCGATGTCGGGACCAGCCCCGCACAACTCCATTCGGCTCTGGCGATCGAAGTGGGACCGGCCACGCGAGGCCGTGCGGCTCAAGCGACCACGTTAGGTCGCGCTCGCCGCATGCAGTCGCATACTGGTGGGACAGGCCCTTAACTCAACATCTTATATTCCTCCAACAGCGTTATTTTCCTCAAGTATGTCCTGTTCCACTTTTACAAATACTGTAGTAGGTTAATTAATTCAGAGTGAACAGAGTTGTAAAGGTTTCTGTACACATGTTTTCCCCTAGTATTGGGATGTTAAGGCTTATGTGCTTGTAGTCAGCAGCTGGTTGTACACATCCTTAACCCAGAATGTACAAAAATGGAGGAGACTGACCAGAGCGTCTCCAAATCAGTAAATATGAAGGACCCTTGACCAAATGGAGGTGGTGGTTAGAGTTTCAGTCTGCTCTGGAGTTTGTCAGATGGTTACATTTGCAAGATTCGCTTTCAAGGAAAAGCTGAGTCACATAGGAAAATAATCGTGGACTTGTTCAAAGTGCATTCAGAAGGAGGCTGCAGAGACCTGGATTGGGTAGACCGATGTGTTAAAGCACTCCACAAAATTCAACCTGACATTGTTTTTGGAGGGGTAAAAGCCCAGAGCCTGAAGTCTTGTTTTAATTTGAGTTTAGTCTATTGTCTCGTATACCGAGGTACAGTGAAAAGCTTTTGTTGTGTGCTAACCAGTCAGCGGACAGACAATACAAGATTACAATCAAAATAGTTAATAAAGACTCTGTGCACTGATACTGCTTTATTTTAATAGTTATGTTAGTGTATAGCAGCATTAGAATGTTTAGCATTACGTGTCATGGTTGACAAGGGTTGACAAATGATCAGAAAGCGGCACTTGCTTTGTTTCGCTTCAGCCTCTAGCAGGAAACAACCTATTGGCTTGTTTGCAGCAACCCCTCTTTGCTGCTAGCACTTCACTCCTTTCATTTTTGTTCTAGAACCTCCCCTGTTAGTTGACCACTGCTCCTGCCTTCAACCTTCCATTTGCACCTGGAGCCTTACAGCTGGTGCTCCACTCTCTTTTGAACCTTTCACTGAAAATTGGCAGTGATGAAATAGCACTTACATTAGTTTAAGCTTGGTCTGAATTTGCAGAACTCTATTCTCTCTAATCCAGTTTTGACAGATTTATCAAAACCACGGGCAACAGGAATACCTTGCAGTTTGGCGCCAAAAGGCTGTTTACTGTGCCGGGGATAAATCTCTCCCAGAAAATACTCTGTCATACCCTTCACAAGCTGTTACTGATGTTGTTTTGTGCTGAAATCTCTCTTGGCCCTTTTGCTAGATGGTCAAGCATTTGTATATCGTATTTACTAATCCTGTTTAATCTGATTTCATCTTCTTCCAGGATATACTTAACTTGTCCTGGCATTTCAGTTTATTTCAACTGATCCTAATGCATTGACTCTATAATTGGAATATTCCAGCAGCTTTAATAAACAGAATACTGGTGAACCACTTTTGATTTTTCAATAAACAATCTATTGCACCAGATGGTGTGTCTGCAGTGATGGTGCAAATGTATCCCATTAATTTCTCAGCTCCTTCCACAGATACTGTTTAGCCTTTTAATGTTTACTCCATTTATGGGTTTTATGTGATTTTCAATGGTTTGAAGTTGTTAAATATTCTTTTTCTCTTTGTTGACAGTTTACCCACCGATGTTGTGACAGCAATCTTTGCAGTTGGAGCCCAGACACAAGAAGGATGGGATTTCCTGTTTGAGAAATATAGATATTCTCTCTTTACTTCAGAGAAGAGTAAAATTAAGGCTGCCTTAACAATCAGCAGCAATACGGACAACCTTCAGTGGTAAATTACATATCAAATACTTTTTTTTTTCGGTGGGAAATTACCTAAATCTGCCATAATCAGTTCCCGTGGGGTTTCTCTGAAATATCGTGGCAGAGTGAATCTTGTAAATTCCTTGGGCAAGCTTTACTTTTATCAAAAATTCTGTATAGAATCATAGAAAATAGGTGCAGGAGTAGGCCATTCGGCCCTTCGAGCCTGCACTGCCATTCAATATGATCATGGCTGATCATCCAACTCAGTATCCTGTACCTGCCTTCTCTCCATACCCCCTGATCCCCTTAGCCACAAGGGCCACATCCAACTCCCTCTTAAATATGGCCAATGAACTGGCCTCAACTACTTTCTGTGGCAGAGAATTCCACAGATTCACCACTCTCTGTGTGAAAAATGTTTTCCTCATCTCCGAACTAAAGGAAATTCCCCCTTATCCTTAAACTGTGACCCCGTGTTCTGGACTTCCCCAACACCGGGAACAATCTTCCTGCATCTAGCCTGTCCAACCCCTTAAGAATTTTAAAGTTTCTATAAGATCCTATATTAGATTCTGTATAAGATTCTATAAGAAAGAAGAGGCCTGATAAATTTGTGTCCTTCATGATGAGGCTACATAAGAATATAGTGATCGCTGCCAGAATTGTCAATGGAAGCCTGGAACACGTGCTGTTGGCCTTTCACCTTAACTTCTTGTTAAGGAAGGGATTAATAAGGCCCAAAATTGGAACCTTAAATTCCCCAACATCAAATAAATTAGATAATATTTATCACTTTCACCTCCATCATAATGCAGAATATTAATTAACGTTGCAAATTGTTAACAACTTGGGAATTGTCTGATAATAATTTGTTAACTTTAGAATCACGGTTTGGTATTTGCAACTGAGAATATAAATAATTAGTTGTTAGGGTTATGGTTAATTTAGCTATAAAATCGAGGTTATAATGGAAGTTCTCTTATATCAGTCATTCAGCATTAATTGTCAGATTTGTGAACAACAGACCGACATCTGGAATACACATTGATGGTTAATTTAGAATTAAACTCATTGGGTGTACGAGCAGTTATCGGCATTAGGCAACCATTCCATTGTGTAGCTTAAGATAACATAGTCATAATACAAAGTAGCAGAGGGAATGGGCTAGAGGATTCTGATTTTAGATGGCAGTTCCACAGAGTGGATCAGCTTGCCACAGAATGTTCCACAGAATTCGAGAATGAGGTGGAGATCAGATGCCATTGCATTAAATCTCCAGTTTTGCTTTCAGAGACGGAGCATAAATGTGCAATGTTAAGAGGCCAGATCTACTTTGCATCTACCAACTCAATTTTAAGCGTGGGATGGCTTGTGTATTCATTCATTTACATGGGGTGACCAACATTAATTGAAAAGGTATGTGTGGGCATAAATGTCCCTTTGCTAAAGTAATTTCTGCAATCTTGTTTGTTAATTGGAAGAGTGTTATAGAAGGAGTTCAATCATTTTGGTATCAATCACTTCATAAACATATATTGGTATCTCAATTAACCATGACCCTTGTTTTACGATTAGGTTGATGGATCAAAGTTTGGAAGGTGATATTCTCAAAACACAAGATTTGCCAAACATCATTATTATGGTGAGCAGAAACCCAAAAGGACATCATATTGCTTGGGACTTTTTAAAGAAAAACTGGGACAAACTGGTTGAAAAGTAAGTATCATCATACAACTTTTATTAGTTAACCAGACTAAGTGGGACCCGTTGGGTCCCAGCATCACACCGGAGGGCTGGTCACCAACGCAATATTCCACATCTCCACCAATTCCAATAGTGCTCCGCAGGTGGGGGGGTGGGCGGGGGCTTTAAAGAGGGGGGTGGGGGGAGGAAAGAGGAGGGGGGGGGGGGTAGAGGAAAGTGGGGTACTGGGTTTCCAAGAGGGCTAGTATTAGGCATTGGTTTATTCGGAGCCAAATGGATTCTTGGGGGGGGCAATTGGGAGGGGGGAGGGGAATTTTAAGAGAGGGGGGGGGGGGAAAGAGGGAAAAACATTTTGAGGGGGGGGGGGGGCCACCCGTCAACCAAAATCCCATTTTTTGAAACAAACTCTTTAAAAAGGCGAGGCAAGCAATTGGGCTGCAGGGTGAGAAGGGGGGCCACATCAAGGGGGACGGAAAGATGGAGAGACATGACCCTTCACTTCCTGGGTCTAGCAGAAGAGGGGGGCTTCACGGACCACTTCCGGGGGTCCCTCACTCCTTCCCCCTGATGGGGGGGGGCCAGCAGAAGAAGAGGGGGGTCTTTCTTTAAAGACATTTATATCTCTCTCATGTTTTCATCTAAGGGAAGAATCGGGGGAAGGAGGGGGGGGGAGAAGGGGGGGGACGGCCAAGAAGACGGCCGTAGATATCGCAGCAAACAGAAGCGCAAAAAAACAAGTTTCTGGACTTTTAATATTAAAAGCAAAGAGATATTCATAAAAAAAAATTTTTCTGCTGATAAAGCACTGCTTGTTGCTGAGAAAGTAAGTTTGTTAATGTTCTTTGGCTAAAACGATATTTCAAACACTATTGGGGAGTGAAAAAAAAGTAAAATTCATGATGCCTCAATTAAAAGTGAGGGGGGGAAGAAGAGGGGGGGAAAATTCAACATATCCCTCCAAGAGGGGGGGGGGCTAAAAGAGGACGGGCCATTGCAATATTTTGATCCAATCTACATCTTATTTTGTAACAGAAATCACTTGTATTTACATTGGTTTGCATCAAGGGGGGAAAGAGGGGGGGGGGGGGAATAATGAGGGATTTCAAACTTTGTTAGGGAATGATTCATTAAGAGGGGGGGGGAAAAGAGGGGGGGGGGGGAAAGAAAAAAGGGGGGGGGTGAGGATTGGGGGGGGGGGAGAAGAGGGGGGGGGGAAGAATTGAGGAAAGAAGGGGACTGGTTAAGACATATCTGTGGAGTGGGGGGGGGGAAGAAGGTATGGGGGGGGACTTTCGGGGGGGACCCTTCTAGAAAGAGGGGGGGGGAGAGAGGGGGGGGAAAGGTGGGGGGGAAAAAAGGGGGGGGGGGAAGGGGGGGGGGGAGAAAGGGGGGGGGGGGAAGAAGGGGGGGGGGGGGAAAGGGAGGGGGGAAAAGGGGGGGGGAGAAGAAAGGGGGGGGGGAAAGGGGCAGGGGAAAGGGGGGGGAAAGAAGAGGGGGGAAAGGGGGGGAAGAAAGAGAGGGGCGGGGGTGGGGGGGAGGGGGGGGGAAGGAAGGGGAAGGGGGGGGGGGAAGGGGGGGGGGGAAAGGGGGGGGGAAGGGGGGGGTGAAGGCAAGTGGGAAGAGGAGGGGGGAAGAGGGGGAAGTTTGAGGGGGGGGAAAGGGGGGGAGAGGGGGGGAGGAAGAGGGGGGAGGGGGGGAAGGGGGGGTGAGGGGTGGGGGTGCTGTTTGGTAGAGTGAAAACGAGAGCTGGGCAGGGGGGGTGGGAGAGGAGAGGGTGGGGGCAGGGGGAGGGAGAGGGAGGGAGAGAGAGAGGGAGGGAGGGGGAGAATGTATGTGTGTAGGTGATATGCATGGGGGTTACCTGAAGTGAGAGAAATTCAATATTCATACCACTGGGCTGTAAGCTGCCAAGCGAAATTCTTATTTTTTTTGAGATGCTGTTCCTCCAATTTGCGTTTAGCCTCACTCTGACAATGGAGGAGACCTAGGGCAGAAAGGTTAGTGTGTGAATGGGAAGGAGAATTAAACAAATCGGTCTGTGTTTAAAAGAAATGGAAACTTTGGAAAATTCTTGCAGGGGACAGTGTGGCTCTGTAGCAAATAGCAAGAGAACTAATATGTGACAAACCCTTGACCTCATCCTTCCCTATCTACCGAGTGCAGATGCATCTGATAGCATTACTTCAACTAACCATCTTGAGTCCCCTCTTTACATCAAGTACACCCTCTATTATATTGTATGGCTGCACAAATGAGTTAAATGCGGCACCTCATAAACTGGGCAACCGTGAGCAAAGATGTACTTCACCACATCTATGACCTCACGGGCACCATTGCGAACAAGCCACGGGATCAACCCAGACTCACTGAACACCTATGATCTTTTGAGTTGGAGATTTCCCAGAATTTACAAACCTCTGAATGAAGAAATGTCTCCCTATCCCTGGTCTATATAGACATCACTTAATCAATGAGACCAAGTTCTTAACATTTGGCTGAGGAGAAAAACTCTGGGCATCTAATCTGTAATCCCACTGGGAAAATTCAGTCTCAATGAAATCACTCTCCTAGATTCCAGTGAGGTTTTGTGTTGTTTCGGACAAAGTGAATAACCTCACGTTTTCCTTTCCCAACTCCTACACCTTATTCTGTCCATTAATCTTTCTAGACTCTCTGCATTCTCCCCTTAGCTCATTTTGCCATTAGCTTCTATCAACAGAAAAAAATCAGTGCTTAATATTTTGTCCTACATCTGACATGAATCTAAATTATAAGCAGCTAAAGTCATAGTCCATATTCCAATGGCAATCATTAATAACAGCGTTACAATTTGAGAATGACTCACTTACTTTATGAAGTTCTTTCACTCTTCAGCTAAAAGCCCTTAGATTACGATTATGGTGATGTTTATGAAATTTGTTTCTTGGAAATTGTCCCAATTCTCAGCTTTAAAATACATTTGGACAGGTACATGGATAGGATAGGTTTAGAACGATATGGGCCAAATGCAGGCAGGTGGGACTAGTATAGATGGGGCACATTAATCGGCATAAGCAAGTTGGGTCGAAAGCCTGTTTCTATGCTGTACGATTCTATGACTCTTTACAGTTTTCTTGAAAACAGTATCAGAATCTTAATTTACTACTGTCTTTAACTTCCCAGGATATCTAGATCGCTGCCAGGGAGTTTCAAGGTTCTTTTGATTTTTTGAAAACAATATTTCTCATTTAGAACACAAAGAACACAAATAACAAGCCCTGTGGCCTACAATGACTGTAGCAAACATGATGCCAAGCCCAACTCTGATATCTCTCCATTTCCTGCATAATAATATCCAAAGGTCTCTTAAATGCCACTGTAGTGTGTCTTGAATGCACATCAATTGGGAATAATGAGAGGTTTCTTTAGATGTTTCTCTTTGTTTATCTATGGGCAAACCTTTTAATAGCATTTCCCTGCTAAACTTGATAATTTGACTTTAGACTTTTGTAACTCACCTTGTTGCATAATGGGTACAAGATGAGTTTCAGATGAAATAACACAGATTTAGACCGAGATGAAAAGACTCTTTTGGTTGGAGTCTCTGGAACTCCTCTGCCACAAGGGTAGTAGAGGCCAGTTCATTGGCTATATTTAAAGTGAGTTGATGTGGCCCTTGTGCTATTGAGGGTGGAGACTTAGGGATCGGGATGATCAGCACGGGCTAATGGCCTACTCCTGGATTTCGATAAACATGAGTACGATGAGGCCTGGAATTGCCCTAGTGGAACGATAACATCGAGGCCTGGATCGCCTCAGCGCAGATGGAGATCAAGGAGGGAAGAAGACAAAGAACTTTAAGACTTTTGCCTTCCACCACAGTGAGGAGGTGCCTGGTGAACTCCCTGTGGTGGATGTTAAATATGTGTTTAATGTGTGTTTTGTTTTTTATTATATGTTGTGACTGCAAGGTAACGAAATTTCATTCAGACCGAAAGGTCAGAATGACAATAAAGGATAATTTACTTATTTACTTAATTTAATTTACTTTTAGATTGTTAACCTGTTGTGAGGTTGCTATGATGTAAACAATGACAGCATTTTTAGAAATATTATTATTTATTTCATTTCTTTAGGTTTGAACTCGGTTCACATTCGATTGCTCATATAGTGATTGGTATTCTATCCCACTATTCAACAAGGCCCAAGCTTGAAGAGGTGGGTAAATGGCCAAAATAGTAAAACGTATTAATTTAGTTACTTTATGTTATAAATGTTGATATTTAATTGTTTGCAAAGTAAAATGCACAAATATATAAAAATAGACAAGCATTCATTTGTGTTTTTGTAGCTTTGCCTCAGACTCTGCTTACTTCACATAGCAACTTAATTATGCAATAATGCAGAGCCCATGCTCTACTTCAAGTCTCGTCTTCTATTTCTCCGCTTTTCTTAGTAGCAAGAGATCTGATACTGTTGTAGTCTTCCACCAGGTTTCAGCAAAACTCCAATATTACACTCATTGATCTTGATATCATTATCTTCACTCGCTTATCTTAATGTGCATGCAGATACACAGAGCACAGGAAAAAGCCCTTCAGCCCACAATGTCCGCGCTGAGTTAAACTAATCTTTTCTGCCTGTATTTGATCCATATATCTCCTTTCCCTGCCTGTCCAAACGCCTCTTGAATGCCAATATCATATTTGCCTTCACTATGACCCTGGCAGCATGTTCCAAGCACCCACCACTCTTGTCCAGCACATCTCCTTTAAACTTTGCCCCTTTCTTCTTGAAGCTATGCCCTCTAGTATTTGTCATTTTCGCCCTGGTATAAAATTCTGAGCCGCATCAATACCTCTCATAATTTTATATACTTCTATCAGCTCTCCCCTCAATCTCCATTGCTTCAGAGAAAACAATCCAAGTTCATCCAGTCTCTCTTTATAGCTAAGATCTTCTAATCCATTCCGGATTAGAAGATCTTCTGCACCCTTTCCAAAATCTCCATCTCCTTATTGTTATTGGGAGACTAGAACAGCACACAATGCTCCAACTACGGCTTAACCAGTCCCTAAAGCCACAGCATGATTCTCTGACTCAAGATCCCGACCGATGCCTTCTTTACCAATCTACGTGTTCTATTTTCAAGGAGCTGTGGACTCGAGTACCCGAGTCCAAACAATTTCCACCCATTTTCAAAGTTTAAATGAATAAGAAGTCTGTTTGCAGTTTTTTTCTGATAGAGCACACGACTAAAGGCCTTGGAGCCAAAATGATCCCAACACACGCAAACCTTTGCACATGGATAGAAGCATGCAAGCTCACAATTGGCAGCAATGCTCCCTCCTGGCACTGCATTTTTGAGTCTAAATATACATACATATATATCCCATTACAACATATATAACATAACAATTACAGGACGGGAAACAGGCCCTCTCAGCCCTTCCAGTCCGTGCCGACCATTTGTTTTCCCCTAGTCCCATCTACCTGCACTCAGACCATACCCCTCCATTCCCTTCATGTCCATATACCTATCCACTTTACTTTTAAATGTTAAAATCTATCCTGCCTCCACCACTTCTGCTGGAAGCTCATTCCACACAGCCACCACTCTCTGAGTAAAGAAGTTCCCCCTCATGTTACCCCTAAACTTCTGTCCCTTTATTCCCATGTCATGAATCTTCCCTACCCTCAATGGGAAAAGCTTATCCACGTCAACTCTGTCTATCCCTTTCATAATTTTAAAAACCTCAATCAAGTCCCCCTTAACCTTCTGCGCTCCAAAGAATAAAGACCTAACTTGTTCAACCTTTCTCTGTAACATAGTTGCTGGAACCCTGGCAACATTCTAGTAAATCTCCTCTGTACTCTCTCTATTTTGTTGACATCCTTCCTATAATTAGGCGACCAAAATTGTACATAATACTCTAGAATTGGTCTTACCAATGCCTTGTACAATTTTAACATTACTTCCCTACTCCTATATTCAATGCTCTGATTTATAAAGGCCAGCACACCAAAAGATTTCTTTACCAACCTATCTACATGTGATTCCACCTTCAGGGAACTATGCACAGTTATTCCTAGATCTCTCTGTTCCACAGCATTCCTCAATTCCCACCATTTACCATGTACGTCCTATTTTGATTTGTGCTGCCAAGATGTAGCACTTTACACTTATCACATTAAACTCCATCTGCCATCTTTCAGCCCACTCTTCCAAAGGCCCAAATCTCTCTGTAGACTATGAAAATCTACTTCATTATCCACAACACCACCTATCTTAGTATCATCTGCATACTTACTTATCCAATTTTTCCACCCCATCATCCAGATCATTGATGTACATGACAAACAACAGTGGACCCAACACAGATCCCTGAGGCACCCCACTGGTCACCGGCTTCCAACCTGACAAACAGCCATCCACCATTACTCTCTGACATCTCCCATTCAGCCACTGTTGAATCCATCTTGCTACTCCGCCATTAACACCCAAAGATTGAACCTTCTTAACCAACCTTCCATGGGGAACCTTGTCAAAGGCCTTACTGAAATCCATATAGACAACATCCACTGCTTTACCCTCATCAATTTCCCTAGTTACCGCTTCAAAAAATTCAAGAAGGTTTGTCAAACATGACCTTCCAGGCACAAATCCATGTTGACTGTTCCTGATCAGACCCTGTTTATCCAGATGCTTATATATATTATCACTATACATACATATCCCATTAATCCCTTGACTGTGATCATCTCATTTTATTTACTACAGAAGATAACATATAATTACTACTTTGTGCTACAACTAATCCATTAGGGGAACTGTGATTGTTACTGAAGCATCGACAGTTTTTTCTCTCTTCTGATTTTCCTTCCTCATTATTTTGCTCTTTTGGATCAGCTTGGTTGTTGGATGATGATAATAAATTGGAGCAGATCACAGGAAGTGACTTTGCAGAAGCATGGTATCGATGTCTGTGCTGATTTAATAGTAATGTGCTGCATTTAGCTGCAACTTCTTTAATGATCTGCAGAAAGCTGTTGATTCACATTTGTTTCGTTTTTAATCAACTTTACCTTTGGTCCTTTTGCTCTCAATGAAAAGGAAAATCTCCATTATTTTATTTCGTAGGTCCAAATGTTTTTTGAATCTTTGAAGGACAATGGTTCACAGCTCCGGTGTGTTCAACAGGCAACAGAAACAATTGAGGAGAATATCCAATGGATGGACAAGAACTTTGATAAGATCAGTACATGGCTGGGGAGCTTAAAATCTGATGAATAATTCAATGGCAATATCAATTAACCGCAACTCACAAGATGTGTAGCGTGATATTGAATATGGTGCAAATCTCCTTTTGATGACACTTGCAATAAAATTGACTGTGCATAGAAGCCCCATAAACAACATTGGCCATGCACTCTGAAGTAGGCCTTGTTTAGAGGCCTGGGGCCTATTTCAGTGTAATTTAGAGGGCACCAACGTTACCTAGTCCCATGCTGGGAATTTGTTATTTTTCTTAGTAAATGCTCCCACCCCAAGCTCGCTGCCTTTGGTCTCGGGTTCCACTGATCCTTTCGGCTCCCCATTCTACTCGCACCCGTGCTATTGTTTCATTAACATACATAAAAATCCTTTATGTATGTCCTAGCCCAAACCTAAAATCCTTCCTGATCTCCCTGATCATTTCTTCCAGGATCCCCCTTCCTCTGTTGCACCCTTTTACCTCCAATCCTCTCTCAAACTAACTTCCAAGAGCTCCACTAACCACAGGGGTTAGAGACTATGATAATATGCCAGATTCATTCTGCAACTTATGTTCTATTTAGCGTACATCTTGCGCCTCACAAGCAAAAGAATATTGATGGCAGATGCTTCACACAGAACTGGTGCAGTGCCACTTTAACCAGCTCTCTCAACTTTCTACTATTTCTAGACCATTGATTCTGTCTGCGCGTTTCCTGGAAATTCTTGTCGTGCTTTTAGGTCCAACAGAACATTTCTTTTTTTTTTCTGAAAAACAATTGTAAACTCCATACTGCACGGAAACAGGTCCTTCAGCCCATGCTGACCAAGATGCTTTGTTTAAGATATAGTTCATTTGCCCGCATTATCCCATACCCCTCTAAACCTTTCCTCTATGTACCTGCCTGAGTATCTTTTAAATGCAGTTGTAGTATCTGCCTCAACTACTTCTTCTGGCCGCTTGTTCCTTCTACCCAACACCCCTCGGAGAGAAAAGGTTGCCCTCGGGTTCGTACTAAATTTTTGACCACCCACATTAAACATATGTCTCCTTGTATTTGACTCCCCTACCCTAGGTAAAATATTCAGTGCATTCACCCTACCTATTCCCTTCATGATTTTCTACAGAACTATAACAGCAGCCTTCACTATGGTGAGGCTGCTGTTTCCCCCTGTCTTTTTGGTTGCTTAGTTCCAGCCCTGTTAACTTATTATTTTATAGAAATCTCTGAGCTGATGTGAGGAGATTCCGTCACATTCAGCAGGAAGTGATGAGAGAAGGGTCTCGACCCGAAACGTCGCCTATCTCCTTCGCTCCTTAGATGCTGCTGCACCCGCTGAGTTTCTCCAGCTTTTTGTGTAACCAGTGATGAGAGACTGTGAGATCCAGATGGTTTGTCAACACAAGGAATGGTTGTTGCCAGTTCCCAGCTATGGACCATACTGACTTGCTAGCTGGGGTGCAGACTCGAGCCCCTGCTGACCCTGGTCTGCTCAACGTCAGGTCTCATGGACCGCCTCTACAAACCAAGCAAAGGAGAGCAGGAATTTGTGCCAAGTATTTGACACAACAGTGCGTGCAGACTTGGCCGTCAGGATAGAACCATTCATGAGAGCTTTCAGCAAATCCCTAAGCTTCAGTTTAAGCCGGTCTGTCCTTGTTAGTGTGCAAATTGTACAGCAACAGATGTGGGTTATTTGATAGCATTGGAGTTAATCCAGAAACTTGGCCAACACTTATCACTCAAGCACCTAGAACAGATGATCTGCTCATTATCATATTGCTGTCAGTGAGACCTTGTGTACTAATTGTCTGTTGTACATTCCTATGGGAACTGCTTTTCTAAAGTACTTCATTGGTTGTAAAGCACTGTGGGGCATATGGAGGTCATGCACCACAGTTTAATTTGAAGAATTAGTTATGTAAAATGATTCTGAGATTTTATTTGTCAGCATGTGTGAAAATAAATGGGTGTTGGTAAATGGTAATATTGGGCTTCTATTTGTATGATCCTTAGTTTATTTAATTCTGTAAATCTAACTTTCTAAGTATTCATAGACTGTAGAATGCGTGCACATTTGCTATTTTAATTCATTATTCATCATTTAATTCATATTTTTCTTCAGCATTTAATTACTTAAATAATTACTTAAATGGCACAATTATTTTAATGAAAAATATATTTTGAACATTGAAATTAATGTCAGATGATTTGATCATCAATATTACTTTGTGGGGCAGCAATGTGGCACAGCACCAGAAACCCAGGTTCGATCCTGACTATGGGAGCTGTCTGTACAACGTTTGTATGTTCTCCCCATGACCTGCATGGGTTTTCTCCGGGAGCTCTGGTTTCCGCTCCCACTCCAAAGATGTACAGATTTGTAGGTGATTTGGGTTGGTAAAATTGTAAATTGCCCCCAGTGTGTGTGGGATAATGTTAATGTGCAGGGATCGCAGATCGGCGCACCAAAGGGTCTGTATCCCTGAACTAAACTTTGTGCTGTGTCCCAAAACTAAACTTATGGTGAAGGAAAATGAATGCTGGTAAGTTTAGAGCAGGGCTTCTCAATCAAACAACTTTGAGATTCAATGTGTATTTCAACAGATTGTGTCCATTCTGACAGAATTTACCATTAAGCTTTGATGCTCCACTTCAGGTCAGTTGGAATTATTATTTCTAATTGGTTATTATATTCATTCACCAATTCTGCCTCTAAATAAAATCAGTGTGGACAGTACATTTTAAAATTGTCATTTTATGACTTGTTGCAAGATCGCATTTAAAACTCATCCTTGAAGTGCCATTTCTTTTGACCAGTTGCTGTGGATATAATCAAGGTACTCCCTTAGCAATATTAGGGAGATTATTCCATAATGTTTATCTAATTGTTATGAAGGAACAGTAATATATTTCCATATCCTTATGGCATCCCCATGTACCTTCTGGTGTTCTAGTTTGTAGAGGTGATATCAAAATACCCTTACTAGTTACTGCAGTGCGTCTTCCAGATAGCGCACCATGCAGCCAGTGTGTAGAGGAGGGAGTAAATGCACGTGGGCAGTTGAATAAATAGGCTGCTGCAATGTGGATGTGGTTGAGCTATCTAAGTGTTGTCCAGATACAGTACCTGAAGAATAATGCACCACAATCCTGAAACATGTCTGGCAGATGATGGAAAGCCTTTTGGAGTCAGGTGGTGAATAATTTGCTAATGAGTTTTCTCCAATTGACATTAATTTTGTAGGAACTGTTTGATGCTACACTAATACACGGTGGCAAGATAGGTCATTTTCATTTCACCTTTGGAATTCAGCTCTGGTCTCTCTTTGTGACAAGGCTGTAGTAAGGGCTGGAATCAAGTTGGCCTGATACACACATGCTGATTATTGAAAATTATAAATACCTTTATAGAAATTTACTGTCCAGAAATACTTGGCTAGAAAGATTTGTTCAGTACTTAAGACAAAGATCATTGCCTGATCTTGCATCACTGACTGAAAAATCAATGACTTAGTGTGTTCAATGTGCAGACACTGGGATGGTGTCTAGGTTTTGGAAGTTTTGTGTGTACAGGAATTCTTCCCCAATATTAGCTTCATATATGTGACAATCCACTTAAATAACAATCACACTTTTTCTGTTCATTGCATTTTATTTTTAGATTCTCTTTGTGCCCATGTGACACAATACACCCAAGCAATATTCTGTAAATATAAATGAATAGTTGCGACCCAAACACATTTTAATGCTGTGATGCATGAGGAAATACATAATTCAACCCAGAAGCTTTGATTCGGGTTTTTGCAATCAAATTAAATGTCGATGTTTATTTTCCATAGTATCCTTTACACTGCTGGGTGTTCCAAGGCACTTCACAGGAGTTTATTAAACCAGTTTTGATGCTGGCTCATAAGGCGATAGTAGGACATGGGAGCAAATTACTATGCAAAGTAATATGCATTAAAGGGCATCTCAGAGGCAGCAGTGTGGTTCTGTTAATGAATTTAAGTGGTCAGGACCCAAGCAACAGAAGACACGGGTTCCAAACCAATCTTAATTGCTCCAAAGGACCAGAATTGGAGAAGCACTCCTCTAACGGTAGCAGGGATAAAGAAGGCTATGGCTGTAAAGAACCTTTTAAAGCAATTTAAAACTCATAGATAACCGGTATCAATGTATATCTGTGAATCTACAATGGGATTTGATGAGTTAGGATTTACACAATGGCATTTGAGTTTCACTGTACCTTAACTGGTACACGTGACAATGAACAGACCTTTGAACTTTTGATGAGCTACTGTTGATGCAAATTGGTAGGCAGGAAGCTGGCCAAGGGAGGTGAGGGAGGAGTCTGGCACAGTTACAACGTACAGCTGTACTCCTGCTAGTGCAGATATGTTGGCAGAAGCTTATCCCAGGATTATATGTAACACCAAGATTATGAATAGTCTGGTTCCGGGAAAGTAATTCAACACTGTGCATAGTCTTGAGATGTTTCTCAATTCAGACAGGAGAAATAGAACTGAAGTTCAACAACTGACACACAGCATCAAAAATGTAACACTAATTATTTATACAACATATTAGTGGTAAACATTTCTTACAAATATACTATCCTTCCCACTTAAAACGAATTTTAAATATATAAATCCAGTTTAAGAACTATCAGAGAGTATATATTTCATACAATGCTGTAAAGCTAAGTTCTAAAGTTAAAATCATTCTCAAAGTTGATTTTTCATAACCTCCCCATGAAGTAATACCACAGATCTTTGGAAAATTAATTAGAAACTACAGATATTTGTACAGAAGCATATTCCCAAGGAAGAAAAAACTTGCACAGTGGTCAGTTTGGAAACCAGGACCTACAAAGGAAGAAGACAAATCGTTAGATTAAAATTACAAAAGTAAATGGGGATCAGGGATTCCTGCTCTCCTGCCACTATGTAACTGAATGTAGAAATAGTATACTCCATCAGTGGTACAATTCTTCCAGAGCTTCTCCTGGTCTTTTATGAAAAGTGTTGATGTGAGAGGAAGAAAAATACCAAAAATTAAATAGCTCCCACTATGAATGGAGTGGTGAAATTTGATACTAATTATTCCACAAAATAGTTGTTGAATATCCTTTCGAAAATCTAGTTAAGCACATGAGGGGGTTATGCTGAAGAAGACAGATCAAGCAGGGTGCGACCGAAGATTAAGTAGCAAATTTCCGTACAGAACTCTGAGTGTAAGTGTAAAGTTGCTGAATGACAAGTACAACTCAGTTCTCTGACTAAGCTAGGGTTAAATGGTGTAATGCACTCAAATTACATTTCCACATCCTGTGAAGTTGACAGATTGGATTGATATACATGTGGAAAATAATTATACTTATGATTATTGTTCAGCACCATTAACTGACAAAAGTTGTCTAGAAAGATTAAAAGAATCATAACCCAACAAAAGCCCTTACAGCCTTTATTCTAATTTTTAAAAATGATAGCAGAGTTGTGGATGCAATAGTCATGATCTTCCAAAACCCCCCAGATTCTGGAATAAAAATGAATGAGGTGAGAGATGTATTAGCATTTATGTAAGTTGTACAAATTGTTTAAGACCTTTGATAACTGGCACCTAAACAGCGATATGATTGTTCTAATCATTTTACAAAGAAAATAGCACTTGACAAATTTAATTACTAATTTTGAGGATATAACCAGCAAAGTGGATAGCATGGAACCAACAGATATAATGAACCACATCAAATATACCACAAATATTACGACATCACAAATTTCAATGCAGCGGGCTGGTTAATGGGCAGAAGTAGTTGGAACATAATAGGTCTTTCATGGAATTGTTGCCTCTTTCCAGCTGGGAACTACAGCGATCACGATCAATATTGAACCATGCTCTATTATTTACATTAACGACATGGATACTTTAATGTAAGAATAAGGAACTGCTGATGCTGGTTTATACCAAGTATTGACATGCTGGAGAAAATAAGAGATCATTCTGCAGATCCATCCTTTTTCTCCAGAGACACTGCCTGACCCGATGAGATACTCCAGCATTTTGTGTCCATCTTTGGATATGTTACATTCCATTTTGTTTTCCATTCTGGTTTATGGATGACATGAGATGAGGCAAGGAAGCGAATAGTGAGGAACATGTAGAGTACACAAAATAATACAGGTCAAGCAAGAGGGCAAAGTGGTGCCATACGGAATACAATGCGGGCAAATATGGAATTATTCACTTTGGTAGGAAGAAGAGAAAAGCAGGAAATACTTTGTGTTGAGAAACAAGTAATTTCTTTGTGAACAGAAGCTGCATCTGAGTGTGCTGAGCCAGGAGATGTGGAAAGTTTATGTGCAGTTATAGCAACTAATTCCATGCAGGTTGCAGTTTTGGTCTCCATGCCAGATGATAGACACATTGTTTTCAGCACCCTGTTAAATTTCCTAGTTTGATAATTGGAATGAATGTGATGTGCTGAAGGAGAAATTGTCAAAGATTGGCTAGAATTGTGAAAAGTGATCTTAATAAAACTTACAAGATTATGATAGGAATTGAGAGTACAGATGCTGAGACAAAGGTGAGAGGAGGAACAGAAGAAGGAGTAGTAGCCTTCTTGGCTCATTGTGCCTGCTCTGCCAATCATTAAGATCGTCTAATCTTTTACTTTGTTCTTGCAAAAATTCCAAGTCCTTTTATATCTTAAAATCCGCTGGTTGCCGAGTACATTCAAGCCAGGCACTAATGCCCCTGTCCCACTTAGGAAACCTGAACGGAAACCTCTGGAGACTTTACGTCCCACCCAAGGTTTCCATGCGGTTCCCGGAGGTTTTGGTCAGTCTCCCTAATGGTCGAAAGTGGTTTCCGCTTCTTCTATGTTCCGGCGATTATTTCAAAAAATTCAAAACCGGCCGTGACAAAAAATAAGTTGCCATTTTAAAAATCGGTAATTTTTTAGTCGAAGCCGGTTGCGATGCTAGTTGAAGGTGGTAGCCGGAGGTTGCAGGTAGTGGAAGGCAAGACCTCCCTGGTGGAATAAAACTGGGTGAAAAAAAAGTGTTACCTTCCACTACCTGCAACCTTTCGGCAACCACCTTCAACTAGCATCGCAACCGGCCGGTTAGACACGGACAAAGTCTCCAGAGGTTTCCGTTCAGGTTTCCTAAGTGGGACAGGGGCCTTAGCCTCCAAAGAATTAACTACCACCTGAGTGGCCATTTTTTTCCCCCTGTTTCAATCTGAATGGCCAACCCCATGTTTTGAGACTATACCCTCTACCTATCTCAGCCGAGAGAAACAACTTTCTTAAATTGTGCGCTGAGAATTTTATATATTTAATCTCACTCTTCTGACCTCTTGACCATATGGCCACAGCTTGATTTTGTTTCCCTCATTGATTAACTCGGCACAATATCATTATGATCAATCTTTATCGCGCTTCCTCTACCACAAATACATCCTACCTTGTGTGTAGGAATGAGACATTTACACCAAGGACGGATGCAGTCATTTGAGAGTCCAAGCAGTGCGAGCTCAGAGATAAACATTTTCTTGCCCAAAGAGTTGCATATCTTTGCAATTTTCTACCTCAATTTGGTTGTGGATATAACAATATAACCATATAACAATTACAGCACAGAAACAGGCCATCTCGGCCCTTCTAGTCCGTGCCGAACACTTACTCTCACCTAGTCCCATCTACCTGCACTCAGACCATACCCCTCCATTCCTTTCCCGTCCATATACCTATCCAATTTATTTTTAAATGATAAAATCGAACCTGCCTCCACCACTTCCACTGGAAGCTGATTCCACACAGCTACCACTCTCTGAGTAAAGAAGTTCCCCCTCATGTTACCCCGAAACTTGCTCAATTAAATTGAGTATGTTTAAGATTTCAATAGATTTTTGGACCTGAAGGGAATCATGGAATAGGGTAATTGGAAAGAAAATGGACACGTACTGGATCAGCTATGATCTTGTTGAATGGCAGAGAAGCACGACTTGCTCCTATTTCTATTCTTTATATCCTCAGTGTTTGCAATTATCTCCTTTCCTCAGGAACAAGCCCTCTGCCCATTCCATCTTTTGGTTTTCATTTCTTTGAATGTAGATGTATATCTTCCCCAGCTGCTTGCACATGCAAAGCAGCCTGCAACAAAGCAATGAATTTGTTTTTCTATGACAAAGGTAAATCATCGTGCATTTTCAAACTCTCCAGCCTCTGCCATGGTCAATCATGCTATATTCCTTTATTACATCCATTGGTTTTATTATCCAGCATGATGCTAGTGCTCAAATATGGTTGTCCACTGGGTGGCGCCAGCAATGGCTGCCTCGCCACAGTCTGTCTGTCCCTTCCTTCTTTTGTTGTTTGTTTGTATGTGTTGAATGTATGTTTTGGTGTTCTCTAGATTGTTCTATGTGGGGGGTGGGGTAGGAGATTGCAACCTTCACGTGGTCCACCCTGTTTCGACTAATGCTAATCAACCCGGCGTGCACAAACAAGATCAAAATGAACAAGCTGGCCTACAACTTTAAGCTGTGCACGCCATACGCAAGAAGATGTGAGGGGGGGGGGGGGGGGGGTGGGTCGGTTGGCGAAAACTCTTTCTAGTCTCTTACCTCGATGGCCTAACATCGAGGAGTTGGCGGTCTTTGCTGGAGACCGACTTACCACCGTGGAGCTCGCGATCCCTTTGCCGGGGATCGGCCGCGGAGCTCCAACCACGGGAGCCTGCAGACCTTTAACATCGTGGAACTCACAGTCTCTGGTCAGAGACGACTTCAGGAACTCCAAGCCGCAGGAGCTTCGATCGCAGGCTGCGGATGGTTTGACTGCCCCCGACAGCGGGAGAGTAAAAGAGGAAGCAGATTGGACTTTATTGCCTTCCATCACAGTGAGGAATCCGCTGTGGTGAATATTTATGTTAACTTTTATGCAGTTGTGTGTCTTGTTGCTTTTTTTAAGTATGGCTGTATGGTTATTCGAATTTCACTGTACCTTAATTGGCACAGCTGACAATACACTGACCTTGATTTTGAAACCTTGGTTTGACTCTCGCCCAATGGCTTTTTCCAATCCTGTCAGGAATTCATCTACATGCTGCTAACCCAGCCTATATGGGGGGTCCCTTCTCTCTCTCTTTGCTAGATCCCTTCATCCGAGTCTGTGCTTTCAGGATGCTCATTCAATGTTGTCATAATGCTCTGGCAATTTCTTCTATCAGGCAGGAAGTTGTGTAAGAAGCTGAGCTGTGGGCTTTCCAACTGGATCCCTGCGCACACTTCCTTTGCACTGAGATGCAAGAAGATGTTTGTTTTAGGCTTTGCGCCCTGATATGTTTTACTGATCTGTGACTTGATATGCCACCAAATCCAAATGCCATTATACATCCATCATATTAATGGAATGTCTCCAGGGATTCAGGGTCAATCCAGTCACCTTAAAAATAAAGGAAGCAAGCGAAAGCTCAAGAAAGAGTTAGATTTAGCTCTTAGAGTTAAAGGAATTTGGGGGAAAAGGAGGATCAGGGTACTGATTTTGGATGATCAGCTGTGATCATATTGAAAGGCTTAAATGGCCTACTCCTGCACCAATTTTCTATGTTTCTATGTAAAGTAGTAACGGGCAAGCCTGTTATGGTCAGTGATATATAAACATATAAAGAATTATGATTAACATATATGTTTGGAATGTTGATCCAATAGTGTCTTTGCAATGAAATAAACCCCAAATTGTAGTTGCTGTTTTAAAAGCACTGAGCCTGTAGGAGGTTCCAACACTTGAGACTCTGGGAAGGTTATATTTGGTTCTTGATTTTGGAAAACATTAATATCCCTTCTTTTGCTTCCTCATTATGGAACATATCGATATCTAATCTCTGCAGGGATGTCAAACTCACAGATATCCATACATGCTTAAAATTCATACATAGTTACCTGTTTTGCTCGCATTAGCATTTGCGGGCTTTCTTAGTATCAGGTTTAGCAGCAGGTTTTTCTTTTGACTGCTGAAGAACAAATAAGGACAATTAGCAGAAATATGCATTTAGGTTTGCAGTCTATTCCAACGTGCATGATTTTTCACAGGCCAAAAAATTGTTGCAAGACCACAGACATGGGCCACTGCCACATTCATACAAACACATGACCCGTCTAAAAGACAAACACATATCTATTTGCAAGTTCTGTCTACAGTTATTTTTCTCTGATGAGTAAAGTATCAGTGACAATTTGACCCCAGTAAACAGGGAGCTGCAAGTTTGATGATCCCCGGACTCTGGGGAGCAGAGGGCAGACATGCTGGCATCTGACATCCTGGCATGGAAGCCAAGAGACAAGTTGACCCACCAATAAGACATCTTCTGTGGTTCCCCATGGGACAATCAGCCAGAGAAAGTGTGGTTGATCTATTTCTCAGCTTAAGTTAATGCATGAAAGATTGTGTAAGCTATTCCTTGATTTACAAAGAGAATGAGTTCCTGAAAAACTTCTAGCTAAGCAAAAGTTCATAAATTGTCGATATGAAATGCATTGAGGTATATATAGTGCACGCCTGTGGACATGTGCAATAAATTGCTTCATAAATCAGATACTCAAAACTCTATAGTGAAAAATCACATCAACTGTTTGTAAATATGGAGTTACTGTGATTCAGTTTTGTTACAAGGTCATAAGTGATAGGAGTAGAATTAGGCCATTCGGCCCATCAAGTCTACTCCACCATTCAATTGTGAGTCTGTGGAATTCTCTGCCTCAGAGGGCAGTGAAGGCCGGTTCTCTGGAGGCTTTCAAGAAAGAGCTCGATAAGGATCTTAAAAATAGCAGAGTCAGGGGATATGGGGAGAAGGCAGGAACGGGGTACTGATAGTGGATGATCAGCCATGATCACATTGAATGGTGGTGCTGGCTCGAAGGGCCAAATGGCCTACACCTGCACCTATTGTCTATGGCTGGTCTATCCCTCCTAACCCCATTCTCCTGCCTTTTCCCCATAACCTCTGGCAGCTGTACTAATCAAGAATATATCTATCACTGCAATAAAAATATCCACTAACTTGACCTCCACAGCCATCTGTGGCAAAGAATTCCACAGATTCACCACCCTCTGAATAAAGACATTTCTCCACATTTCCTTCCTAAAAGAACATCCTTTATTTCTGAGGCGATGACTTTGTCCTAGGCTCTCCCACAGTCGAAACATCCTCTCCATATCCACTCTATCCAAGCCTTTCACTATTCTTTGTATTTCAATGAGATCACCCCCCCCTCATTCTTCTAAACTCCAGCGAGTACAGGCCCAGTGCCGACAAACGCTCATCATAGGTTAACCTACTAATTCCTGGGATCTTAATTATGGAAGTGAAATGTGGTTGGAGATCTATTTTAGCTTGCAAATCTCAAGTAAAAGTGCTCAGTTAAAACACCAAAATGGAGGGGATGAAGCACCTACTCTTCGTGACACAGTGTGAAAGAGAAAGGGGAAATGGAGTGGAGAACTATCAGGGGTACTTCTACAACCCTGTTGTAGCACAAGCCACAAAGCTGAGCAGCACTAATGGAGCAAGCAGGCAACCCAGGAAATAGAATGGGTCATATCTGGATCAGGAAACAAGGCTAAATGAATTCAGAATAAAAATAGTTACTATGTAATGAAACTCAAATTAATAAATCTAATATAGCAACATTAATTATTCTGATCAATTCTGAGCCCATAGAAATGCATGTTTGCTTTTGACAAACAAGCAGGGATTTAACATTTAGTACATCTCTTTCCTTCACATTGAAGTGCAAGATGCATTATGAGTGTTGCAGTCAATTTAAAGGATGGAAGACATGCACAGAGTGCTGGTAATGACCTTACCTCTTTCTGTTTGGAGACCGGTGCCACAGAATGCGAAGCTGAAGAACTGGAGTCGAAATCTGACGAAAGAGTATCTACGAGCTCCTCCTTTGTCATTAACTGGAAATTAATGGGACCAATACAGAGCATCTCAGGCACAACACAAATATTACAGACCCAGGATACACCGCTAAAACTACTATCAACATGAACAAGGTTCAGTTCCGCACTTCTATGCAACAAGCAAAATGGGAGCGGATGATATTAGCTAAAGCCTCCTCTTCCAAAATTTGAAGGTTAAAAAAAGCAGAAATTAAAGGGACAGGAACACAAGGAATAATGTTAAAAAGGAGGGATACCTTTTTCACTGCACTGACATTTTTATATTTAAATACTTTGATCTGTTTCTTATGTTGCTCAACAGAAAAAAAGGATTAAGCACATTCTTATCATTCTGTTTTTGTACAATTATGTGTATATATAGAAACATAGAAAATAGGTGCAGGAGTAGGCCATTCGGCCCTTCGAGCCTGCACCGCCATTCAATATGATCATGGCTGATCATCCAACTCAGTATCCTGCACCTGCTCCCTTTAGCCACAAGGGCCACATCGAACTCCCTCTTAAATATAGCCAATGAACTGGCCTCAACTACCTTCTGTGGCAGAGAATTCCACTGATTCACCACTCTCTGCGTGAAAAATGTTTTCCTCATCTCGGTCCTAAAGGAATTCCACCTTATCCTTCGACTGTGACCCCTTGTTCTGGACTTCCCCAACATCGGGAACAATCTTCCTGCATCTAGCCTGTCCAACCCCTTAAGCCATATCCATATCCAAATCGAAACAGTACCGGATCAGGCCCTTCAGTCCACAATATCTTTGCCAAACATGATGCCATGATAAACTAATGCTAATCATGTGGATGCATTTTCAAATGCCTCAGGTGAATGAGTTAACAGAACAATTTTACTTTATTGACTAAAGTGCTTAATTATTATTTCTGTTTATCCTCTTAATTAGTTAAAACTTGTTAAGTCCTGAGAAGATTTGTTAAGGTCACATACAGCCCAGCAGCATATTTATTACGCAATATTGCCCACACGATATTGCTCACATCTTTCCGTGATGTGAATAAGTATCAATGGTTTTCCCAGTGAATGGTCAAACCATGGAAGAGATCAGATATGCTTTGGTTGCCTTCTGATATTGGCTTTAACTGTGCTGGAGATACAGTTTGAAAAACATCTGACAACATCAGAAGAATTTCAACCAAACTAGATGTGTAGGAAGGGACTGCAGATGCTGGTTCAAACCGATGGTTCAGACAGTGTGAAGAAGGGTCTCAACCCAAAACGTCATCCATTCCTTCTCTCCAGTAATGCTGCCTGTCCCGCTGGCCACCAGGTGGCACCGTGAGTGGCAGCCTCGACAACAGCCTGTCTTGACCCGTTCTTCCTTGTTGTTTTTAGTCTGTTTTATTTGTATGATTTGATTAATCTTTAGTTTTTGTATTATGGGGGGTGGGGGGAGAAACATTTTAAAATCTCTTTCCTCAACAGAGATGCAACATTTTACTTGTCGTATCTCCCGTTCGCACTGTGGCCTAACATCGTGGAGCTGCCGGCCCCTTTGTTAGGGATCGACTTCGGGAGCTCCAGCAGCAGGAGCTTCGACCGCCCCGATCCCGGGGGCTTTGATCGGCCACCGCCCCGACTGCGGATGTTTAGATCACCCCGACCGCAGGAGAAAAGGAGGAAGAAGGTAAAGGTTATTCGCCTTCCGTCACAGCGAGGAGTGCGAGCTCACTGAAAGCAAGATCGATGCTGGTGGGGACTCGGAGGGATTGCCGTGAGCGCAGTGGTCTCTGTGATTGCGGATACATCGCTCCATGGGAGCGTCCTGGAGTCTGGTGCGAGTGGGGCGGCTTTCTGACAGTTCAGGCGGACAGGGATTGCAAAGAGAGTGACAAGTGGCTGGTTAAGAGTTAAGAGTTTTACTACAAGTAACTTCTCATTGAAATGGAGAATCAATGGCCCTTTATATTGTATTTACCTTTGGTTTAGCTCCTGGAGCAGCAAAGGACGAGGCCGGTTTACCTTTATCCTGTGAAAAAGAGCACAAACATCTGATTATTTTTGAAGCTTTTAGAATTATTTAGAATAAAAATCAGTTAACAAAAATATAATAAAGTATTTTGGCTTCTTGGTGCCTGTGCCTATGACATCAGCAAGAAACCTATTTGATGAGTGTATTTAACAGCCCTTTATTAGATAGTTGTTATGTAGATGGATGAATCAATGGAATACATATTCCAAAAGATATTAAGATTATTTCACCTATTGCACTATTATTATGAAGGTTTTGTTTGACACACATCAACAGCTTTCCAGCTATCTGCACAAAGCAATAGTTTTAAGCTGATTTTTTACTGAAACAGTGGAATATTTCATACTAATGCTGGGGCCAAACCTTTGGATCAGTTTGCTCAGTAAATCTGTAATCAGGAGGTATAGATTCTTCAATTTCCCCTACACGTTCAGCCTTCTTCTTGTTAGCATCTGATTCCTGAAAATAGGATAGAGATTAAAAATAACATTCAAAAATTGCCGTGAATATTGAATTGTACTACGTTTACACTGTGCCTCATTATTTTGTTTAATCCAAAGTCAGCATTTAGTAATTATTTGCTGGAGATGTAAATCTGTTCAGTTGACATCTTGCTACAAACAGACTGAAAGTGTGAAAGAGACTACCTATGTCGGGCCTTTGCTACAGTGGTTGCATTTCCATCAACATGATAATCTGACACATTACATTCCCTGAACAGTAACGATGTTTCTATTCTCCAAAATCTGTCATTCCTTCAGGTCTGATTTCCATCCCCACTCCTTAATTTGAGGGGTACAGATTTACACTTATCTAACTCACGGCTTTGGTCCTCACTGACTGCAGCTGCAATGTTGGACCACAAAGGCTCCCTCTAAATAAAAGAACCTCATGCACGAGATCATCTTGGGCAACAAAGTTTTAATTTCATGCCTCCTTAAGGGCCTGTCCCACTTACGCGACCTTGGCTCGCAAATTACGCGACCTCGGCTCGCAAATTACGCGACCTCGTGGTCGCTTGAGGCGTACGGACACCGTATGGCCGCGCGTTGCCGGTCCCATTTAGAAGCGCGGAGGGGTATGGAGTTGTGCGGGGCGGGCCCTGACATCGTGCTGGGCTCCGAAAAGCTTGCAGTGACCGAAATCTTTGCGCGCCAACGGCCTGTCAGCCCGTGTACGCACGCAGGTGCTTTGCGATCGTACGCATGGCTTCAGCTTTCTACTGAAAGGCAACATAAAAATAGATATTCACTTAAAGAAATATGACAACATAAGACACAGTAAGAGGAAGGCCATTCACAGACAAAGTTTTGGGAGACCGATTATATTTGTTGGACTATGTTACCCTCTGGGAGATATCACACAAGTAGATACATATTCACTTTACGAAGAAAGAGACCTTGATGAATACCTATGAAGTGACAGGAATTTCATTAAACATGTACCTTCACTGGAGGACCAGTGTACGTGGGACCTGATTTGTCTGGTGCCTCTGATGGAAGGGTGTCTGCAAGCAGGTCAAATGGATCTTCATCCTTTCAAAGCAAAAGACATTTGTGATATCATTAGAAACATATTCTGACATTAAAGAGGAACACATTCTTGGGGGGAAAAAACGAAATTGCATTTTATACTCAATGTTTTTTCACAGAAAAGTGAATGTGGAAAATTATAGGCCGATTGGCGAATTTGAAATCAATTATTGTGTTTGAATTTGCTTCTCGTGAGGTGGAAGTTAAAAAGCAGAAATGTTAGAAGTGAAGTTATTAATGAACCAATACCACGATGTGACAAATGTTATTTCAAGTGGCCATGTTTGGCGTCAAAGCCATGACTGGCACTTAATCAGTGCACCAACTTAAATCGTTCAGAAATACCTTTTCACTTCTATTTTGGTCTCAAACTTTATCTGCAGCAAGTCCAACTTTCCTTCAAAGCTGACTGATCTCAATCCTTGTTATCAGTCAATCCATAATCGAAACATAGAAAATAGGTGCAGGAGCAGGCCATTCGGCCCTTCGAGCCTGCACCGCCATTCAATATGATCATGGCTGATCATCCAACTCAGTATCCTGTACCTGCCTTCTCTCCATACCCCCTGATCCCTTTAGCCACAAGGGCCACATCTAACTCCCTCTTAAATATAGCCCTCTTATATAATGGTGCCGAGTTTGAAATTATTCCATGTACTCCAATTCAAAGTGTGAAAACATGCCTCTCAAATTTGAGTTTTTTGAAGAGGTAACCAAGGGGATTGTCGCACTCCTGCACGGTATGCTGGTATGGAAGGTTAGAACACATGGGATCCAGGGTGAGATAACAAATTAGATACAAACTTGGCTGATTTAAGAACCAAAGACAGTAATGAAGGGTTGTTTTTCAGATTGGAAGCCTCTGATCAGTGGTGTTGCAGCATTTGGTGCTAGTTCCTATGTCGTTTGTCATATATGTTAATGATTTGGACAAGAATGTAGTAAAGTTTTAATATTAGCAAGCTTGCAGACAACATCAAAATTGGTGGCACGGGGAACATTGAAGGAGGTTATTTAATGTTTCAGTAACAAAGAACTACCGATGCTGGTTTACCAAGGATAATGCAAAATGTAATATTGCAACAAGAATTTGATCAGCTGGAAAAGTGGGCAAGAAAATGGCAGATAGTATTTAACTCCAACAAGGGCAAAATGATACATTTTGGGAAAATAGGACACACACAGTGAATGGCAAGGACCTGGGGAAAGTTGTAACGAAGAAACTGCAGATGCTGGAGAATCAAGGGTTACACAAAAAGCTGGAGAAACTCAGCGGGTGCAGCAGCATCTAAGGAGCGAAGGAGATAGGCGACGTTTCAGGGTCTCGACCCGAAACGTCGCCTATCTCCTTCGCTCCTTAGATGCTGCTGCACCCGCTGAGTTTCTCCAGCTTTTTGTGTAATCCCTGGGGAAAGTTGTTGAACTGGGAGAGCTTAGGGAAATGTACATAGTTCCTCGCAGGTGACAACACAGGTTGTCAAGAGTGGTGAGGAAAGACGACGGTGTGGTTGCCTTCATCAGCAAGACCTCAAATATAAGACTTGGGACATCACATTACAGTTGTACAAAAGGTGTACTTAGAATATTGTACGCAATTCTGGTCACATTATAGGAAAGATATGATTAAACTAGAGAGGGCACAGAAAAGATTCTAGAAGGTTTTGCCTAAATTGGAGGGTATGAGTTATAAGAAGAGATTGGATAGAGGTTGAGATGCAAGGGGGAGATTCACGGTGAGAGGGGAGAAGATTTAACAGGAACCTGAGGGGCAATGTTTTCACACAGAGGTTGGTAGGTATATGGAACAAGCTGCTAGAGGAGGTCGTTGAGGCACATACTATCACAACATTTAAAATACATTCGGACCAGTACATGGATAAGAAAGGTTTAGACGGATATGGGCCAAACATGGGCAGGTGGGACCACTGTAGATGGGGCATCTTGGTTGGGCTGCAGGGCCTGTTTCCAGGCTGTACGACTACAACTGCAACAATATTCTCTGGAGTGAAGAAGGCCAAGAGTTGACAAAGATATATAAAATTGGGAGGCATAGATGGAATAAATAGCCAATATCTATTTCCCATGATACGGGTGAATATAGATATACACCATATTTGGGGTGAATATGATAGAGGAAATAGGTTTTAGTGAGAGGGAATATTGTAAAGGAGATGTAAACAGTGAATTTTCACACAAAAAGTGGTTCCTATCTGGAATAAGTTGCCAGAGGAGGGGTAGAGGTAGAAACAGTAACAATATTTAAAGAGGCATCTGGATATGTACTTGAATAAAGAAGGTATGGGGGGATATGAAATAAATGCAGGCAAGTGGGACTAGCAGAGGTTGGCATTATGGTTGGCACCGAGGGCCTGTTTCAATGCACATGTACATATTTATGCGTCTGTATCACAGCTGACAAGAGGTTTTCATCCACCACACATTAACCTAACCTTGTGTGCCGTTTTGGTCCCCTAATTTGAGGAAATTCATTCTTGCTATTGAGGGAGTGCAGCGTAGGTTCACCAGCTTAATTCCCAGGATGGCAGGACTGTCATATGCTGAGAGAATGGAGCAGCTGGGCTTGTACACTCTGGAATTTAGGGGATCTCATTGAAATATAAGATTGTTAAGGGCTTGGACACGCTAGAGGCAGGAAACATGTTCCCGATGTTGGGGGAGTCCAGAACCAGGGGCCACAGTTTAAGAATAAGGAGTAAGACATTTAGAACGGAGACGAGGAAACACTTTTTCTCACAGAGAGTGGCGAGTGTGGAATTCTCTGCCTCAGAGTGTGATGGAGGCAGGTTCTCTGGATGCTTTCAAGAGAGAGCTAGATAGGGCTCTTAAAAATAGTGGAGTCAGAGGATATGAGGAGAAGGCAGGAACAGGGTACTGATTGGGGATGATCAGCCATGATCACAATGAATGGCGGTGCTGGCTCGAAGGGCCGAATGGTCTACTCCTGCACCTATTGTCTATTGTCTTACATCAAGGTTGTGGATAGTAATGCAGAGAAAGTTGTTCAAAATTCAGCTGATAGGGGCACAATATAGGTGTAAAATTATTGCTGCCATCGTTCCTCAGTTTATTCACCCTGGCTTTCACGAGAAGCAAAGTCGGGAGGAAACCAGCCCAAACCACCAACATCCACTTGTTGCCAATGTTTAATTTCACTTGCCACAGATCAAAATATGAGCAGTCAACACTATAGAGCAACATTTCAGTTCACTGTTGAAAACCCCCAGAAACTTTCTAATTGTATCTGATTGGCAGTCAATGGTGGAATTTAGTTCCAAAGAGCAGATCGGCCTTTTCTCGATTCAGTACCAAGCAATGGAATCAATTTACTTTTTAACCTTTCTTTCTATAAAAGGGGAAGGTGGCAGCCCAACCGGCAGTCTGTTTGTCTTTCCATTCTTTTTGCTATTTTTAGTTTGTTTCGGTGTTCTTTGGTGTGTTTTATGTGGGGGAGAGGGGATCGGGGGAAACGTTTTGTCAAGTCCTTACCTTCCCGGAGATGTGATCATTTTTCGGATCACATTCTCCGGGCTCTGCGGCCTACCATCCATCGCTGGAGCTGGAGGCCTCCTCGGACCGCCATGAGCCCGACCTCGGGGCGTGGGCTTAACATCGGAGCGGATCCCTTGCCTGGGACCGCTCCCACCATGACCACTGCGGACTTTTTCAGCAAGGGCTCGCAGTCTCGGGGCGAGGCTAGTCGGGAGCTCCAACGCCGCGGAAGGCTCGACCTGCCCCGACGCGAGGTTCGTTCACCCGGTGTAGGTGAGCTGAGGGCCCCCCCGATGCGGGAGTGGAGCGCCTCGATGCGGAGGGCCCGAACACCGGCTCCGGGAGCCAAAATCGCCCCGTCAACGGGGGCTCGAGGCCCACGACCACGGAAGGACTTGAACTATATTTCACCTTCCACCACAGTGAGGAGTGTGTAGGAGTCACTGTGGTGGATGTTCAACGTTAAAAGATGTTTTGCTTGTTTTGTCTCCAAGATGGCTGCCGGAAGGGAGCGTGAACGCTGGTGCGTTTCGCTGCCGCTGCTCTCTCTTTGAATTGTGTCTTGTCCCTACTATTTTTGTTTTGTATTTTGTTTTATTCTGCTTATATGTTTTGTAATCTGTTTATTAAATTTTGTAAGGCGTCCTTGAGATTCTTTGAAAGGCACCCATAAGTATAATGCATAAATAAATAAATAAAATATAAATTATTCAGTAGTCCACGGGTTCAATTTGTGCTACAAACAAGGACACCCTCTTATCACATTTTACCCTCATCACTCACCTTGGTACTTTGACTTGAAGATACTGAGGCAGCTGTTGATGCTTGCAGAGGTGCCTTGGTGACAAGAACATTTTAATAATTATTTTAGATTTACAGCTTTTATCTCAATTGCACTAGGTTTCTAAAAACCATGTCTAACACCATAAATATGATAGCAAGGAGTGGCACCCATCACAATACAATTTAGAATTGTTATGTGGATTAAGATATCAAGTAATTGACCAAAATGACAATGTTAACTGTAATTTCTAAGCTAAAGTTGTTAATAATATAGAAATGTAAAGGGTTTTGCTGCAATTTTGGAATTAATTTGACTCCCAATTTGTAATTCTGAATGTACACTGCTCAGAATTTTTCTATTAAAAGTAAAATTTCACATCAAATTGGAAACAATTTAGAACTGTGCAGTTATGGTTTTCAGTATATGATTTCTTAAAAGTGTTGCAAACATAATTTTTATTCTCCCAGTCTCTCCAGTAATGCCTGCTTTTAGTTTCTGATCTAATACAGAATTAATTTATCCAGGAATACAGGATTCATCTCATGTGGAATAGATTCTTCAAATAGAAGTCCACAATTTCAGCTTTTTTTTACTTGCTCAAAGAGAAATCCTAACATTTCCTCCCTTATTTTTGTTAACAGCATTGAATATATTTTATCTGCACTTAAAGATGCAAAGTATTCGTAATAATTATTAAACTAATGAAGTTAGTAATTTTTGTCACTTGACCTATGCAGCATTCTTAAGGGGTTGGACAGGCTAGATGCAGGAAGATTGTTCCCGATGTTGGGGAAGTCCAGGACAAGGGGTCACATTCTAAGGATAAGGGGGAATTCCTTTAGGACCGAGATGAGGAAAACATTTTTCACACAGAGAGTGGTGAGTCTCTGGAATTCTCTGCCTCAGAAGGTAGTTGAGGCCAGTTCATTGGCTATATTTAAGAGGGAGTTAGATGTGGCCCTTGTGGCTAAAGGGATCAGGGGGTATGGAGAGAAGGCAGGTACAGGATACTGAGTTGGATGATCAGCCATGATCATATTGAATGGCGGTGCAGGCTCGAAGGGCCGAATGGCCTACTCCTGCATCTAATTTCTATGTTTCTATGCATCCACTTTGCATGACAAATGTAAAATAAATCTAGTTCCTTGACGTCTGTACAAAAACTGTCATTCTTACATAAAATGTAAGAACATTATAGCACAGGAACAGCCTTCAACTCATGATATCTGTGGCAAACATGATGTCAAGTTAAAGTCATCCCTTCTGCCTACATATAATACATATCCCTCCATTAACTGAATATTCATGTGCTTATTTAAAGCCCCTTAAACACCACTATCATTTGCTTCCACCACCGCCTGTGGCAAACTATACGGGGCACCTTAAAGCAACACCCCTAGTTTCTGACACTACACCTTGATTCTCACAGTAAATCAGGTCCCCCTTCAGCCTCCGATGCTCTCCAGAAAATAATCCAAGTTCGTCTAACTCTCAATAGACATTAGAGAATCGGTGCAGGAGTAGGCCATTCGGCCCTTTGAGTCAGCACCGCCATTCAATGTGATCATGGCTGATCATCCCCAACCAGTACCCCGTTCCTGCCTTCGCCCCATATCCCCTGACTCCGCTATCTTTAAGAGTCCTATCTAGCTCTCTCTTGAAGGCATCCAGAGAATCTGCCTCCACCGCCCTCTGAGGCAGAGAGTTCCACAGACTCGCCACTCTCTGTGAGAAAAAGTGTTTCCTCATCTCCTTCCTAAATGGCTTACTCCTTATTCTTAAACTGTGGCCCCTGGTTCTCTCCTTATAGCTAAAACCCTCTAACCCAGGCAGCATCCTGATGAACCTATTCTGCACACTCACCAAAGCCTTCACATCCTTCCAGTAATAGGAGGACCAAAACTACACATAATACTCCAAAAATGGCTATAATACTGTAACATTACTTCCTGATTCTTACAGTCAGTGCCCCAACCTATGAAGGCAAGCTTATCATGTCTTCTTTACCACTCTATCGACTTGTGTTACTACTTTCACAGTGCTAAGAACTTGTATCCGAGATCCTACCGTACATCTATTCTGTTAAGTCCGACGATATTCATTGTATACTTTCCCCTAACTAGAAACCTCCCAAAGTGCAACATCCCACATCTGCCACCTATATCTGTACCAGATCTACACCATGCTATATCTTTTGATATTTTTTCTCACTGTTCGCAGAGTCACCAATTTCTGTGTCATCCTCAAACTTACTAACCAACCCACCTACATTTTCATCCAAGTCATTTATACATAATCACAAACAACAGAGGTCCCAGCATTGATCCCTGCCGAGCTCTACTGGTCGCAGAACTGCCACCAGAATGACACCACCTCAACCACTATCCTTTGTCAGCTACAGGTAAGCAGTTCTAATCCGACTACCAAATCAGCATGGATGCCACGCATCTTATTTCTTCCGAATCAGCCTACCATGAGGTTATTTGTTAGATGCTTTATTATAGTCAGTGTAGATAACATCCACTGCCCTACACACCACCCAATCAACCCCATCACCTCCTCAATAAACTCAATCAAGTTTGCAAGATGTGACTTGCGCTGGAAAAAAACCATGCAGTCTGCCCCTAATTAGCCCATTCTCTTGCGAAGATGAGTAAATCCTATCGTTAAGAATCCTCTACAATAGCTTCCCTCTTTCCTCCTTTATCCTTGAGTGGTCCTACCGTCTTCCTGAAGTTTGTAAAGTATGTATAGCATGCCTTGAAATTCACTTCAATCTGACATCAATGACATGTCATAGCCCTTTCCGGCCCTCCTAATTCCCTGCTCGAGTATTTTTCCTCTTTCCATCATATTCCTCAATGGCCCTGTTGATTTCTTCCTGCTAAATCTTACATTTGCTTTATTTTTATATTTGACCAAATTTACAACCTCTCTTCCCATACCTTGCCATTCTTGTCCATTCTCCTTCAATGAATATCTTTAGAAATAAACACGGATGACATTGCTACTTTACAAGTCTTGGCCAAAAAAAACTGCATTTGGTAGTTGGCTGTTACCAATGAGATTGCAAAACCAGGAACAGGATCAATAGTCCCCATCTGCAGTCTCCAACACTGTGACAGGAGTCTTACCGGCTTCTGTAGAGAGGGTGGTGCTACAGTGTGGGAAACTGGAGCTGAACATTTTGAAACTGGAGCCACAGAGCTTTCGAAAAAGTCTGCTGACAGAGTCTTTAGTGCATCACCCTCTGTCATAGCCTGTGGGAACAGTAAATAAATGCAGTTACAACAGATTCAAAATATTTCAAGTATAATCTTCAAATCCTCAATATTGAAGCACGCTTTAATGGTGGCAATTTACCCCAACCCTGGAATTTCTCCTTTCTTCTCTTTAAGTTGCACATGTCATGATCACCAGTTGACTGAGAATGAGTAGTAGTTCCTGTGAATGTCCCTCTTAAATGAATCCCTGATCTTGCCCAAGAGAGGGTGCATCGGTTTAAATTTGCTTGTATTTTCTAATCCAGAAAACACCACCAGAGGTTGCAAAATCAGAAAGCATTTGTGTAAATATTAAGATACAATGTATTCACTTTGAAATACAATGTAAAAGCAATGTATAAATTATCATGAATATTTACAAAATACTATGTAAATACAATTTATAAATTATCGGGAATATTGAGAATTATTTGGATCATCTGCATAAAGAGGATTATTGAGTAAGTTACATTTTTTTTGTTGCCAGATCCAAAAACTGACATAAAAAACTATCAACTCACACGGAACGTAAAAGGCACAATATTCTAAACCTGGATGGAATGATGACAATGAATGCGAATTGGTGGGCCGCATTACTTTTACTGCTCAATTACAATTCTTGTGTTCCAAGCATTTCATCGTTTTCTTAAAGTCATAGTCACACAGCATGGAAACAGGCCCTTCAGCTCAACTTGCCTACACCGGCCAACATGTCCCATCTACACTTGTCCCACCTGTCTGCGTTTGGCCGATATCCTTCTAAACTTATCATATCTATGTACCTGTCTAATTGTTTCTTAAACATTGCGATTGTACCTGCTAAATGTTGTAATAGTACCTGCGATATCCTGATCACTTTAAGAAGAAATCAAAAACACAAATTGTATTTCTTCCAAAAAGAAAACATGGGGTCTTCCAATGTGATGCAATAATGAGAAGATCAGCATTTATCTTGACCCCAGCACTAAGTATGGGGAAAAGCATAGACACACTTTCTAACTTAATTCACAGACCACAGTCTGTTCGTGTTGGTGAAAATGTGTCAGCCACAATAACAATCAGCACGGGAGCACCTCAAGGCTGCGTGCTCAGCTCCCTGCTGTACTCACTCTATACTCATGACTGTGTAGCCGGTCATAGTGCGACCTCCATCATCAAGTTCGCTGACGACACCACTGTTGTGGGACGTATCACTGATGGGGATGAGTCAGAGTGTAGAAGAGAGATCGAGCGACTGACCATATGGTGCCAGCACAATAACCTGGCCCTCAACAGCAGCAAAACCAAGGTACTGATTGTGGACTTTGGAAGGGGTAGGATGGGGACCCACAGTCCAGTTTATATCAACAGGTCGATGATGGAAAAATTCCTGGGCATGCATATCTCTGAAGCAAAGTAAGAATTTCATTGTCCTATCTGGGACACATGACAATAAACTCTCTTGAATCATGAACTATTAGAATAGGAGAGTCACGAACTGCTGCAGTGGCACCTTCTAGAATATTACTGTAGAAGGAATTAAAAGCTTGAACGTAATTTCTCTATTACCTTTGGTTTTGTTCCTGCACCAGTAGCGGAGGGGGGCATTTTACTTTTGCCTTTATCCTATTGCAAAGAGAGAAATTAAATGAAACCCTTCATGTGATAACAAAATGATTTAGAAATTAAAATAACTGGTAAAGCAGCATTATAGTCAAGCACATTACATCGCGTAAGTGAAAAACTGGTGCAGTGTAAACATGGCAGGAGGTATAATATTTGATTAGTCACAGCATTTGGATTAAACAAATGTGATTGCTCAGTGGAAGGTGTTTGTGCATACTTACTTTAGTTTTAGAATAGCCAATTAATATTTGAATATCTATAATTATAGCGATTTAAGGGTAATTCCTGCTGCTAAATTGTATCGACTTAATGCAAACTAATTATTGGATCAGACCTTTGGATCAGCTGGAGCAGTAAATCTGTATTCAGGTGGTATGGATCCTTCCGTTTCTCCCACAAGTTCAGCTTTCTTCTTGGAAGAATCGGATTCCTGAAAATATACTTTGATTTTTAAAAATCAATCAAATGTGCATGTTATGCTTGAATTTCCATATATTGTGCCTCTGGGAAAATTACATGAGGTTGCATTTACAAAATCAATTCTTCTGAGATTATCAATTGTCTTAAACACATGTACCCAACGATAGACAAGACTATAAATCGCCATAGTTAGAGCTATGAAAGGTGGCCATAGAAGATGACCAACTCTGCGGCACGTGGCGCAGCGGCAAAGGTGCTGCCTTACAGCGCTTGCAGCGCTAGAGACCTGGGTTAGATCCCGAGTACGGGCGCTGTCTGTACGGAGTTTGTACGTTCTCCCCATGACTGCGTGGGTTTTCTCTGAAATCTTTGGTTTCCTCCCACATGCCAAAGACGTACCAAGCCAATAAACCTACAAGCCTGTATAAGTGTAAATTGTCCCTGTGTGTATAAATTCTTAAGGGGTTGGGCAGGCTAGATGCAGGAAGATTGTTCCCGATGTTGGGGAAGTCCAGGACAAGGGGTCACAGTTTAAGGATAAGGGGGAAGTCTTTTAGGACCAAGATGAGAAAAATCGTTTTTCACACAGAGAGTGGTGAATCTGTGGAAATCTCTGCCACAGAAGGTAGTTGAGGCCAGTTCGTTGGCCATATTTGAGAGGGAGTTGGATGTGGCCCTTGTGGCTGAAAGGATCAGGGGGTATGGAGAGAAGGCAGGTACAGGATACTGAGTTGGATGATCAGCCATGATCATATTGAATGGCAGTGCAGGCTCGAAGGGCCGAATGGCCTACTCCTGCACCTATTTTCTATGTTTCTATATGATAGTGTTAACGTGTGGGGATCGCTGCAGCCCAGACTCGGTGGGCTGAAGGGCCTGTTTCTGTGTTGTATCTCTAAACTAAACTCCATTGTCACATCCGAAGTTAGGCAATATTCATGCATTTCTATTGATGTGGTCTGGAGTTTGGATGTTTTATACCTCTGATACTCTGCAACAAAAGCTTCGATTGTTACATTCCCACTATCTTTATTCTCTCATCCAAACAGTACAGATGAGTGTTTATTGGAGCATGCTGGGTTTATCCATCTAAACTACAGCCTTGCCAAAGTTTAACTCGGTCATTTATCTTCCTTTGTTCACCAAGTGAAATCTTCCTTTAGCCTCCTCCACATCTCGGCCCAAAAGCCGGCTTATCTCAACTTTCTTATTACCCACCCCAACCTATATTTGCCCCTTCCAGGTTCATCCGAAAATGCCCATCCTGCCAATAACCGAGACCTAACACCCAACTTCCCTTATGTTAGCCAGATGCCCCAGTGATTCCTACACCCCTGGCATTCTCCAACTCCCTTTCAAATTCATTGTTATCCCTCCTCAAATTACCAATTCCTCCTAATATCCCATCTGCCTATAGTTTAATTATCATTTTAAATGTATATAAAATACATTTGATGATAATTAAACTATGAAACATTTGTTGCAAATTAGATGCAAACCTGTAAGAAAAACTAACCTTATTGTTGCAGACATTACTGCAGGAGGTACAATGCATTAGTTACACAATGAATCACTGGAATGGGGATAGAATCGTAACAATGCATGCTTGCTGTGACAGGAAATACTCCAACATATAAACATATAAGATTATTAAGGCATTGGACAAGCTAGATGCAGGAAACATGTTCCTGATGCTGGGGGAGTCCAAAACCAGGGGCCACAGTTTCAGAATAAGGTGTAGGCCATTTACAACTGAGATGAGGAAAAACCTTTTCTCACAAAGAGTTGTGAATTTGTGGAATTCTCTACCACAGAAGGGAGTGGAGGCCGATTCACTGGATGCATTCAAAAGAGAGTTGGATAGAGCTCTTCGGGCTAGCGGAATCAAGGGATATTGGTAGAAGGCAGGAACGGGGTACTGTGTGTGGATGATCAGCCATGATCACATTGAATGGCGGTGCTGGCTCGAAGGGCCGAATGGCCTGCTCCTGCACCTATTGTCTATTGTCTATGTATGTATCTATATCGTGTGTTGAGTGGAATCTGATTCAAGGTCAGAAACTAGCAGCGGAAAAACATTACCTTCACTGCAGGGCCAGTGTATTTTGGAGCTGATTTGTCAGGTGCCTCTGATGGAAGGGTTGCTGCAAGTAGGTCTAATGGATCTTTACCCTTTAAAAAGAAAATACATTATTTAAATTCAAGTTAAACTTCATCTGTTCAATCAGCAGTGAAATGTATTGCTGAAAATGTGGCTGGAATAATGCCCGACTGCCCCACAGAAATGAAACAGCCTCCTGTGACCATTCCAACGTGATGATTTAAAAAGCATGCAGGCAAATGTGGGTGCGATCCTTAGTCAGTCACACTGCCATGCATCTGATAATTGTGAATGAAGCTAGAAAGGGTAGGCTGAAACTGGCAGCTTGAGAGCACACCACAGGGATACAGAAAGCCAACTTGCTACTGATCAACGATGATTAAGTGATGACGTCCACAGTGGCTTCAGTCTTAACCCACCCATGGGCAGAGGGGCAGAGGGGCAGAGGGGCAGAGGGGCAGAGGGGCAGAGGGGCAGAGGGACAGAGGGGCAGAGGGGCAGAGGGGCAGAGGGGCAGAGGGACAGAGGGGCAGAGGGGCAGAGGGGCAGAGGGGCAGAGGGGCAGAGGGGCAGAGGGGCAGAGGGGCAGAGGGGCAGAGGGGCAGAGGGGCAGAGGGGCAGAGGGGAGAGGGGCAGAGGGGCAGAGGGGGAGAGGGGCAGAGGGGCAGAGGGGCAGAGGGCAGAGGGACAGAGGGACAGAGGGGCAGAGGGGCAGAGGGGCAGAGGGGCAGAGGGGCAGAGGGGGAGAGGGGCAGAGGGGCAGAGGGGGAGAGGGGCAGAGGGACAGAGGGACAGAGGGGCAGAGGGGCAGAGGGGGCAGAGGGGCAGAGGGGCAGAGGGACAGAGGGGCAGAGGGGCAGAGGGGCAGAGGGGCAGAGGGGCAGAGGGGCAGAGGGGCAGAGGGGCAGAGGGGCAGAGGGACAGAGGGACAGAGGGACAGAGGGACAGAGGGACAGAGAGACAGAGGGACAGAGGGACAGAGGGACAGAGGGACAGAGGGACAGAGGGACAGAGGGACAGAGGGGCAGAGGGGGAGAGGGGGAGAGGGGGAGAGGGGGAGAACAAACAAACAGAGAGGACGGGCAACAGGAATGCACTACATCAGCTGGGAGATTTGGGAGTGAGCTCATGACAGACTTAAATAGAAAACAGGATCTTCAAATTGTATGCTGTGCGCATGGAACCTGTGGATGTACGATCCTAACATTACATTCACAGATATTTGAAATGCCAGTGGCAAATGAAACCATAGCCCGCTGGCCTGTCTCTGCTGTGATAGATATGCTCATGTTTCACATTTAACATTTGCATTATCACTTACCTTTGGAGCACTTTGATTTGCAGATACAGAAGCAGCTGTTGAAGCTTTCAGAGGCTCCTGTACAAAAAAAAGGCGATTTCCCATGATTTCATTTACAGTTGACCTTTCATATAGTTAACCTTGTTGGCTGGTAGCCAGAGAAGCAAGCAGGAAGAAACACATTGTCCTGTTGTGAAGTTCAGCTGATGTCTGACTTGGAGCAGCGATCCATTGCTGGGAGATTCACACACAATGACTCACATCAATACAGCAGGGTTGGTTTAAATCACAATTGTTGTTTAAAAGCACT
>CM069133.1:143978075-144086600 GCA_035221665.1 Okamejei kenojei
TGAGAGAGATGGTATAAGCAGGTCACAAAGTCTGTCGTTTGGAGTTTGCTACTTTGTAATCCAAATTTGGATCATCTAGAATGATGCATATAACCATATAACAATTACAGCACGGAAACAGGCATCTGGAAGGAAAATTTACAAATGCTCAAAAACGTGTGGGAGTTTGCTGGGAATGAAAAAATAAGTTCTTCAATACCTAAAACACTTCCAGTTCACCTGAAAATAGCCCACCCTCTGTTTTAACCATGACAGGACAGGGCTGGACAGCAGGTTGTCCACTTTCACAAATGGGGCAGTCAGTAAATCCTTTTGTTTCAAGCCACATTGCTTTTGGTCCACTGGTTTTCTCTGGCTTTGGCCAATAGACTGGGAGCAGCAAAACTCTTTCCCAAAGGCTCAGCAAGCTTGCGTGTAAGCACAAAATGGCTGCTAAACCAGCGTTGTGTCAAGACTTCCCTCGATTTCTGACATCTTCTCCAAACCCTGAGAAATCAGGTCCACTTAACACAGCAATCTCTTTCCCCATTCAGACACTGTAACCTTTCAAGTACAGTTCCTTACTGCCCTCCTTCACTACCCCTTCATAGAAACATAGAAAATAGGTGCAGGAGTAGGCCATTCGGCCCTTCACGATACCTTCCACCTTCTAAGAGAACCTATGTCAGCCACTATGCTCCAATCGTCTCTGCTACCAAGTCTGTTAATCAAGCTGGAATGTTGGAGAACATTTAAGAACTCTACTGTAGTAGGAGGCTGCTCCTTCAGCAATGGATACCCAGTTTGTGCCCGTGAGTTCATTATCTAATGAAAATTCCCCAGGCAAAACCAGCCGTTGCTGCAGAAAAATTACCTCAGCAAATGTTTGGTCCATGCAGTATTTAGTTCACCAAAGGCAATCCACAAGGAACTTCCATTTCCTGTCATCAGTTTTACACACTCAAGATTATTCGCAAAATCTACAGTCTACAATCTACACTCGCCCAACACAGATCGGCAGCTCCCCTGCTGCTTCTCAGTACCGCTAACCAATCATTGACTGGTCGGTCCAGTGGCTGCTTCACTGGAGTAGAGATATTAAATCATGAATTGAGAGCCTCATGAAAAGCTTGCTGAATGACAGTTGTCATCACAAATGGTCACTTAACCTCATCCAAAACAATGTCGCAAAACCCACACTCCAGGGGTCATACAACGATGCCGCAGAATTGCTTCTGAAGGATCGGCAAACACAATAACAAAGTGCTTTACAACAAGAGTTGTAGTGCATCTAACAGCACATTGGAAATGGGTGAAGGGTAGCAGAGGGTATTGGAAAATGATGTATTACAAGACCACAGCAGCACTCAAAGATCTGGAGAAGAACACTCAACCATTCGTATAAGAGGTTGCCAGCATTAGCCAACCAAGAGCATTTGGATTTGACTAACTCATCTCTCCCCGGTAGCTTGCAGGTGGCGTTGCATGATGACGTCACCGCCCGACGCCCAAATTCAGTCGGCCCGCCTCCTGCCCAGCTGATTTGTATGCATGGGGGCTGCTGCCAACAGAAGTCTCTTGCTGCTGCAGCAATGCAGTCTGCATCTCTTCCATGATGATCATGGAATAGCAGCCAGCAATCCCCCTTTTCATGCGCAAATGACGTCACGCGCGAACTTAGCGCGACCTCCGCTTCCGGTTGGTCACGCCAAACGCACACAAGTGGGACAGGCCCTTAAGTATTCCGCAAGACCTGTATCATGTGATCAAATGTAAATGTGCTTCTTCGAGGAAAGCATATGTTGCAGTAACACGAAGATTGAAAGGTCCGTCTAAATGTGTACCTTCACTTCAGGGCCTGAATATTTGGGAGCAGAATTGTCAGATGCCTCAGATGGAAGGGTTTCTGCAAGCAGGTCAAATGGATCTTTATCCTTTGAAAACAAAATATATATTTTTAAATTCTTGACAAATATCAGCCAAAACAGACATGAACAGCAACAAAATGAAAACAAGATGCACTTAATGTCTGCAGTTTGACACGTTGCAAACAGATGAAACACAGTTGCTTTTATAACATTCTCCACAATAACCTTTCCACGATGAGATTAAATATGGAGCTAATGATTAAAGTAAATTTTTCACGACTTCCTTGCTTATTATAAACGTGCAGGCCAGGGTAAAGAACGGGGTGGTCAGGAATATTACAGCACCCACACCACTAATGGTGTCGAGGGGACCGCAAGTTTAATTCAAAGGCTAATTAACACTTGGCAGGTACATCAATTATTATAACCTTTTATTTAAATTTGATCCGTTTTCATATCTGTCCCAGCCACAAGGCATGTAACTGCAATATCTGTCCTCCCTTCATAATGGACCGATATAGTCCAATATAAATCTTGTGATACATGTACAGGTAGCCTTCGGCATGAAAAGTTTGTAGCATCAAAACAAAACCTGAGTAAAACGATAAATCATCTCCTAATATTCCACGCGCAGCAGAAGAGTTGCTGCCCTGCAGCGCCAGAGACCCGGGTTTGATCCTGAATACGGGTGTTGTCCGTACGGAGGAGTTGCCACGTTCTCCTCGTGACCCGCGCGGGTTTTCTCCAGGCGCTCTGGTTTCGTCCCACCGCTGCAAAGACGTGCAGGTTTGTAGGTTCATTGGCTTGGAAAATTGTAAATTGGCCCCAGTGTGTAGGATAGTGTTATTGTGCAGGGGTCGCTGTTTGGCACGGAGTCGGAGGCAAGGCAAGGCAAGTTTATTTATATAGCACCATTCGTACAAGCAGCAATTCATAGTGCTTTGCAAAAGAAACAAAAGAATAACATAATAAAAAGACAGCAGAACAACCATACAACACAGGACAACAAAACAGCCAATAATCAAAAATTACTAACCAAGCAATAAGACAAATGCATGAATAGTAAAACAAAGTCACTAAAACAATAAAACGATTTTAAAAGCACATAAAAGGGATAGGATTAGAAGGTTAAGATTACCTGCATGTTGGGTTATGGAAAAACTACAGTAAACAAGTGTTTTTAGGCCTGATTTAAATGAGCTTACAGTCTGTACACACCTCAGGTGGTCAGGGAGCTTGTTCCACAGGTACGGAGCAGAAAAACTGAACACTGCTTCAGCCTTTTTAGTTCTGACCCTGGGAACACAGAGTAAACCTGTCCCTGAAGACCCGAGGAGTCTAGGTGCCTCATATACATCAAGAATGTCAGAGATGTATTTTGGACCCTGACCATTCAGTGCCTTGTAGGCCAGTAACAGAATTTTAAAATCTATCCTTTTACACACAGGGAGCCAGTGCAAAGATTTAAGGACAGGTGTAATGTGGTCCATTTTCTTGGTGCTGGTCCGGAGGGCTGAAGGGCCTGTTTTTGCACCGTATCTGTAACTATTCTCTTAATATTACTGCAGCAAAAAAAAAAGCCTCACCTGATCCTTAATATTAATTCTTGCTACTGCTTAATATAAAACCAGCCCAAAAGAAAGGACTTTAATGCATTGCATAAAACAAACCCTTCAATCTGTCCTATTCTAGTTGCTGAATTTACAGGGAATCTGGTCAGCTGTAATGCGCATAAAGATTGCAAAATTCCTTTGACGTTATCATGGAAAAGAGCAGAACGTTTTCTGTACTGAATGAGGCCATAAGGAATTGGAGTAGAATTAGGCCATTCAGCCCATCAAGTATACTTCACCATTCAATCATAGCTGATCTATCTCTCCCTCCTAACCCCATTCTCCTGCCTTCTCCCCATAACCTCTGACACCTGTACTAATCAAGAATCTATCTATCTCTGTCTTAAAAATATCCACTGACTTGGCCTCCACAGCCTTCTGTGGCAAATCTTTGGTGAATCTCGGTGAATCTTTTTAGGCTCCAAGGAACAAACATGTCATAAGTGATAGGAATAGAATTAGGCCATTTGGACCATCATATCTATTCTGCCATTCAATCATGGCTGATCTATGTCTCCCTCCTAACCCCATAACATTCTGATACCTGTACTAATTAAGAATCCATCTATCTCTGCCTTAAATATATCCACGGCCTTGGCCTCCAGAGCCTTCTGTGGCAAAGAATTCCACTGATTCACCACCCCCTGATTAGAGAAATTCCTCCTCATCTCTTTCCTAAAGGAATATCTTTTAATTCTGAGGCTATGACCTCTCGTCCTGGACTCTCCCACTAGTGGAAACATCCTCTCCACATGCACTGTATCCAACCCTCTCACTATTCTGTATGGGGTCCCCCCTCATTCTTCTAAACTCCAGTGAGTACAGGCCCAGTGCCGACAAATGCTCGTCATATATTAACCCACTCATTCCTGGGATAATGTGACCTTTGAGAGGTATAACGTCTTATGCATGATGAGAAATTGCCATCTATGTTTTCATAATTTTTCTATAAGTTATCCCGTGGCCCACTGGCGAAGAGTCTTGGAACTGTGCAGCTCAGAATCATGCCCTTCAGCCCATGCCTGTGCTGACCAAGATGGCATACTGGACTTGTCCCTTTTGCCTGCATTTGGCCCACAAACCCTTCCATGTATCTGTCCAAATGCTTGTATAGCTTCCTCTCTCATCTCATTCCAGATATGGACTACCCTTTTACTAAAAAAGCTGAACCCGAGTCCCTCTTAAGTCCCTCTTAAGTCTATAGCCCCTAGTTTTAGAAGCCTCTACACTGGGTAAACGACTGTGAGCATTCACTTCATACATGCCAGTTATCAACTTGTACACATCAATAAAGTCAACCCCCAGCCTGACACGCCCAAAAATATGGATCCCAGCCGATCCAACCTCGCCCTCAAATTCAAACACAGGCAACACCCTGGTGAAAAACATCCTGCCCCTCTTCAACACCCAACATGTTTCTATTCTGAAGAGGGTCACTGAAGTTCACATATTTTCTCCGACACACCACCTACCTTAGCATGTGTCTGACTTGCTGATACTGAGGCAGCTGCAGAGGCTTTCAGTGGTGCCTGAGTGAAATAGAAAGTATGGTATTTATTGTGTAAGAATCTGCAGATGCTGGTTTAAACCGAAGATGGACTCAAAAAGCTGGAGCAACCCAGCGGGACAGGCAGCATCTCTGGAGAGAAGGGATGGGTGATGTTTCAGGACGAGACCCTTTTCTAGTATTTATTATTGTTTCATTGGTTTACATTCAACTGAGAGTCCCAGTACTATTTCTACCAACTTTTTTGCAAGACTTTAAATAATTGTTGTGTCATTTGTGGCTGCAAATGAGAGATCCCACTGGAACAAAACAGTTAAGAATATTGTTAAAAATCATGTTCGCTGCACACTCGCCCTCTGGGCTGTTGCCCTGGCCACAGTTACTTTTGGCTGCTGTGATCGAGCCCTGGCCCTTATTCTGCCAGTCAGAGTAGTTGACTGTGGCAGATAGGACATAAGGTAGAGAATACCAACTCCTAGCCCTCAGATACTGCTGCTGTCAATGACCTTAACAACTCTTTTCCATTGTCTCCGATATTTAGAGACTTTTATAATCAGTTGAAAAAAAGTTATTAAAAATTAAGAATTATTTAAGCATTTAAGTGAGAGAAATTATTAAAAAGTATTAATATTGTTAAATAAAATAAAACAAGCACTTAATCTCTGTTTATCTTTTCATCCCGTTCAAATGAATATGGCTTACTACTATACAAGCCATGGCTCAAGTGATTTTATTGGGGGCGAGGGGGGTGGGTATCGTATATATACGGTACGCTCCTGGTTTCTCAAGTCAATACATCCGAGCTCTACACTTGCATGCGGTGGTGAATTTGACAGTGACGTTGGATGGCAGCTCTCCTACGAAGAGTTAAAAAGGGGAAAAGTGAGGTTAAAATAAGGGTCATACCTCTTTCTGCATGGAGGGAAAAGCTGCAAACTGTGGTGCTGCAACTGAGCATTTTGAAATAGGAGCGACAGAGCTCTGGACAAAGTCTCCCGGCAGAGAATCCAGGATATCATCGTCAGTCATCACCTGTAACAATAAAACACACAATCAAAGTTCTCTTGCATTCAACAATTAAATCTTAACTCATAGATATTGCCATGAACCACAATATCTCCTGCTCACAAAAGCCATGGGAAGGAAATGATAGAGAAATAACCTCAGCCTAGTCATTCCAATCTTCACGCAAGGAACAAATTGACATTCACTCACAGAGGAGGGATGAGAGGAATAGATCGGGTAGATGTACAGAATCTTTTGCCCAGAGTAGCGGAATCGAGGACCCGAGGACATAGGTTTAAGGTGAAGGGGAAAACATTTTAATAGGTATCTGAAAGGTAACTTTTTCACAAAAAAGGGTGGTGGGTGTATGGAACAAGCTGCCAGAGGATTAGTTGAGACAGGGACCATCTCAACATTTAAGAAACAGTTCGACAGGTACATAGATAGGACAGGTTTGGAGGGATATGGACCAAACATGGGCAGGTGGGACTAGTGTAGATGGGACATTTCCCCATTGTATCACTCTCTGACTCTTTGACTGCTGCAATCAGTTGCATAAAACCCTCTGCAAAATACAATAGAGGAACTGGGAATTCGGCCCATCTGTTGAATGGCAGGCTCTACACAACTTTTTACATTGCCTTCTGTATGAAAAGTTGCCCTTCAGGTTCCGATTGAATTATTCCTTCCCTCATTGAACATCTGTCCTCTGGTTATCGATTCTCCTGCCATCTTATTACTAGTATTAATTTATTCACAAAACACAAAATGCACAAACTGAGCTTCAAACCAACATTTATCCTGTCACCAAAGTTTACAAAAGGAACGGCCTCCTGCAGAACATATGTTTCTTCAGCACACTTGCCGCATGACCCAATAATTGTCTTTGAGAATGTGATTCTGGACAATGTATATCACTTCCCATACACCCAACAGTGGAGGCAGACCTTGCTGATGAAACTCACCATTGCCTTCAGTCATCAATATAGCCTATGGTGGTTTGAGGAAAGATGTGTTTTAAGGTCAAGACCACAATGCTTTAATTCACCCAGAGGCAACAAAACCTTGCTTATGTATGTATGTGCAAGGATGTGCAACTCATAGTGAACAACTTAAACATAGAAACATAGAAAATAGGTGCAGGAGGAGGCCATTCGGCCCTTCGAGCCAACACCGCCATTCATTGTGATCATGGCTGATTGTCCGCTAACCCGTGCCTGCCTTCTCCCCATATCCCTCGACTCCACTAGCCCCTAGAGCTCCATCCAACTCTCTCCTAAATCCATCCAGTGATTTGGCCTCCACTGCCCTCTGTAGCAGGGAATTCCATAAAGTCACAACTCTCTGGGTGAAAACGTTTTTTCTCACCTCAGTCTTAAATGGCCTCCCCTTTATTCTAAGACTGTGGCCCCTGGTTCTGGACTCACCCAACATTGGGAACATTTTCCTGCATCTAGCTTGTCCAGTCCTTTTATAATTTTTATAACTTTATATGTTTCTATAAGATCCCCCTCATCCTTCTAAACTCCAGTGAATACAAGCCTAGTCTTTTCAATCATTCCTCATATGACAGTCCCGCCATCCCAGGGATCAATCTTGTGAACCTACGCTGCACTGCCTCAAACAATTAAAGTGTTGGTTGAATGCAAAAACATTCTGTCTATTGATAATTTTCCAACTCTAACTGGCAGAATAGGTAAATAAAGTCGGTGTCCGCTCTCACGCCAACAACCCACTATTGAGGGTGTGATCATGATTAACCAGCTCTGTTGGTTGCTGCTTCACCGCACGCCAGATACCAAACTTCCAAAACATGCGCTTTACCCTGAGCACTGTTACAGCAACAGTTTTCCAGAAAGTAGGAGAAGGAGGAATAAAATTCAAGAATAAGGGGCAAGGCATTTAGAACGGAGACGAGGAAATACCTTTTCACACAGAGAGTGGCGAGTCTGTGGAATTCTCTGCCTCAGAGGGTGGTGGAAGCCAGTTCTCTGGATACTTTCAAGAGAGCTAGATAGGGCTCTAAACAATAGCGGAGTCAGGGGATATGGAGAGAAGGCGGGAAGGGGATACTTATTGGGGATGATCAGCCATGAGCACATTGAATGGCGGTGCTGGCTCGCAGGCCCGAATGGCCTCCTCCTGCACCTATTGTCTATAAAAAAAGGAAAAAGTGAATCTTTAATACTTCAAAATAAGGGTCATACCTCTTTCTGCTTGGAGGGAAGAATTGCAAAATGTGGTGCTGCAACTGAGCATTTTGAAATAGGAGCGACAGAGCTCTGGACAAAGTCTCCCGATAGAGAATCCAGGATATCATCGTCAGTCATCACCTGTAACAATAAAACACACAATCAAAGTTCTCTTGCATTCAACAATAAAGTTCCAATTTAAAATACATCTTAATTTATTAAAATTGCCATGAACCATAATTTCTCCTGTTCACTAAAGCCATGAAATGGAAATGATGGAGAAATGACCTCCCCACCATTCCCCACTATCCAAGGAGCGAATGGACATTCACTCACAGAGGGGGACGAGAGGCATAGATTGGGTAGCTGCACAGAGTTTCCTGTCCAGGGTAGATTAATTGAGGACCAGATGACAGGTTTAAGGTGAAGGGGACATGATTTAATAGGAATCTGAGGCATATCCTTTTCACATAAAATGGAGGTGGATGTATGGACAAGCTGCCAGAGGAATAGTTGAGACAGGGACTATCCCAACATTTAAGAAACAATTAGACAGCTACATGGATAGGACAGGTTTGGAGGGATATGGACCAAACATGGGCAGGTGGGACCAGTGTGGATGGGACATGTTGGCCAGTGTGGGCAAGTTGGACTGAGGGCCTGTTTCCACACTGTGTCACGTTATAGCTCTATGAGATCTATGCTCCAGATAGGTTCAGTTAACCCCATGCCTTACTTTTCCAGAAAACTACCTCCAACAGCTTGAAACATCAAGAGAATTAATTTCCAATCCAGGTACAAGATCTACAACCAATACTTTGGGCAAAGTACAAACTGCTGGAGGCATTTAGCGGGTCAGTCAAGAACTGTGCAGGGAGTGGACAGGCTACGATTTGCCTCTGGACCCTTCTTGTAGCTGACGGGTGATGGGAGAGAAACTAGAATAGCAAGAGGGGGGGGGAGACTGGCAAATGGCACAGAGTTGCTACAGCTGAAGGGCGTTTGGTGAGCAGTAGGTGACCAAGGGTAGAGAGGAAAAGGCGACAAAATGATATCAGATAAGGAGAGGAGCAAAATGTAAATCAGTGGGGTGGAACGTTTGTGGATGGGGGTGGGAGGTGAAAAAGTGGGGAATAAAAGGGAAATGGCGGACTCGTGATGGGAAATATATGTACGAAGGAGGGAAATGGAACGGGGTGACTGGGGAGCGGGTTGGTTTGGCAGATGGTGGGAGAAATGGGACCACGCCAGCATGGGGCGGGGGGGCGGTAATGCTTGACATTGGTGAAGTCAATGTTCATGTTGGGTAGTAATCAACAACCTTGATCCATCTGTAAATTGTATTCACGGATATATTTTTCCCCCCAAAAGATAATTTGGGTTAATGGAAAGTTCATAAGATCACAAGTGTAGAATTCAGCCATTCAGCCCATCAAGTCTATTCCACCATTCCATCATGGCTGATCTATCTCTCCCTCCTAACCCAATTCTCCCAACTTATACCATAACCTCTAACACACGTTCTAATCAAGAATCTATCTAGTTTATAAAACAAATAGAATTTAGCAATAATTATTAATCATTAACATTTTTAATTATTTTTGATTGTTTATACTTAAAGCAAATACAGATAAATTTGACTAATTCAATACTGCAGATATAAGGCTATAATAAACAGAAAATGCTCAACACTCATTTCATAACACAGTTCCGTTGCATGGTTGACCTGATCCATCTCTTTCCACACGTGATGTCTGATCTGCTGAATAGTGCATGCATTTTCTGTTTGCTTTACGATGATTTTAGTTAGAATGAGATAAGGGGTTTCGATGAAGGAAAAAGTATTTATTCTCACCTTGTCATTAATAGACTCTGAGGCACTTTTGCATTGGCCTCATCCTCATCCTCAACGCTTGTGAAGGATGAGCTAGCAACTATTTCTGATTCTGAGAAATACAATCCAAATAAATAATTGAAGTACCACTGCTGGTCCTAAGTTAGACAATGGGCGGCTATTGTGAACATTTTTTAATCTACCTCAGTCTTTGACTTCATAATGGCAGGAAAGTAGACTGGTTCTATGCACTTGGGCAGCAAGGCGGTTTTGGACGTTTTGGTGCCAGACATTGCCACAAGCACATTCCAAAGATGTTTAAGTGAAAACATATCTTTAAAAAAAATAGATTTAACTTATTCATTACCTTTGGTTTTGCTCCTGGATCAGTAAAGGAAGGGGCTAATTTGCCTTTATCCTGTTGAAAATAAACATATAAAATCAGATCCTTGGAGACACAAGAAACTAGATGCTGGAATTTTGACCAAATAACAAAATGCTGGAGGAACTCAGCAGGTCAGGCAGGATTTGTGGAGGGAATTGACAGATGATGCTTCACTTCAGACTGATTGGAGTGGAGGGTGGGGGAGGCAGAGGAAGAGGTAGGGGTGGGACAAAGGTTGGCAAGCGATAGGCGGATACGTGAGGGGGTGATTGGGAGATGGGTGGAATAAGTGACAAATGCTGGAGGTGAAAGGGAGACAAGAGGCTGTGAGATAAGGAAAGAAGATGAGTGAAATGTAAAGCCAGAGGGTTAGGGGTGGAAGGAGAAAGGGGGGGGGAGGGAAAAAGAGGGTATATGAAAGGAAAAATGTGGGACTCGGGGATGGGAGATGAGCATATGGAGGAGGGAAAGGAACAGTGTTACTAGGGTGGTGGGAGAAATGAGAGTGCGTCAGGAAGAGGGGGGGAAGGCAGGGGAAAGACAGGGGGAGTCATGGTCGGTATGATATGAAATTGGAGGATTCAATGTTTGCATCTTTGGGCTGTAAGCTAACAAACAGTAACATGAGGTGCTGAATTAAAATGGTTAGCAACTGGGAGCTCCTGCAGGCCTTGGCAGACAGCTCAAGTGTTTGGCGAAACAGTCAACTAGTCTTTGCTGGGTCTCGCCGCTGTAAAGGAGATGACACAGGGAACACCGAATGCAGTAGATGAGGTGCTGTCTCATCTGAGAAGGATGCTCGAGTCCCTGGGGGGACGTCAGAGAGGAGATGTCGAGAGAGGTGTTACATCTCCTGTAGCGTAGGGGTGTATGTACCTGGGGGGGGGGGGGGTGGATCGGGAGGGAAGGGGTGTGCAGACCCGGGCGTTGCACTCAGAGTGGTCTATTTTGCGAGAAGGAAGCAGTGGTACAGAAAGATGGCTCAAGAAGTGGGATCAGATCCCTCTAGGGTGTATCAGAATCAGTTAGAATTGAAACCAAATAAGAACATAACTACAAATATAATCAATAGACAATAGACAGTAGGTGCAGGAGGAGGCCATTCGGCCCTTCGAGCCAGCACCGCCATTCAATGTGATCACGGCTGATCATCCCCAATCAGTACCCCGTTCCTGCCTTCTCCCCATATCCCCTGACTCTGCTATTTTTAAGAGCCCTATCTAGCTCTCTCTTGAAAGCATCCAGAGAACCTGCCTCCACCGCCATCTGAGACAGAAAATTCCACAGACTCACCACTCTCTGTGAGAAAAAGTGTTTCCTCGTCTCCGTTCTAAATGGCTTACCCCTTATTCTTAAACTGTGGCCCCTGGTTCTGGACTCCCCCAACATCGGGAACATGTTTCCTGCCTCTAGTGTGTCCAAACCCTTAACAATCTTATATGTTTAAATGAGATTCCCTCTCATCCTTCTAAACTCCAGAGTGCACAAGCCCAGCTGCTCCATTCTCTCAGCATATGACAGTCCCGCCATCTCGGGAATTAACCTTGTAAACCTACACTGCACTCCCTCAATAGCAAGAATGTCCTTCCTCAAATTAGGGGACCAAAACTGCACACAATACTCCAGGTGTGGTCTCACTAGGGCTCTGTACAAATGCAGAAGGACCTCTTTGCTCCTATATTTGATTCCTCTTGTTATAAAGGCCAACATGCCATTCGCTTTCTTCACTGCCTGCTGTACCTGCATGCTTACTTTCATAGACTGAATGTCAATCAACATGAATCGAACAATTTTAACCACTTTAAATACATGATTAATCAAAGATGTGTACTGATTTTGGTTTAAATCATACATCAAACTTTATTTTGTAATGCTATCTGGTTCCTTAATATATGCAGTACCAGGATAATTATTACTATTGTCAGAGATTTTCATACCTGCTTTTCAGAAAGTAGATCATGATACGATTTATTTTCAAATATGTTCTTTATGGTGATAGCTTTTAAAATACAATATTATTAAAGCAGTTATTGACTTTTCTCAAATTGTTTGCTGGACTAACCTTGGGATCGGGCTGCTCTTTAAATCGGTAATCAGGCGGTATTGTGCTTTCATGCTCTCCCACTCGTTCACCCTTCTTCTTAGTTACATCCGACTCCTGAAAATCAAGCTCACTTTTGGAAGTTGTGCAAGGCAGTGTAAAAACTCCCTGAAAACATTCATAGTTGACAGAAAATGGTCTGGAATTCCCTCTCCTTACCTTGGTGCCGAGCTGAAATGCCCTCCAATTAAAAACATTGGGTAGATCCTATTGTCTTTGGTCTCCCTCACAAACCTGTATCCAATACACTAAATCATCCCATCCACCTGACACCTGTTTCAACATGCATCAGACAGTTTTTTAAAACTTGACTGGATATTTAATCCCAGTGGGAGCTTGGCACCACATAACTGCACACACATTAAGACCACTTGATTCTGCTGGTTCGTCAGCTAATCTCATGTCCGACTGATAATGCTTGAAGCATAATTCACCGCACAAGTATGAACATTAAAATAGCAAAATATCCTAAGAAGCTTCACTATATGCTAATTGTAGAAATTTTCACACTGAGTCACATTATGTCATAGAGTAACCGAGTCACAGTGATACAGTGTGGAAACCGGTCCTTCGGCCCAACTTGCATACACTGGCCAACATATCCCAGCTTGTCCCACTGGCCTGCGTTTGGTCCATAATCCCTCCAAACCTGTCCTATGCATGTACCCGTCTAACTGTTTCTTAAATGTTGAGATAGTCCCAGCCTCAATTACCTCACCTGGCAGCTTGTTCCATACACCCATCAACATTTGTGTGAAAAAGTTACCCGTCAGATTCCTATTAAATCTTTTCCCCTTCACCTTGAACCTATTTCCTCTGGTCCTCGATTCCCCTACTCTGGGAAGAGACTCTGTGCATTTATCCGATCTATTCCTCTCAGGATTTTGGACACCTCTATACGACCACCTCTCATCCTCCAGCGCTCCATAGAATAATGACCCAGCCTACTTTACCTCTCCCTATAGCTCACACACTATAGCTGACAACTTCCTCGTAAATCTTCTCTGAACCCTTTCAAGCTTGAAAATATCTTTCCTATAACATGGTGCCCAGAACTGAACACAATATTCTAATTGCGGTCTCACTAACATCTTATACAACTGCAACATGACCTCCCAACTTCTATACTCAATACTCTGACTGATGAAGGCCAAAGTGCCAAAAGCCTTTTTGACCACCTTGTCTACCTGCGACTCGACCTTCAAGGAACCATGCAACTGCACTCCTAGATTCCAAAATGCAACACCTCACACTTCTCTGCATTAAATTATATCAACCATTCCTCAGCCCACCTGGTCAAAAATCCAGATCCTGCTGCAATCTTTCACAACCATCTTCACTATCTGCAAACCACCCACTTTTGTATCATCAGCAAACTTGCTAATCTCGCCTTGTATGAAATCAAACAGTAATGTTTGCACCGAACCTTGAGGCACACCACTAGTCATAGGCCTCCAGTCCGAGGAGCAACCTTCCACCACATCACCCTCTGCTTCCTTCCATGGAGCCAATTTGCCAATATCCATTCACCTATCTCTCCTGGGATCCCATGCGATCTAACCTTCCAGAGCAGCCTACCATGTCAAATGCCTTACTGAAATCCATGTACATAACATCTACAGCTCTGCCCTCATTGACCTTTTTGGTCACATTTTCAAAAATCTGTGAGACATGACCTCCCACATACAAAGCCATGCTGACTATCCCTAATCAGCCCTTGCCCATCCAAATGCCCGTATAACCTATCCCTCAGAATACTCTCTAGTAACTTTCCAACTACAGATGTTCAGCTCACCGGCCTATAGTTCCCAGCATTTTTCACTGCAGCCTTCATGAAAAGAGGCACATTTGCCACCGTCCAGTCTTCTGGCACCTCCCGTATTCATATGTCAACCAGGGCTCCCACAATTTCCTCTCTGGTTTCCCACAATATCCTTGGATATATCTGATCAGGCCCTGGAGATTTGTCTACCTTCATACACGATAGTACCTTCAATACTTGTTCAACGGTAACACAACTCTCTTTTCCAGACAACACTGCCAGTAGCACATTCAACTCCCAGCGGCTCATGGCATGAACTTATCAGCTTAAGGGCCTGTCCCACTTGCATGCGATTACATGTGTTTGGCATGACCAAACATGGTCGCTTGAGGTGTACGGGCACCGTATGGCCGTGTGGGACCGGTCCCACTTAGAAGCGCGGAGTTGTGCGGGGCCGGTCCTGACATCGCGCGGGGCTCCGAAAATCTGTCTGCGTCCGCAGTGTCTTGACGGCGTACGCCTAGCGCGTGGCGTTGTGCGATGACGTCACCGCCCGCTGTGGCATTGCGTGATAGGGTCACCGCCCGACGCCGTGCCACGCCCAAATTCAGTCGACCTGCCTCCTGCCCAGCTGATTGGTAAGTATGACGCAAATGTCGTCACACGCGAACTTAGCACGTACTTAGCGCAAACTTCGCTTCCATTTGGTCGCGCCAAACGCATGCAATCGCATGCAAGAGGGACAGGCCCTTTAGACTTCTCCACCTACAGCTGTTACAGAAACAGGCCTTTTGACCCAACTCATCAATGCCGACCAAAATGCCCCATCTAAGACTAACCCATTAGTCTGCATTTGGTCCATAGCCCTCTAAACATTTTTTATCCATGTACCTGTACAAGTGTTTTCTGGCAGTTAATCCATTATTCCGAGTGAAACAGTTGCTACTCAGGTTCCTATTAAATATTTCCCCTCTCATCTTAAACCCCTGTCCTTTGGTTCTGGATTCCCCTGTCTTTTTTGAACAAGATGCAAGACAATTTATTGTCATGTGTCCCAGATAGGACAATGAAATTCTTGGTTTGCTTCAGCTCAATAGAATTATAGAATGCATGAGTGCAGAACAGATCAGTGTGTCCATATACCATTGTATAAATATATACACACATGAATAAATAAAACAGATAAAGTGCAAATAAACAGATAATGGGCTATTAATGTTCAGAGTTTTGTTTGAGTTGAATTCAATAGCCTGATGGCTGTGGGGAAGTAGCTATTCCTGAACCCGGTCGTTGCAGTCTTCAGGCTCCTGTACCTTCTACCTGAAGGTAGCAGAGAGATGAGTGTGTGGCCAGGATGGTGTGGGTCCTTGATGATGCTGCCAGCCTTTTTGAGGCAGCGACTGCGATAAATCCCCTCGATGGAAGGGAGGTCAGAGCCGATGATGGACTGGGCAGTGTTTACCACTTTTTGTAGTCTTTTCCGCTCCTGGGCGCATTTTCCCAGACGTGCCCAATAATATGTGCTTGCAGGACTGTAAGGTCCAAGCTCCTCTTGCGTGTTCCAAAAGGAATGTAATGGGGATGGAACTATGACATAAAAATCTTATCAAAGGTGCAAGTTTGATTCATGCTTAGATGGGGCAAGTTGAATTTTGGAATTACAGCAACACCCCAATAATCTGGGGTTTCAATTACTTTAAATTACATCACTGAGAAAAGTTGTGCAATTGAATCTCTCGTCAACCTGTTTAAGTGATAGTTAGCTCCACCAAGATAAAAGGGTGATTGAAGTTGCATAAAATAGATCTTACACAAAGACTGGAAATACTACAAATAACTTTTGTTGATACCTTTACTGCAGGACCAGTGAACTTGGGAGACGAGTCATCTGGTGCTTCAGATGGTAGTGTTTCTGCCAGAAGGTCCAATGGATCTTTCCACTTCTAAAAATTAAAAAAAAAAGCAATTTTCAATTTGTATAAAACTTCAGCAGCAATGTAGTCTGACCAGAATGAAATATATTGACTCGATCAACCCAAGCAAACATTATTTATATTTAAACTGTCATTTCAACATTTTCTCTTCAAGAAGAGCAATCTTGATTGTTGTAGTGAAAGAAAATCATTATCACTTTGCTGAATTTATAAAATATTTTATGAATTAGTTTGCTACACGTGTGTGGAGAAACACAATGCAAATAATGAGATGTTACACAAAAGGCTGGAGAAACTCAGCGGGTGCAGCAGCATCTAAGGAGCGAAGGAGATAGGTGACGTTTCGGGTCGAGACCCTTCTTCAGACTTCAGACAAATAATGAGATTGTGGTTTTGACAGTGTTCATCTTATTTCTGGAAATTAGCCTTGCGACCATGTTTTACTTAAAGTGTGAAATAATATTACTGAATTGAAAGATGAACTTTGGGCACATTGGAAACATAGGAGGTATGCGAGATGTTAAAAATGTAATAAAAGGCAACTACTTATGTTGGTTTATACCAAAGATAAGATACAAAATGCTGGAATACCTTGGGTCGAGTAGCATCTCTGGAGTAAAGAGCCCTGACCAGACCCGACACGTCACCTATCAATTTTCCCCCATGATCCTGCCTGAAATGCTGAGTTATTACACCATTTTGTGTCTATGTTGCATGCAGAACTGTACAATAGCATCGGAAAGGGGACATACAAAGCATTCTTTATGTCCTTAATCAGTTTCCATGCACAATTATTTTCCTGAGTTGGCAGTTTATATACATTTCAGATTTTACTCTTCCTACTCTGACCATCATCATGGAGTCCTGTGGCCCTTTGCCGAGGGCCACCAGTGTTGCATCTCCGCCCAGTGGACTTTGGGAGCCGCGGACTCCGGTAGGAGGGGGCCGACTCGGGGTGCAGGCCGCTGAGGACGTCCCCCAGCCCCGACGTCGGACTTACATCACCCCGGCGAGGGGGCCTGAACATCGGGCCGCCCGTAGCGGCGACTGCAGGGGGCTCAGGGAGGCCCCGACCACGGGGGAACAGTGGGGAACATCAGGGGAAGAGACTGACTTTAGTGCCTTCCCTCACAGCAGGAAACTTTGATCCTGCTGTGTGGGGATGTTTTATGTTGGACTCCATCAACTCTGTGTTGTGGTCTTTATTTTTACTGTATGGCTGCATGGTGATCTCATTTCACTGAGTCAACTGGCACACGTGACAAATAAATGTGTCTTGTATCTCTTGTATCTTTTCACTTACCTTTTCACTTAACTTCGCACTAGTTTGGCCTGCAGAAACGTGGGCAGTCTTTGAAGCTTGACAAGGTGCCTTTGCAAAAAAAAAACAATATTTTCACCATTATTGAAGATTCATACTAACATACCAGTCCATACTAACAAATTGATGATTCTAGTACTATTTCTATGAATCATTAGACCTTGAGTATGATATGTGGGATCATACAAGCATGAAAAAGGAGATGACTGGTATCGAGCCAGGAGAGAAAATTGGATGTGCACTCCAAGATATTAAACCAACATTCTTGTAGTTTACTACTGGCCCTCTTACTTGTTGATGGGATTTTCCTTTAGTCACAGCACCGCATGAGTTGGTTATTGTTTGACATCTAGACATACCGATTCAGCAAATTGTTAAATTGTTCAGTGAGTGCAGCCTCAGTTCTACTGCTGGGTTTGTACCAAGCAAAGTGGGAAGGGCAGTGAATGTGGTGCAAACCTCAGCAGTCAGCTTGGTGCGCTGAACCTAAGAGGATGATGTTTCAATTAATCTTTGACCCAAGAGATATCCTCAGGGAATAAAATAAATTGAAAATAACGTCAAGGAATTTGCATCCAGATTAATGGCAAAACAAATCCTCAGACAAGAAATCTGATTAATAGAACATTACATCGGAAACAAAACAAAAATTGCACTTTGTAACTAAATGGTTGAGATTGGTATTGCAGATTCTTGGGGTAGATTCTGAGTTTGTATAATAACCATATAACCATATAACAATTACAGCACGGAAACAGGCCCTCTCGGCCCTTCCAGTCCGTGCCGACCATTTGTTTTCCCCTAGTCCCATCTACCTGCACTCAGACCATACCCCTCCATTCCCTTCACGTCCATATACCTATCCACTTTACTCTTAAATGTTAAAATCGATCCTGCCTCCACCACTTCTGCTGGAAGCTCATTCCACACAGCCACCACCCTCTGAGTAAAGAAGTTCCCCCTCACGTTACCCCGAAACTTCTGTCCCTTAATTCTCATGTCATGCCCTCTTGTTTGAATATTCCCTACCCTCAATGGGAAAAACGTATCCACGTCAACTCTGTCTATCCCTTTCATCATTTTAAAGACCTCAATCCAGTCCCCCCTTAACCTTCTGCGCTCCAAAGAATAAAGACCTAACTTGTTCAACCTTTCTCTGTAACATAGTTGCTGGAACCCTGGCAACATTCTAGTAAATCTCCTCTGTACCTCTCTCTATTTTGTTGACATCCTTCCTATAACTAGGCGACCAAAATTGTACACCATACTCCAGAATTGGTCTTACCAATGCCTTGTACAATTTTAACATTACTTCCCTACTCCTATATTCAATGCTCTGATTTATAAAGGCCAGCACACCAAAGGCTTTCTTTACCACCCTATCTACATGCGATTCCACCTTCAGTTATTCCTAGGTCCCTCTGTTCCACAGCATTCCTCAATTCCCTACCATTTACCATGTACGTCCTATTTTGATTTGTCCTGCCAAGATGTAGCACTTCACACTTATCAGCATTAAACTCCATCTGCCATCTTTCAGCCCACTTTTCCAAATGGCCCAAATCTCTCTGTAGACTTTGAAAATCTACTTCATTATCCACAACACCACCTATCTTAGTATCATCTGCATACTTACTTATCCAATTTTCCACCCCATCATCCAGATCATTGATGTACATGACAAACAACAGTGGACCCAACACAGATCCCTGAGGCACCCCACTGGTCACGGCTTCCAACCTGACAAACAGCCATCCACCATTACTCTCTGGCATCTCCCATTCAGCCACTGTTGAATCCATCTTGCTACTCCGCCATTAACACCCAAAGATTGAACCTTCTTAACCAACCTTCCATGGGGAACCTTGTCAAAGGCCTTACTGAAATCCATATAGACAACATCCACTGCTTTACCCTCATCAATTTCCCTAGTTACCACTTCATAAAATTCAAGAAGGTTTGTCAAACATGACCTTCCCGGCACAAATCCACGTTGACTGTTCCTGATCAGACCCTGTTTATCCAAATGCTTATATATATATTATCTCTAAGTATCCTTTCCATTAATTTGCCCACCACTGACGTCAAACTAATAGGTCTATAATTGCTAGGTTTATTCTTTGAACCCTTTTTAAACAATGGAACAACATGCGCAGTACGCCAATCCTCCGGCACTATTCCCGTTTCTAATGACATTTGAAATATTTCTGTCATAGCTCCTGCTATTTCTACACTAACTTCCCTCAATGTCCTAGGGAATATCCTGTCAGGACCTGGAGACTTATCCACTTTTATATTTTTCAAAAGTGTCAGTACTTCCTCCTCTTTGAATCTCATAGCTTCCATAGCTACTCTATTTTTCCCCTTAACTCACAGAGTTCAATATCCTTCTCCTTGGTGAATACCGAAGAAAAGAAATTGTTCAATATCTCCCCATCTCTTTTGGCTCTGCAGATTGCTGTCCATTCTGGTTCTCTAATGGTCCAATTTTATCCCTCGTTATCCTTTTGCTATTAATATAGCTGTAGAAACCCTTTGGGTTTACTTTCACCTTTCTTGCCAAAGCAACCTCATCTTCTTTTAGCCTTCCTAATTTCTTTCTTAAGATTCTTTTACATTCTTTATACTCCTCTAGCACCTCATTTACTCCATGCTTCCTATAATTATTGTAGATATCTCTCTTTTTTCGAAACAAGTGTCCAATTTCCCTTGAAAACCATGGCTCTTTCCAATTTTTTACTATTTCCTTTCAACCTAACAGGGACATAAAGATTCTGTACTCTTACAATTTCCCCTTTAAATGTCCTCCATTTCTCTTCTACATCCTTCCCATGAAACAAAGTGTCCCAATTCACTCCTTTAAAATCCTTACGCATTCCCTCAAAGTTAGCCCTTCTCCAATCAAAAATCTCCACCCTAGGTCCAGTTCTGAATCTCTCCATAATTATTTTGAATAATATTAAATAGGTAGTAGAAGGTCAGCATCAAACAACTATTGATTATGATTTCTATTGAAGTTGAAGGAAATAAATATTGTGAAAGTGTATGGAAGGCTGCAGGGCAGATTCCCACTTGTTCAAAGCCATCCCCCTCTATTCGTTATTGGCCAATGTTATTCCTATTTGGTTAACAGTGATCAATGGGAATACAAAAGCTGAAGCTGGATTTGGCAACCATGGCATCTGTTCCAGTGTAGGATTCTTACCTCTATCTGAGTGGAGAGTGGTACTGCAGCAGGAATAGTTGCAGCTGAGCATTTTGAAATTGGAGCTGGAGAGCTCTGGATAATGTCCGCTGACATACAATCCATCACATCACCTTCTGTCATAGTCTGCGATAACAATCAGATAATGTTAAGTTTCCCACAGCACACTGGGAACCCAAGTCAATACCAGCTCTCAGAATGTCCTCATCAGTCCCATTCTCTCCCTTACTTCCATGGAACTCACTCTCTCTCAAATGCCCAACAACTCCCCCTGGTCGTCTACAACCCACCGACACTGGGGATAATTTACAATAGTCAATTAAGCTACCAGCCTGACTTTGGTACATGCTGGGAAATCACGTACCAGATGGAAGCCCACACGTCAGCGAGAACATACAGGCAGCACCAGAGATCAGGATTAAACCTGGGTCAATACAGCAGCAGCAGCAGCAGCACTGATCGAGGTGGCATATTGATACTGAAATAATGGTGTCATTTCCTTTAAATGGAGTCCAGTTTAGTTACTAAAGTTACAAAATCTAGAAACGGCAATTTGCAGAAAACAAATATTTTTAATATTTTAAAATCCTATTCTATTCCGATGGTCATTGGAATAAAGAAACAGCTAAAGCACTGAAGTGAGTGTATGAGGTCTTAAGACGAGTCATTCCTAATGTTCCCCATGCTTGTGTTTCACTTTCCTCTTCCTCGTGACTAGCACTAGATGCACTGTCTCCATTTGTTTCAAACTGAATGAAAAATGAATAAATGGGAGCTCCGGTCCTAGCATCATAGGACCGGAGCTCTTGCCATAGAGGGGTACAGAGAAGGTTCACCAGACTGATTCCTGGGATGTCAGGACTTTCATATGAGGAAAGACTGGATAGAATCGGCTTGTACTCGCTAGAATTTAGAAGATTGAGGGGGCATCTGATAGAAACTTAATAAAATTCTTAAGGGGTTGGACAGGCTAGATGCAGGAAGATTGTTCCCGATGTTGGGGAGGTCCAGAACAAGGGGTCACAGTCTAAGGATAAGGGGGAATTCCTTTAGGACCGAGATGAGGAAACATTTTTCACACAGAGAGTGGTGAGTCTCTGGAATTCTGTGCCACAGAAGGTAGTTGAGGCCAGTTCATTGGCTATATTTAAGAGGGAGTTAGATGTGGCCCTTGTGGCTAAAGGGATCAGGGGGTATGGAGAGAAGGCAGGTACAGGATACTGAGTTGGATGATCAGCCATGATCATATTGAATGGCGGTGCAGGCTCAAAGGGCCGAATGGCCTACTCCTGCACCTATTTTTTATGTTTCTATGTTTCTATGACTGAAATTAAAACAAAAATGCTGGAAGTACATGGCAAATATGTGGTGAGAGAAACAGAGTCAACATTTCAAGTTGATGACCATCTGTCTCCACAGATGTACCTTTAAAGCTGAAAGTTTAGTTCGTTCCCTGTTAATAATAGCACTATCACTATCAATCAGGACATAAGAAATAAAAACAACATGGCTCCCCATGCATGCTTCACTGCTCAACAAGCGTAAAATGTTTCAAATGACTAAATAGGTCAAAACTCTCATCCTTGAACATTTAATACGCATCAACAGAAATTCTCCTCATATGATTCATACTGCATAGAAAAACCACTCCATCCCAGGAACCAGTGTCGTGAACATTTTGCTACTCTGACCCCAATGCAATTGTTTCCTTCTTCAGGTAAAGAGACAACATTATGAACATGTTTCAAACAAGATTTCCGCAAGAACTTTCATGTGCTCCTTGAAATGAAGGTCAACCCACCTTTTAGCTACATAAACCAAAGTTTAACTGAGCAAGTAAGAATTAAATTTACAAATACGACCTCTGCCTTCAGAAGACACAAGAGATGTGTTCCATAGAAACATAGAAATTAGGTGCAGGAGCAGGCCATTCGGCCCTTCGAGCCTGCACCGCCATCCAACTCAGTATCCTGTACCTGCCTTCTCTCCATACCCCCGATTCCTTCAGCCACAAGGGACACATCCAACTCCCTCTTAAATATGGCCAACGAACTGGCCTCAACTATTTTCTGTGGCAGAGAATTCCACAGATTCACCACTCCCTGTGTGAAAAACGATTTTCTCATCTCGGTCCTAAAAGACTTCCCCCTTATCCTTAAACTGTGACCCCTTGTCCTGGACTTCCCCAACATCGGGAACAATCTTCCTGCATCTAGCCTGTCCAACCCCTTAAGAATTTTGTAAGTCTCTATGAGATCACCCCTCAATCATCTAAATTCCAGCGAGTACAAGCCGAGTCTATCCAGTGTTTCTTCATATGGAAGTCCTGACATCCCAGGAATCAGTCTGGTGAACCTTCTCTGTACTCCCTCTATGGCAAGAATGGATTAGATTCATTCAGATTAGGAGACCAAAACTGTACGCAATACTCCAGGTGTGGCCTCACCAAGACCCTGTACAACTGCAGTAGAACCTCCCTGCTCTTGTACTCAGATCCTTTTGCTATGAATGCTAACATACCATTCGCTTTCTTCACAGCCTGCTGCACCTGCATGCCTACTTTCAATGACTGGTGTACCATGACACCCAGGTCTCGTTGCATCTCCCCTTTTCCTAATCGGTCACCATTCAAATAATAGTCTACTTTCCTGTTTTTGCCACCAAAGTGGATAACCTCACATATATCCACATTATACTGCATCTGCCATGCATTTGCCCACTCACTCAGTCTATCCAAGTCATCCTGCAGCCTCCTAGCATCCTCCTCACAGCTAACACTGCCCCCCAGCTTTGTGTCATCCGCAAACTTCGAGATATTGCATTTAATTCCCTCGTCCAAATCATTAATGTATATTGTAAATAGCTGGGGACCCAGCAGTGAGCCTTGCGGCACCCCACTAGTCACTGCCTGCCATCCTGAAAAGGACCCGTTCACTCCTACTCTTTGCTTCCTGTCTGCCAGCCAGTTCTCTATCCACATCAATGCTGAACCACCAATACCGTGTGCTTTAAGTTTGTATACTAATCTCTTGTGTTGGACTTTGTCGAAAGCCTTTTGAAAGTCCAGATATAACACATCCACTGCTTCTCCCTTATCCACTCCACTAGTTACATCCTAGTGTAACATCCTTTTTGCCTTCCACCACAGTGAGGAGGTGCCTGGTGAACTCACTGTGGTGGATGTTAAATATGTGTTTATTGTGTGTTTTGTTTTAATTTATTACATGTTATGACTGCAAGGTAACAAATTTCGTTCAGACCGAAAGGTCGGAATGACAATAAAGGAATCTGAATCTGAATCTGAATCTGAATCCTCAAAAAATTCAATAAGATTCGACAGACATGATTTACCCTTCGTAAATCCATGTTGACTTTGTCCAATGATTTCACCACTTTCCAAATGCGCTGCTATCCCATCTTTAATAACTGCCTCTAGCAGTTTCCCCACTACCGATGTTAGACTAACTGGTCTGTAATTCCCCGTTTTCTCTCTCCCTCCCTTTTTAAAAAGTGGGGTTACATTAGCTATCCTCCAATCCTCAGGAACTACTCCAGAATCTAAATTGTTTTGAAAAATTATCACTAATGCATCCACTAATTCTGGGGCTACTTCCTTAAGTACTCTGGGATGCAGCCTATCTGGCCCTGGGGATTTATCGGCCTTTAATCCATTCAATTTACCCAACACCACTTTCCGGCTAACCTGGATTTCACTCAGTTACTCCATCTCATTTGACCCGCGATCCCCCGCTATTTCCGGCAATTTATTTATGTCTTCCTTAGTGAAGACAGAACCAAAGGAGTTTTAAAGAAGGAACTGCAGATGCTGGAGAATCGAGGGTACACAAAAAGCTGGAGAAACTCAGCGGGTGCAGCAGCATCTAAGGAGCGAAGGAGATAGGCGACGTTTCGGGAGACCCTTCTTCAGACTGGAGAACCAAAGTAGTTATTCAATTGGTCTCCATGTCCTTGTTCCCCATGATCAATTCACCCGTTTCTGACTGCAAGGGACCTACATTTGTTTTAACTAATCTTTTGCGCTTCACATATCGATAAAAACGTTTGCAGTCAGTTTTTATGTTTCCTGCCAGTTTTCTTTCATACTCCATTTTCCCTTTCCTAATTAAGCCCTTTGTCCTCCTCTGTTGGTCTCTGAATTTCTCCCAGGCCCCTGGTAGGCTGCTTTTTCTGGCTAATTTGTACGCTTCATCTTTTGATTTGATACTATCCCTGATTTCCCTTGTTATCCACGGATGCGCTACCTTCCCGGATTTATTCTTTTGCCAAACTGGGATGAACAATTGTTGTAGTTCATCCATGCAGTCTTTAAATGCCTTCCATTGCACATCCACCGTCAACCCTTCAAGAATCAATTGCCAGTCCATCTTGGCCAATTCACGTCTCATACCCTCAAAGTTACCTTTCTTTAAGTTCAGGACCCGTGTTTCTGAATTAACAATGTCACTCTCCATCCTAATGAAGAACTCAACCATATTATGGTCACTCTTGCCCAAGGGGCCACGTACAACAAGGCTGCTAACTAACCCTTCCTCATTACTCAATACCCAGTCTAGAATAGCCTGCTCTCTCGTTGGTTCCTCTAGATGTTGGTTTAGAAAACTATCCCGCATACATTCCAAGAAATCCTCTTCCTCAGCACCCCTGCCAATTTGATTCACCCAATCTTTATGTAGATTGAAGTCACCAATTATAACGGTTTTACCTTCGTTGCACGCATTTCTAATTTCCTGTTTGATGCCATCCCCAACTCCACTACTACTGTTAGGTGGCCTGTACACAACACCCACTAGCATTTTCTGCCCCTTAGTGTTTTGCAGCTCCACCCATATCGATTCCACATCCTCCAAGCTAATGTCATTCCTTTCTATTGCGTTAATCTCCTCTCTAACCAGCAACGTTACCCCACCTCCTTTTCCTCTCTGTCTATCCCTCCTGAATATTGAAGATCCCTGGATGTTCAGCTCCCAGCCTTGGTCATCCTGGAGCCATGTCTCCGTGATCCCAACTATATCATAATTATTAATAGCTATCTGCACATTCAACTCATCCATCTTATTATGAATGCTCCTCGCATTGAGACACAAAGCTTTCAGGCTTGTTTTTACAACGCTCTTGCCCCTTTTACAATTATGTTGAAAAGTGGCCCTTTTAGATTTTTGCCCTGGATTTGTCTGCCTGCCACTTTTCACCTTGCTACCTATTGCTCCTATCCTCATTTTACACCCCTATGTCTCTCTGCTCACACATTTAAGAAACCCTCCACTTCTTATTCTCCGTTTGTTATTTTTTTCTTCTTTCCCTCTTACGTGTTGCATCTGACTGCTTCTCTTCTCTGAATCGTGCCTCACAAACGGACTATTTGCTTTCTCTATTTGAGTCCCTCCCCCCAACCGATCTAGTTTAAAGTCTCCCCAGTAGCTTTTGCAAATCTCCCCGCCAGGATATTGGTTCCACTGCAGATGGGGGAACTCTGAGAATGTTCATCCATCACTGCCTTCTGAAGCTTTTGATTTAAAAATCCAAATGAAATTTCAAGAAAAATAAAGTGACCTTCATCTTTTCTGCTACCTTTGGTTTTGTTCCTGTGCCAGTACCAGTAGGAGTAGGAGCCAGTTTATCCTATTGCAGAGAAAACACTTTATCAGATTTTATTACAGGCAATAAAAGTTACTTAAACTTGAAGTTTTTGATGAAGGAGTGAAACGAAAACAGCAAAGTTATTCAAGAATATTGGATACATTTATGCATAATGTCAGGGTGAGCATTAAATTGAGCTACCTCAATATTTAGTTATGATGTTGCATATTTAATTATTGGATGTAGAGGTGCACTGATATCAGCTGGAACTATTAGAACATTTCTAATTGTCAGTTTAATTATGATTCATAACATCAAAAACATTTTTTCAAATGGCAAATAAATGACATAAATAACTTTTGTCAGATTTTCAAAAGAAAAAAAAAAGTATAATTTTGCTTTGGATGTGCTCCACAGTAAAAGATTTTGGAAATCAAAAGCAATTGGAATGATTCTTGACTGTCTCAATGAGACTGTTTGACAAGTTCCCTTGGGACCAGGTTGTTCTTTAAATCTGTAATCAGGTGGTGTTGTGCCTTCCCATTCTCCAACCCGTGCAAGGACGCCCAGGTCTCGCTGTACCTCCCCCTTACCTCACATAACCCCATTGAGATACATTTAACTTCAGCGGTTAACTTTCTACTTGCCTTTTTTATATGCGTTTTAAATATAGAAACATAGAAACAGATCTTCGGTTTCCTCCCACACTCCAAAGACGTACAGGTTTATAGGTTAATTGGCTTGGTAAATGTAAGATTTGTCCCTCGTGTGTGTAGGATAGTGTCAATGTGCGAGGATCGCTGGTCAGTGCGGACCTGGTGGGCCAAAGGGCCCGTTTCCAAGTTCAAGTGAGTTTATTGTCATGTGTCCCTGATAGGACAATGACATTCTTGCTTTGCTTCAGCACAACAGAACATAGAAGGCATTGACTACAAAACAGATCAGTGTGTCCATATACCATATATAAATATATACACACACATGAATAAATAAACTAATAAAGTACAAATAACAGATAATGGGTTATTAGTTATCAGGGTTTTGTCCGAACCAGGTTTAATAGCCTGATGGCTGTGGGGAAGTAGCTATTCCTGAACCTGGTCGTTTCCGAGCTGTATCTCTAAACTAAACTAATTTGATCATGGCTGATCATCTAAAATCAGTCCTGTTTTTTCCCCCATAATCACTTGATTCTTTTTAGCCCTAAGAGCTAAATGTAACTCTCTTTTGAAATTAACCTACAAACCTGTACATCTTTGGAGTATGGGAGGAAACCGGTGAAAACCCACACAGTCACAAGGAGAACATATAAACTATGTACAGACAGCACCCATAGTCAGGATCTCGCCCTGTGAGGTAGCAACTCTACCACTATGCCACCGTGTCGTGGCATCAGTGTTTAATGTGCTTAAGTCAAGGTATTATTCAAGCCTGAAAAGGTTGCTTGTACAAGCCATCAGCAGTAGACAGGAGTGGATCTAACTCTTCTCGTGCTGGAAGGACTCAACAGATCAGGCTGCGCTTGTAATGATGCTGCCTGGCTTGCTGAGCACTCCAGCTCCTCGTTTTTCTTCATTTCAGTTTCCCAGGATGTGATTTCCAGGTTTTTCTGTTTCTAAAGTGCCACTAACCCACCTAATGTGAAAGACCGTCAAATTCTTTGAAAAATCCTTTCATAACATGTACCGTTTCTGAAATAGCTCACTGTCAAACTTTGATCGAATAAGTTCATGGAAACCAATGGGGTATTTCTGTTCAGCAACCTTTGATGGGCTGGCTTCACCTATACGTCGTCAATGCTTCTCTCTATGAACACCTCACCAGGTGGGAAAACATCGGTTCCATTTTATACTAACTTGTACTGTCCAGTTCATCCTTCACTCTTATGCTCGCTCAACTTTGTTGGTTCCTCACGTACTCTCACTGGTTTTCCATTATGACATTGCCCCTTCCAATCTCTGTGATCTGTCTCAGTCATAACACCCTCTGGATCTCAATGTGTCCTCTTGATAATCTCAGAAGTTATTTGCTCCAGCACTAGCAGCTATAATTTTGGTTGGCTTTAAAAACGGCACTTTTTTTCCCTCACTGGGAGCAGAATAATATCATCAACAGGCAAATTTCATTCTCATTCCATGCAAAATCCATCAAGAAATAGTCAGGAATCCTTTTCAAGGACTCGAAGTTTCAGCAAATCAATTGATTTGTACCTTCACTTCCGGACCAGTGTATTTTGGAGCTGAATTGTCAGTAGCCTCAGTTGCTGCAAGCAGGTCAAATGGATCTTTACCCTTTAAAAAAAATTTAAAAAGGGCATTTTTTCAACAGGATAAATGCTCACAGAACATAATCTGACAGCAGTGATATATGTTGTTGTGAACAACACCAGTAACAGCGGTTTACTGTTGAACAGTAATTTCCCATTTCCCCTTCCTGTCGGGCTGCACTGTCAGCATGGGTGTCAGGATGAACAATTAACACTTCAAACTCTACCATTAATCAGCGCTTACATTAAAACAAAAATGATTGTGCTATAGTTTGTTTTCAGCCTCACGGGAAAGCATGGCGCAAGTCAGAAAGTTTTGTCCATGCTTGCTATAAATTAAATATGTGTTGGTGTTTGCTGCTTTTAAAAGATGTGTTAACCAAATCACAATTTGGTTAAAATGGGAGGGAGACAAAACTGCTGGAGAAACTCAGCGGGCGAGGCAGCATCAATGGAGCAAAGGAAATAGGCAACGTTTCAGGCTGAAACCCTTCTTCAGACTGATGTGAAGAAGAAAGGAAGAGGTGGAGCCAGTGGGCTGAGGGAGAGCTGAGAAGTGGACGAGAAAGCAAGGACTACCTGAAATTAGAGAAGTCAATGTTCATACCGCTGGGGTGTAAACTGCCCAAGCAAAATAGGAGGTGCTGCTCCTCTAATTTACGGTGGTGCTCACTCTGGCCATGGAGGAGGCCCAGGACAGAAAGGTCGGATTCGGAATGGGAGGGGGAGTTGAAGTGCTGAGCCACCGGGAGATCAGGTTGGTTATTGCGAACCGAGCGGAGGTGTTGGGTGAAGTGATCGCCAAGCCTACGCTTGGTCTCATCGATGTAGAGCAGCTGACATCTAGAGCAGCGGATGCAATAGATGAGGTTTGAGGAGGTGCAGGTGAACCTCTGCCTCACCTGAAACGACTGCTTGGGCCCTTGAATGGAGTCGAGGGGGGAGGTAAAGCGACAAGTGTAGCATTTCTTGTGTTTACAAGGGAAAGTGCCCGGAGAGGGGGTGGTTCGGGTGGGAAGGGACGAATTGACCAGGGAGTTACGGAGGGAGCTGTCTCTGCGGAAAGCCGACAGGGGAGGAGATGGGAAGATGTGGCAAGTGGTGGGGTCACGTTGGAGGTGGCGAAAATGACCGATTTTATCTGTTGTATGTGACGGCTGTTAGGGTGGAAGGTGAGGACAAGGGGGACTCTGCCCTTGTTACGAGTGGGGGGATGGGGAGTGAGAGCAGAGTCACGTGGTATATAGAAACATAGAAACTCTCCTGGTGGGGGATGGAGGTGTAGAGTAACTGGAGATGATTTTGCTGCATTAACGGATAAATTCGAGATTGTGGGATAACTAAAGAGTCAATAGAAATAAATTGACACAAGTTTCACATTTTGCTCCTCTTTTCAACTTACCTTCGGACCAGGTTGACTTGCAGAGACTGTGGCAGCTTTTGAAGCTTGCAAAGGTGCCTTTGAAAGAGAATCCTTCTCTGGTGCCTTTGGAAGACAGGAAAGAACATTCTAATTCATATTTATTCATGCTGACAACTTAAAGTTTCCAGAATAATTTCTCCTCTATTATTTGATAAGATTTTAAATGTGAATTCTGGCCCTGCAGTTGGATGGACAGCATTGACATCAAAGGGAAACCAAACCAAGGTTGAGAAGTGGATGAGTTCTGTGACCACGTGGGATTTCCTCCAGGTGCCCTGGGTTCAATCCACCACCCAAACACGTGTGGGCTGGCAAGTTAATTGGACATTTTAAATTGCCTCTGATGCGTAGGTGAGTGAATCTTGGGAGGAGTTTAATGAGAATAAAAGTGGGTTTAATGTAAGATTAAAATGGGTGGTTCAGTGTGGACTCGGTTCACCAAGGAGCTTGTTTCCTTGGTCTATCTCAGCCTCATTCGGCAATTCTAGGAAAAAGTTGCCATAAAGATATTCTTGGTGAAATGTGACACCCGAGGCAATGTCAACTGTGACCTTGAAACCAGATTAGGATTCTGTCGTTAGTGGATGGCGAGGTACATACATTTTGTGCCTTTGGCTCAATCCAGGCCAGAGGTGAAATGTCATGACATCCTGCAGTAAAAAGGAGATCACTGGTGTTCTCCAGTCAATGAGGGATGGCTACATTTATTCCATCTTCTTAGATGCTTGCAGGTGAAAACTAAACACAGCATTGCTAGATTTACTGGCCATTGCATGGGAATGTGGAAACTGATGTGCTTTTGGAGTCTTTGAAAGCCAGCATGGAAACAGCAGAGGATCACGGATAGATATTCAGAGCTTGCCAGAGTAAAGGAGCGGAAGTAAGAAGAGATTCACATAGGAGGGTGAAGAAAGACACAAAAAGCTGGAGTAATTCAGCGGGACAGACAGTATTTCTGGAGAGAAGGAATGGGTCTCGACCCAAAATGCCACCCATTCCTTCTCTCCAGAGATGCTGCCTGTCCCCACTGAGTTACTCCAGCTTTTTGTGTCTATCTTCGGTTTAAACCAGCATCTGCAGTTCCTTTTGTTTAAGTAGGAACTGCAGATGCTGGAAAATCGAAGGTAGACAAAAGTGCTGGAGAAACTCAGCGGGTGCAGCAGCATCTATGGAGCGAAGGAAATAGGCAACGTTTCGGGCCAAACCGATTTTTTAGAAGTCTGAAGAAGGGTTTCGGCCTGAAACGTTGCCCATTTCCTTCGCTTCATAGATGCTGCTGCATCCTCTGACTCTCTCCAGCACTTTTGTCTACCTGCAGTACCTTTTTACACACATGGGAGAGTGTGCGCCTACAAATAAATAGTAAAGTGAATAAGCTGGGTGCAGTCTTATGCAGCTGGAAAAGGAACGTGTTTCAGTTTAAAAGATAGGAGTCATACCTGCAGCTTTAGAGAGGGCGACACTGCAGAGTGTGAAACTGCAGCTGAGCATTTTGGAATTGTTGCTGGAAGGCTAGGGCCAAAATCTGCTGACAGAGACTCGAGCATGTCAGCATCCGTCATAGTCTGCGACAACAATAAATGAATGCAATTAAAATACAGAGCTGAATGCCAAGGAACATTGCAACGAGTAAACATTTTCAATAACAAGGGTATTTGCTCATTACATTCCATCTACCTTAGGTTTTACATCTGAACCAGCAGACGAAGGCAGTTGTCCTTTGCCCTGTTGAAAGAACAAAAAACAGCAGTCTTTTCTTACAGGAATTATTTAAAATTGAAATTAAGACTAAATTAATTAAACTCAACGCAGGAGGATGTTGCCAGGACTAGAGGGTCTGAGCTACAGGCAAGGGTTGAGTTGGCTGTGATTTTATTCCCTGGCGCGCAGGAGGATGAGGGGTGATCTTAAAGAGGTGTATAAATCATGATAGGAATAGATCGGGTAGATGCACAGAGTCTCTTGCCTGGAGTAGGTGAATCGAGGACCAGAGGACATAGGTTTAGGGTGAAGGGGAGAAGATTTAATAGGAATCTAAGGGTTAAGTTTTTCGCACACAGGGTGGTGGGTGTATTGAACAAGCTGCCAGAGGAGGTAGTTGAGGCAGGGGCCATCTCAACATTTAAGAAGCAGTTCGACAGGTACACAGATAGGACTGGTTTGGAGGGATATGGACCAAATGCTGGTTGGTGGGATGAATGTAGCTGGGACACGTTGGCCGGTGTGGGCAAGTTGGGTCAAAGTGCCTGTTTCCACACTGTATCGCTCTATGACAAATATATCATGTAATCCTGAATCTGAAAACACATTCATGTATAATGTTAATATCAACTACAGTATATCAAAGTTAGTTGAAAAGGTATTTTAGGGCAAATAACTGAATGAATCAATGGTAGAAACTGAATATGAATTATTCAGCGTACACTAAAAGCTGGAGAAACTCAGCGGGTGCAGCAGCATCTATGGAGCGAAGGAGAAAGGCAACGTTTTGGGCCGAAACCCTTCTTCAGACTGATGGGATGTGGGGGGGGGGGGGGGGGGGGGCGGGGAGAAGAAAGGAAAAAGGAGGAGCCGGCTGGTGGGGTGAAAGGTGAGGACCAGGGGGACTCTGCCCTGTTTGCGAGTGAGGGAATGGGGGGCGAGGGCAGTGTTGCGGGGTATGGAGGAGACTCTGGTGCGAGCCTCATCTATAGTGGGGGAGGGGAATCCCCGTTCTCTGAAGAATGAGGCCATTTGTGATGGCCTGGTGTGGAACACCTCATCCTGGGAGCAGATGCGGCGTAGACGGAGGAATTGGGAATAGGGGATGGAGTCCTTACAGGAAGCAGGGTGGGAGGAAGAGTAGTCCAGGTAGCTGTGGGAGTCAGTTGGTTTGTAGTGGATGTCGGTCAGGAGTGTATCTCCTGCAATGGAGATGGTGAGGTCAAGGAATGGTAGGGAAATGTCGGAAATGGTCCAAGTGTATTTGAGTGCCGGATGGAAGTTGGTGGTGAAACAGATGAAGTCAGTCAGTTGTGTGTGGGTGCAGGAGGTGACACCAAAGCAGTCGTCGATGTAACGGAGGTAGAGGTCGGGGATGGGGCCCTGGTACGCCGAGAACAAGGATTGTTCGACGTACCCAACAAAGAGGCAAGCGTAGCTGGGGCCCATGCGGGTGCCCATAGCTACGCCTTGTATTTGGAGGAAATGGGAGGAGTCAAAAGAGAAGTTATTGAGGGTAAGGACCAACTCTGCTAGGCGTAGGAGGGTGTCAGTGGACGGGTATGGGTTGCTCCTCTGGTCGAGGAAGAACCGGAGGGCTTTGAGACCGTCCTGGTGGGGGATGGAGGTGTAGAGTGGCTGGACGTCCATGGTAAAGATGAGAGGATGGGGGCCTGGAGAATGGAATGCACGGAGCCGACGGAGAGTGTCTGAGGTGTCTTGGACATAGGTGGGGAGGGATTTAACAAAGGGGGATAGGATGGCGTCAAAGTATGTGGAAATGTGTTCGGTGGGGCACGAACAGGCAGAGACAATGGGTCTGCCAGGGCAGTCGGGTTTGTGGATTTTGGGGAGAAGGTAAAATCGGGCCGTGCGGGGCTGGGAAACGATGAGGTCGGAGGCTCGGGGGGGGGGGGGGGGAATTATTCAGCAACTTCATTGTTTTTAGTTTTCTGTCAAATCCTAGATCTGTACATTAGTATTATTTCCATAATAGCAAATAAATTATATTTGTTTCCCATTGGATAATTTAAGTATCTTTCCCAGGTGGTGCATGCATGGATAGATTTGGAAAGTTCAAACACTGAAAAATTCTATTGACTTTGGCAAAGCGATCGCAGGACCAAACCTTTGGATCAGGCTGCTCCATAAATCTGTACTCGGGTGGTATTGTATCGTCTCGTTCTCCCACTCGTTCAAACTGCTTCTTAGTTGTGTCTGATTCCTAAAAAAATGAGAAGAAATATTTGACCAACTGTGTTTTAAAGTGATTCTTGGAATTCAATGATGAAGCTGGCAATAGCAAATTGGCAAGGAACTGAAAAAGCTGGCGATGAAGAATATTAATAATCGAGAGTTCATTCACTAGGGCCTTGCAGCATTACTGCCTCTCTTTCCTACAAAGTGCAGCTTGTCCTCAATAATATTTAACTATGGTAATAACATGCTCATATGCATTAATGCACTTCTGAAAACATAGTCAAATTTGAACTTTGGTTTACGTTCATGTGTCTTTGCTTAAAATGTCTAACCAGATATTTGGTCCTAATCCTAATATTTCCTTAAATGAACCAATATTAAACATTGTTTGCTGACACTTTAGTGCACACTCTCATAGTAAAATGTTGCCCTTTATTGAAAGGTTATTGCTGATAAGCTTGGGAAAGGACTATGTTACCCAAGACATGAGTGGATGGATTTTCACTTTATCAAAAACCAGCATGTTGCAGGATGCAGTGTCAAGAAGCATTTTCAAAGACAGCACATATCTGGAAACTAATGAGATTTATACCTTCACTAGAGGACCAGTGTACTTGGGTGCTGAATCGTCTGGTGCTTCTGACGGAAGAGTTTGTGCAAGCAGGTCAAATGCATCATTATCCTTAAAAAAACAAAAGATATATTTTCAGTTCACGGAATGCTTCAAACGATGTGTCGGTAGAAAACATAAGCAACAATTTGGATTGTTACACCTCTTCTTGTAAAATGTATATTTTATTTCTGTTACCAAATTTAAACACAGCCTGACAGAGTGGTATAGGTGCGGTTGAAAAGCCCACAAAAAAAGTAATTTCTCAGCTTTTGCTCTCTGGAAGGCTCCCTCAACACTGGTCCATGAAGAGCAATAATGATGATTGTAGTCTCCACACTAACTGGTCAATATAAAACCTGCTTATGTGAACTAGTTAATTTGCACATATATCAAGATGCACTACCTGGACAAAGGTTGGAACTGTTTGACAATTTTTAGAGTAAAAGACAATACAATTTTTGGTCTAGGCCTTCTCGAGAGGAAGTAATCTGGAAGAAAGTGCTGGGCTTACAAAAAAGGCACGACACGTTGGAGTAACTCAGTGGGTCAGGCAGCATCTCTAGACTGGTTCACCAGACTGATTCCTGAGATGTCAGGACTTTCATATGAAGAAAGACTGGATAGACTCGGCTTATATTCGCTAGAATTTAGAAGATTGAGGGGGGATCTTTTAGAAACTTACAAAATTCTTAAGGGGTTGGACAGGCTAAATGCAGGAAGATTGTTCCCGATGTTGGGGAAGTCCAGGACAAGGGGTCACAGTTTAAGGATAAGGGGGAAGTCTTTTAGGACCGCGATGAGAAAAACATTTTTCACACAGAGAGTGGTGAATCTGTGGAATTCTCTGCCACAGAAGGTAGTTGAGGCCAGTTCATTGGCTATATTTAAGAGGGAGTTAGATGTGGCCCTTGTGGCTAAAGGGATCAGGGGGTATGGAGAGAAGGCAGGTACGGGATACTGAGTTGGATGATCAGCCATGATCATATTGAATGGCGGTGCAGGCTCGAAGGGCCGAATGGCCTACTCCTACACCTATTTTCTATGTTTCTAGAGAATATGGATGGGTGACATTTCATGTCGGGACCCTTCTTCAGATGGTCCTGAATCGGAACGTCACCTTCCATGTTCTCCAGAGATGCTGCCTGACCCGCTGAGTTACTTCAGCACTTGGTGTCTTTTTTTTTGTAAACACAGCATCGGCAATTCCTTATTTCTACAAGTATTCTGGAAGCATGGGTTTAGATTCAACCACATCAGCCACCTGGTGGTACCTGCAATGGCTGCCTCACCAACAGCCCATCTTGTCCCTTCCTTCATTGTTGTTTTTTAGTGTGTGTTAAATGTATGTTTTAGTGTTCTTTTGCTTGTTTTATGTGTGGGGGGGTGGTGGTGGGGGGAAGGGTTGGTACTTGGAGATTAAACTTTTTTTATTTTCTTACCTCAACGGAGATGCAAATTTTTTCGGTATCGTATCTCTGCCCGCAGTGCGGCCTAACATAGTGGTGTTGGCGGCCTCGGCTGGAGATCGCCTTCGGGAGCTGCAACCGAGGGATCCTGCGGACTTTAACATCGTGGAGCTCACGATCTCTGATTAGAGACCTACTTCGGGAGCTCCAAGCTGCAGGAGCTTCGATCGCCGGCTGCGGGAGCTCTGATCGCCCCGACGCGGGAGCTCTGATCGCCCCGACGCGGGAGCTCCGATCGCCGGCTGCGGGAGCTCTGATCGCCGGCTGCGGGAGCTCTGATCGCCCTGATGCGGGGGCTTCGATCGCCGGCTGCGGGAGCTATGATCGCCCCGACGCGGGAGCTATGATCGCCCCGATGTGAGGGCTTCGACCGGCCCGACGCAGGAGCTTTGATCGCCCCGACGCGGGGGCTTCGATTGCCCCGACGCGGGGGCTTCGATTGCCCCGATGTGAGGGCTTCGATCGCCGGCTGCGGGAGCTTTGATCGCCCCGACTGCAGATACTTCGACTGCCCGACCGCGGAAGAATAAAGAGGGAAGAAGATTTTATTGCCTTCCATCACAGTGAGGAACGTGGGGAATCCACTGTGGTGGATGTTTATGTTAACTTGTATGTAGATGCGTGTGTCGTTGCTTTTTTTTTTAGTAATAGCTGTATGGTAATTCCAGTTTCACTGTACCTTAACTGATACACATGACAATAAACAAACCTTTGATATTCACCAGGAAGGCAGATTACTACCTAAATGGCACCAAGTTGGGAAAAGGGGAAGTACAACAGGATCTGGAGGGTCCTTGTACATCAGCCTATGAAAATAAGCATGCAGGTACAGCAGACAGTGAAGAAAGCGAATGGCATGTTGGCCTTTATAACAAAAGGAATCGAATATAAGAGCAAAGAGGTGCTTCTGCAGTTGTACAGAGCCCTAGTGAGACCACACCTGGAGTATTGTGTGCAGTTTTGGTCCCCTTATTTGAGGAAGGACATTCTTGCTATTGAGGGCGTGCAGCGTAGATTTACAAGGTTAATTCCCGGGATGGCGGGACTGTCATATGCTGAGAGAATGGAGCAGCTGGGCTTGTACACTCTGGAGTTTAGAAGGATGAGAGGGATCTCACTGAAACATATAAGATTGTTAAGGGTTTGGACACGCTAGAGGCAGGAAACATGTTCCCGATGTTGGGGGAGTCCAGAACCAGGGGGCACAGTTTAAGAATAAGGAGTAAGCCATTTAGAACGGAGACGAGGAAACACTTTTTCTCACAGAGAGTGGTGAGTCTGTGGAATTCTCTGCCTTAGAGGACGGTGGAGGCTGGTTCTCTGGATGCTTTCAAGAGAGCACTAGATAGGGCTCTTAAAAATAGCGGAGTCAGGGGATATGTGGAGAAGGCAGGAACGGGGTACTGATTGGGGATGATCAGCCATGATCACAATGAATGGCGGTGCTGGCTCGAAGGGCCGAATGGCCTACTCCTGCACCTATTGTCTATTGATGGATAAATTTGAGATGGTGGGGTAATTATGGAGTCAATAGAGTTATTAAGTGCTCTGCCATGACATCTGATCCATAATCTGCAAAGGTTTTTTGTACTATGTTATGAACAATTGACACAAGTTTCACATTTTGCTCCTCTTTACAACTTACCTTAGGACCAGGTTGATTTGCAGAGACTGTGGCAGCTTTTGAAGCTTGCAAAGGTGCCTTTGGAAGAGAATCCTTATCTGGTGCCTTTGGAAGAAAGGAAAGAACATTCTAATTAATGTTTATTCATGCTGCCTAACATCTTAAAGTTTCCAGAATAATTTCTCCTCTATTATTTGATAAGATTTTAAATGTGAATTCTGGCCCTGCAGTTGGATGGACAGCATTGACATCAAAGGGAAACCAAACCAAGGTTGAGGTGGATGGGTTCTGTGACCACGTGGGATTTCCTCCAGGTGCCCTGGGTTCAGTCCACCACCCAAACACGTGTGGGTTGGCAAGTTAATTGGACATTTTAAATTGCCTCTGGTGCGCAGGTGAGTGAATCTTGGGAGGAGTTTAATGAGAATAAAAGTGGGTTTAATGGGATTAGTCTAAATGGGTGGTTCATGGTCAGTGCGGACTCAGTTCACCAAGGAGCTAGTTTCCTTGGTGTATCTCAGTCTGATTCTACAATTCTAGGAAAAAGTTGCATAAAGATTGCTCCTTCACAGGAGCTTCGATCGCACCGTTGTGAGGGCTTCGATCGCCTTCTGCGGGACCTTTGATCGCCCCGACTGCAGAATGCCCGACCACGGGATAATAAAGAGGGAACAAGATTTTATTGTAATAAAGAGGGAAGAAGATTTTATTGCCTTCCATCACAGTGAGGAACGTGGGGAATCCACTGTGGTGGATGTTTATGTTAACTTGTATGTAGATGTGTGTGTCATTGCTTTTTTTTAGTAATAGCTGTATGGTAATTCAAGTTTCACTGTACCTTAACTGGTACACATGACAATAAACAGACCTTTGAGATTCACCAGGAAGGCAGATAACTATCTAAATGGTGTCATGTTGGGAAAAGGGGAAGTACAACAGGATCTGGGGGGTCCTTGTACATCAGTCTATGAAAGTAAGCATGCAGGTACAGCAGGCAATGAAGAAAGCGAATGGCATGTTGGCCTTTATAACAAGAGGAATCGAATATAGGAGCAAAGAGGTCCTTCTGCAGTTGTACAGGGCCCTAGTGAGACCACACCTGGAGTATTGTGTGCCGTTTTGGTCCCCTAATTTGAGGAAGGACATTCTTGCTCTTAAGGGAGTTCAGCGTAGGTTTACACGGTTAATTCCCGAGAAGGCGGGACTGTCATATGCTGAGAGAATGGAGCAGCTGGGCTTGTACACTCTGGAGTTTAGAAGGACGAGAGGGATTCTCACTGAAACATATAAGATTTTTAAGGGTTTGGACACGCTAGAGGAAGGAAACACGTGGGGGAGTCCAGAACCAGGGGGCACAGTTTAAGAATAAAGAGTAAGCCATTTAGAACGGAGACGAGGAAACACTTTTTCTCACAGAGAGTGGTGAGTCTGTGGAATTCTCTGCCTCAGAGGGCAGTGGAGGTAGGTTCTCTGGATGCTTTCAAGAGAGCACTAGATAGGGCTCTTAAAAATAGCGGAGTCAGGGGATATGTGGAGAAGGCAGGAACGGGGTACTGATTGGGGATGATCAGCCATGATCACAATGAATGGCGGTGCTGGCTCGAAGGGCCGAATGGCCTACTCCTGCACCTATTGTCTATTGATGAATACATTTGAGATTGTGGGGTAATTATGGAGGCAATAGAGTTATTAAGTGCTCTGCCATGACATCTGATCCATAATCTGCAAAGGTGTTTTGTACTATGTTATGAACAATTGACACAAGTTTCACATTTTGCTCCTCTTTACAACTTACCTTAGGACCAGGTTGATTTGCAGAGACTGTGGCAGCTTTTGAAGCTTGCAAAGGTGCCTTTGGAAGAGAATCCTTATCTGGTGCCTTTGGAAGAAAGGAAAGAACATTCTAATTAATGTTTATTCATGCTGCCTAACATCTTAAAGTTTCCAGAATAATTTCTCCTCTATTATTTGATAAGATTTTAAATGTGAATTCTGGCCCTGCAGTTGGATGGACAGCATTAACAGCAAAGGGAAACCAAACCAAGGTTGAGAAGTGGATGAGTTCTGTGACCACGTGGGATTTCCTCCAGGTGCCCTGGGTTCAGTCCACCACCCAAACACGTGTGGGTTGGCAAGTTAATTGGACATTTTAAATTGCCTCTGGTGCGCAGGTCAGTGAATCTTGAGAGGAGTTTAATGAGAATAAAGTGGGTTTAATGGGATTAGTCTAAATGGGTGGTTCATGGTCAGTGCGGACTCAGTTCACCAAGGTGTAGTTTCCTTGGTGTATCTCAGTCTGATTCTACAATTCTAGGAAAAAATTCCATAAAGATTGCTCCTTCACACGAGCTTAGATCGCCCCGTTGTGAGGGCTTCGATCGCCTTCTGCGGGACCTTTGATCGCCCCGACTGCAGAATGCCCGACCACGGGATAATAAAGAGGGAAGAAGATTTTATTGCCTTCCATCACAGTGAGGAACGTGGGGAATCCACTGTGGTGGATGTTTATGTTAACTTGTATGTAGATGTGTGTGTCGTTGCTTTTTTTTAGTAATAGCTGTATGGTAATTCAAGTTTCACTGTACCTTAACTGGTACACATGACAATAAACAGACCTTTGAGATTCACCAGGAAGGCAGATAACTATCTAAATGGCGTCATGTTGGGAAAAGGGGAAGTACAACAGGATCTGGGGGGTCCTTGTACATCAGTCTATGAAAGTAAGCATGCAGGTACAGCAGGCAGTGAAGAAAGCGAATGGCATGTTGGCCTTTATAACAAGAGGAATCGAATATAGGAGCAAAGAGGTCCTTCTGCAGTTGTACAGTGCCCAAGTGAGACCACACCTGGAGTATTGTGTGCCGTTTTGGTCCCCTAATTTGAGGAAGGACATTCTTGCTCTTAAGGGAGTGCAGCGTAGGTTTACAAGGTTAATTCCCGAGATGGCGGGACTGTCATATGCTGAGAGAATGGAGCAGCTGGGCTTGTACACTCTGGAGTTTAGAAGGATGAGAGGGAATCTCACTGAAACATATAAGATTTTTAAGGGTTTGGACACGCTAGAGGAAGGAAACATGTGGGGGAATCCAGAACCAGGGGGCACAGTTTAAGAATAAGGAGTAAGCCATTTAGAACGGAGACGAGGAAACACTTTTTCTCACAGAGAGTGGTGAGTCTGTGGAATTCTCTGTCTCAGAGGGCGGTGGAGGTAGGTTCTCTGGATGCTTTCAAGAGAGAGCTAGATAGGGCTCTTAAAAATAGCGGAGTCAGGGGATATCTGGAGAAGGCAGGAACGGGGTACTGAGTGGGGATGATCAGCCATGATCACAATGAATGGCGGTGCTGGCTCGAAGGGCCAAATGGCCTACTCCTGCACCTATTGTCTATTGATGAATACATTTGAGATGGTGGGGTAACTATGGAGTCAATAGAGTTATTAAGTGCTCTGCCATGACATCTGATCCATAATCTGCAAAGGTTTTTTGTACTATGTTATGAACAATTGACACACGTTTCACATTTTGCTCCTCTTTACAACTTACCTTAGGACCAGGTTGATTTGCAGAGACTGTGGCAGCTTTTGAAGCTTGCAAAGGTGCCTTTGGAAGAGAATCCTTATCTGGTGCCTTTGGAAGAAAGGAAAGAACATTCTAATTAATGTTTATTCATGCTGCCTAACATCTTAAAGTTTCCAGAATAATTTCTCCTCTATTATTTGATAAGATTTTAAATGTGAATTCTGGCCCTGCAGTTGGATGGACAGCATTGACATCAAAGGGAAACCAAACCAAGGTTGAGGTGGATGAGTTCTGTGACCACGTGGGATTTCCTCCAGGTGCCCTGGGTTCAGTCCACCACCCAAACACGTGTGGGTTGGCAAGTTAATTGGACATTTTAAATTGCCTCTGGTGCGCAGGTGAGTGAATCTTGGGAGGAGTTTAATGAGAATAAAAGTGGGTTTAATGGGATTAGTCTAAATGGGTGGTTCATGGTCAGTGCGGACTCGGTTCACCAAGGTGTAGTTTCCTTGGTGTATCTCAGTCTGATTCTACAATTCTAGGAAAAAATTGCCATAAAGATTGCTCCGTCACAGGAGCTTCGATCGCCCCGTTGTGAGGGCTTCGATCGCCTCATGCGGGACCTTTGATCGCCCCGACTGCAGAATGCCCGACCACGGGATAATAAAGAGGGAAGAAGATTTGATTGCCTTCCATCACAGTGAGGAACGTGGGGAATCCACTGTGGTGGATGTTTATGTTAACTTGTATGTAGATGTGTGTGTTGTTGCTTTTTTTTTAGTAATAGCTGTATGGTAATTCAAGTTTCACTGTACCTTAACTGGTACACATGACAATTAACAGACCTTTGAGATTCACCAGGAAGGCAGAAAACTATCTAAATTGCGTCATGTTGGGAAAAGGGGAAGTACAACGGGATCTTGGGATCCTTGTACATCAGTCTATAAAATTAAGCATGCAGGTACAGCAGGCAGTGAAGAAAGCAAATGGCATGTTGGCCTTTATAACAAGAGGAATCAAATATATGAGCAAAGAGGTCCTTCTGCAGTTGTACAGTGCCCAAGTGAGACCACACCTAGAGTATTGTGTGCCGTTTTGGTCCCCTAATTTGAGGAAGGACATTCTTGCTCTTAAGGGAGTGCAGCTCCCAAGGTTTACAAGGTTAATTCCCGAGATGGCGGGACATAGAAACATAGAACATAGAAATTAGGTGCAGGAGTAGGCCATTCAGCCCTTCGAGCCTGCACCGCCATTCAATATGATCATGGATGATCATCCAACTCAGTATCCCGTACCTGCCTTCTCTCCATACCCTCTGATCCCCTTAGCCACAAGGGCCACATCCAACTCACTCTTAAATATAGCCAATGAACTGGCCACAACTGCCCTCTGTGGAAGAGAGTTCCAGAGACTCACCACTCTCTGTGTGAAAAAAGTCTTTCTCATCTCGGTCTTAAAGGATTTCCCCCTTATCCTTAAGCTGTGACCCCTTGTCCTGGACTTCCCCAACATCGGGAACAATCTTCCTGCATCTAGCCTGTCCAACCCCTTAAGAATTTTGTAAGTTTCTATAAGATCCCCTCTCAATCTCCTAAATTCCAGAGAGTATAAACCGAGTCTATCCAGTCTTTCTTCATAAGACAGTCCTGACATCCCAGGAATCAGTCTGGTGAACCTTCTCTGCACTCCCTGTCTGGCAATAATGTCCTTCCTCAGATTTGGAGACCAAAACTGTACGCAATACTCCAGGTGTGGTCTCACCAAGACCCTGTACAACTGAAGTAGAACCTCCCTGCTCCTGTACTCAAATCCTTTTGCTATGAAAGCTAACATACCATTCGCTTTTTTCACTGCCTGCTGCACCTGCATGCCTACTTTCAATGACTGGTGTACCATGACACTCAGGTCTCGCTGCATCTCCCCTTTTCCTAATCGGCCACCATTTAAATAATAGTCTGCTTTCCTGTTTTTGCCACCAAAGTGGATAACCTCACATTTATCCACATTATACTGCATCTGCCAAACATTTGCCCACTCACCCAGCCTATCCAAGTCACCTTGCAGTCTCCTAGCATCCTCCTCACAGCTAACACTGCCCCCCAGCTTAGTGTCATCCGCAAACTTGGAGATATTGCCTTCAATTCCCTCATCCAGATCATTAATATATATTGTAAATAGCTGGGGTCCCAGCACTGAGCCCTGCGGTACCCCACTAGTTACTGCCTGCCATTGTGAAAAGGACCCGTTTACTCCTACTCTTTGCTTCAGTCTATGAAAGTAAGCATGCAGGTACAGCAGGCAATGAAGAAAGCGAATGGCATGTTGGCCTTTATAACAAGAGGAATCGAATATAGGAGCAAAGAGGTCCTTCTGCAGTTGTACAGGGCCCTAGTGAGACCACACCTGGAGTATTGTGTGCCGTTTTGGTCCCCTAATTTGAGGAAGGACATTCTTGCTCTTAAGGGAGTTCAGCGTAGGTTTACACGGTTAATTCCCGAGAAGGCGGGACTGTCATATGCTGAGAGAATGGAGCAGCTGGGCTTGTACACTCTGGAGTTTAGAAGGACGAGAGGGATTCTCACTGAAACATATAAGATTTTTAAGGGTTTGGACACGCTAGAGGAAGGAAACATGTGGGGGAGTCCAGAACCAGGGGGCACAGTTTAAGAATAAAGAGTAAGCCATTTAGAACGGAGACGAGGAAACACTTTTTCTCACAGAGAGTGGTGAGTCTGTGGAATTCTCTGTCTCAGAGGGCGGTGGAGGCAGGTTCTCTGGATGCTTTCAAGAGAGAGCTAGATAGGGCTCTTAAAAATAGCGGAGTCAGGGGATATCTGGAGAAGGCAGGAACGGGGTACTGATTGGGGATGATCAGCCATGATCACAATGAATGGCGGTGCTGGCTCGAAGGGCCGAATGGCCTACTCCTGCACCTATTGTCTATCGATGGATAAATTTGAGATGGTGGGGTAATTATGGAGGCAATAGAGTTATTAAGTGCTCTGCCATGACATCTGATCCATAATCTGCAAAGGTTTTTTGTACTATGTTATGAACAATTGACACAAGTTTCACATTTTACTCCTCTTTACAACTTACCTTAGGACCAGGTTGATTTGCAGAGACTGTGGCAGCTTTTGAAGCTTGCAAAGGTGCCTTTGGAAGAGAATCCTTATCTGCTGCCTTTGGAAGAAAGGAAAGAACATTCTAATTAATGTTTATTCATGCTGCCTAACATCTTAAAGTTTCCAGAATAATTTCTCCTCTATTATTTGATAAGATTTTAAATGTGAATTCTGGCCCTGCAGTTGGATGGACAGCATTGACATCAAAGGGAAACCAAACCAAGGTTGAGAAGTGGATGAGTTCTGTGACCACGTGGGATTTCCTCCAGGTGCCCTGGGTTCAGTCCACCACCCAAACACGTGTGGGTTGGCAAGTTAATTGGACATTTTAAATTGCCTCAGGTGCGCAGGTGAGTGAATCTTGGGAGGAGTTTAATGAGAATAAAGTGGGTTTAATGGGATTAGTCTAAATGGGTGGTTCATGGTCAGTGCGGACTCAGTTCACCAAGGAGCTAGTTTCCTTGGTGTATCTCAGTCTGATTCTACAATTCTAGGAAAAAATTCCATAAAGATTGCTCCTTCACAGGAGCTTCGATCGCACCGTTGTGAGGGCTTCGATCGCCTTCTGCGGGACCTTTGATCGCCCCGACTGCAGAATGCCCGACCACGGGATAATAAAGAGGGAAGAAGATTTTATTGCCTTCCATCACAGTGAGGAATGTGGGGAATCCACTGTGGTGGATGTTTATGTTAACTTGTATGTAGATGTGTGTGTCGTTGCTTTTTTTTAGTAATAGCTGTATGGTAATTCAAGTTTCACTGTACCTTAACTGGTACACATGACAATTAACAGACCTTTGAGATTCACCAGGAAGGCAGATAACTATCTAAATGGTGTCATGTTGGGAAAAGGGGAAGTACAACAGGATCTGGGGGGTCCTTGTACATCAGTCTATGAAAGTAAGCATGCAGGTACAGCAGGCAATGAAGAAAGCGAATGGCATGTTGGCCTTTATAACAAGAGGAATCGAATATAGGAGCAAAGAGGTCCTTCTGCAGTTGTACAGTGCCCGAGTGAGATCACACCTGGAGTATTGTGTGCCGTTTTGGTCCCCTAATTTGAGGAAGGACATTCTTGCTCTTAAGGGAGTGCAGCTCCCAAGGTTTACAAGGTTAATTCCCGAGATGGCGGGACTGTCATATGCTGAGAGAATGGTGCAGCTGGGCTTGTACACTCTGGACTTTAGAAGGATGAGAGGGATTCTCACTGAAACATATAAGATTGTTAAGGGTTTGGACACGCTGGAGGCATGAAACATGTCCCCGATGTTGGGGGAGTCCAGAGCCAGGGGGCACAGTTTATGAAATAAGGAGTAAGCCATTTAGAACGGAGACAAGGAAACATTTTTTCTCACAGAGAGTGGTGAGTCTGTGGAATTCTCTGCCTCAGAGGGTGGTGGAGGCATGTTCTCTGGATGCTTTCAAGAGAGCGCTAGATAGGGCTCTTAAAAATAGCGGAGTCAGGGGATATGTGGAGAAGGCAGGAACGGGGTATTGATTGGGGATGATCACCCATGATCACATTGAATGGCGGTGTTGGCTCGAAGGGCCAAATGGCCAACTCCTGCACCTATTGTCTATCGATGGATAAATTTGAGATTGTGGAGTAACTATGGAGGCAATAAAGTTATTAAGTGCTCTGCCATGACATCTGATCAATAATCTGCAAAGGTTTTTTGTACTATGTTATGAACAATTGACACAAGTTTCACATTTTACTCCTCTTTTCAACTTACCTTAGGACCAGGTTGACTTGCAGAGACTGTGGCAGCTTTTGAAGCTTGCAAAGGTGCCTTTGAAAGAGAATCCTTATCTGGTGCCTTTGGAAGAAAGGAAAGAACATTCTAATTAATATTTATTCATGCTGCCTAACAACTTAAAGTTTCCAGAATAATGTCGCAATTTTAATTCGTAAAGGTATATCTTTTAAACATATATCATCTATAGCGGATATCAATGGTAGATATATTATACTGCTGGGTGAATTATATTAAAAAAAGTGATTTTTCTTAATGTTTATGGACCAAATTTTGATAATCCAATGTTTTTTAAGAATATACTTAATACTATTCCGGAGCTCACACAACATAATTTGATAATTGGTGGAGATTTAAATTGTACATTAGATTCCTATCTCGATTGATCAACAAGACAAAGAAAAGCAAAATCCAAATCAAGTGAATTATTAAACTCATATATTAACACCACCAATATCAAGGATGTTTGGAGAATTGAAAATCCATCCAGAAGGGAATACTCATTTTATTCTTCAGTACATAAAACTTATTCAAGGATAGACTACTTTTTAGTAGATTCTAAACTCATCCCATTTACTACGAAATATCATATTATAATAATTTCTGATCATGCTCCTTTAACATTCATGATCAAACTAAGTGGAATGACCGACAAGCAGACACAATGGAGACTTAATCCTCAAATTTTAAATGATAAAGCATGCTATGAATATCTTATCAAACAGATAAATATGTTTTTTGAGACAAATGACTGCCCTGAAATTTCTGCCTCCCTTCTTTGGGAAACATTTAAAGCATTTATACGAGGAGCACAAGCCTTTCGTAATAAAGAGAACCGCGCCAAACAACTGGTATTGGAAATGGAAATAAGGCAATTAGATATGGAAAATGCAATCACGCCTTCTATAATAATACATAATAAAATTGCTGCACTCAAATATAAGTTAAACCAAATATATTCGGACCAATTCATAAAATTTTATCAAAAGACTAAACAATTACACTTTGAATTTGGAGATAAACCACAAAAATTATTGGCACGCCAACTCCGGAAACAGGAAGGGGAAAAAACAATATATAAAATTAAATCAGATACGGGAGAAATATTAACACTACCCAAGGATATTAATGATAGATTTTCTCAATACTATCAAACACTTTATTCAACCAAAACGGCAAGGGGCTCTGTAGGAATGGAATTATTTTTACAGAATTGTAACCTTACTGGTTTAGATTTGAAAGAGAGGGAATTGTTAGGGGCCGAAATATCAGTAAAAGATATTGAGGAATCTATTAATTCTTTAAAAAAATGGAAAGGCCGCTGGACCAGATGGTTTAAATAGTGAATTGTATAAAAAATTTCATGACTTGATCTCGCCACGCCTACAGACATTATATACTCAAGCATTCATGCAACAGAAACTCCCAGAAACCTTAAATGAATCTACTATAATACTTATTCCAAAAACGGATAAGGACCTTGAGGATCCTGGTTCATATAGAGCAATTGCTCTATTAAACATCGATCACAAAATTTTAACCAAAATTTTAGCACACAGATTAAGCTTAGTGATTCATAAATTAATACACCCTGATCAAACTGGCTTTATTCCAAAACGTTATTCATATTATAATTTGAGACGATTATTCAACATTATATACTCAAATCGAATAGCTAATGAAGACTTAGCAGTCATCTCGCTAGACGCTGAGAAAGCATTCGATCAAATTGAATGGCCCTATTTATTTTCGGTGATGGAATAATTTCAATTAGGTGAGAAGTTTTGTACATGGATTAAGCTTTTATATACCAATTTAACAGCCAGAATAATGACAAATCAAATGTTATCAAAAAAAAATTGATTTATCTAAAGGTTGTAGACAAGGATGCCCATTATCACCGTTACTATTTGCCCTTGTTATAGAACCACTAGCAGAAAGAATTCGAGCTCATCCAGAAATAAGTTGGTTTAAAGTAAGAATAGTCTAAATGGGTGGTTCATGGTCAGTGCGGACTCGGTTCACCAAGGTGTAGTTTCCCTGGTGTATCTCAGTCTGATTCTACAATTCTAGGAAAAAATTGCCATAAAGATTGCCCCGTCACAGGAGCTTCGATCGCCCCCTTATGAGGCTTCGATCGCCTTCTGCGGGACCTTTGATCGCCCCGACTGCAGAATGCCCGACCACGGGATAATAAAAACTGAAGAAGATTTTATTGCCTTCCATCACAGTGAGGAATGTGGGGAATCCACTGTGGTGGATGTTTATGTTAACTTGTATGTAGTTGTGTGTGTCGTTGCTTTTTTTTTTTTAGTAGACACCGACAGCTGCCATATATTTCACTATTTTTGTTTATTTCCCACGTACCTTCTTGCCAGTTTGATTTGTGGAAACTGAAGCAGCTTTTGAAGCTTGTAGTGGTGGCTTTTCAATAAAAAAAAGGAACATTACAATAATGAGTCAGAATTCATATGTTTGTATTAACAATTCCAGGTTGATAAAAGCATTTTTGTCACCAATTATGACTTTAATGCTATAAACAGCACCTCATATTCGGCTTTAGGAGCTCACAACCCAACGGTGTAAACATGGAATTCCCTAATTTCAAGTAACCTACCCACTGAGTGACCCTCCCTCATCTCACACCACTCTGGGCCCCATTTCCCCTTCTCTGAATGCTCACCCCCCCCCCCCCCCATCCCTGAGCCCCATGGTTTCCTTTTACGCTCCCTTATTTTCCCTCCCTCTTGTCCCCTTTTATCCATATCCCATCCTCGGGATTGACATTACACTCCTCCTCTTCTTTTCTTATCTGTCACACACTCATTTGTCTTCTTGTCCCCTTTGTCACTTACTCCACCCATCTGCCAACCACCCCTCCCCCTCTCAGCTGTATCCATGTGGCACTTATAGACACAAAATGCTGGAGTAACTCAGCGGGACAGGCAGCATCTCTGGAGAGAAGGAATGGGAGGAACAGCTTTTTTCCCCAACAGCCCATCTACCATTTGCCAGGCTTTGTCCCAACCCCACCTCTTTTCCAGCTTTCTTCCCCCCACTCGTCAATCTGATGGATGTTCCAGATTCAGATGTCACCTGCCCATTTCCCTCCACAGACACTGCCCGACCTAGCTGAGTTCCATTAGCACTTTTGTTTTTGCTCTGACCAATCTTTGCAGTATGTGTAGACATAAGAAGAAAGGAAGTTACTGAGCTAAGCTCAGTTAGTAAGTTAGTGAGCTAACTTGTTTGAAGATACAACTAATAATGCCCCTGTCCCACTTAGGAAACCTGAACGGAAACCTCTGGAGACGTTGCGCCCCACCCAAGGTTTCCGTGCAGTTCCCGGAGGTTTTTGTCCTCCGGCAACCACCTTCAACTAGCATCACAACCGGCTTCAACAATTTACTTATTTTTAAAATGGAAACCACTTTCAACCATTAGGGAGACTGACAAAAACCTCGGGGAACCTCCGGGAACTGCACGGAAACCTTGGGTGGGGCGCAAAGTCTCCAGAGGTTTTCGTTCAGGTTTCCTAAGTGGGACAGGGGCATAATGGTGGAGAAATAAAAACTGAGATTCCATAAGAGACAAGTAATGGAGGAACATTAATATCTGGGAGGGTTCAATTGATGGGCAGATTATCGGGATGGAGAGGATCGAGAATATGGAGAAATCTGAAAACCAGGAACAGATGTTAAAATTAATGAAATGGTGGACTGGTCAATATAGTTCAGTGAGCATGGAGATAATTGACTAAACGGAAGAGTAGTTCAGGATATGTTCTGCGGATATGAGGGCTGAAGGTTAATTCTGCCCCTCAGAGTGATGCTGAAATTTAGAGCAAAAAAATGATAGATGAGGGGTTCACGAGGCAGGGATTAGAGCTCGGTAAGGATACAAAACTGGAAGAATGAATCTTCATTAGAGAACAGATCAGGTGAATCAAATTTGCATCACATCTTACTCAGCCTCAGACCGTTGCCAGGGAGAACAATAGAATCGATAACTAGGGATTAGCATTAGTGATGGAAACTGGAAAAGCATTGCCATTATCTTCAATATTCAGTTTGATATATTTTCCTCTCATCCAGTACTGACCACTGCCATTGGGAAGAAGGTATGGGAGCCTGAAAACTGTAACGTCCAGGTTCAGAAAAACATGGGAGCTCTTCCCTACAGCCATTAGGCTTTTAAAAACAACAACCTCAAATAAGCTCTGAATAATTTAGATATTATTGCTCTATGATTGTTTGTTTGTTGTGTGTGTGTGTGTGTGTGTGTGTGTGTGTGTGTGTGTGTGTGTGTGTGTGTGTGTGTGTGTGTGTGTGTGTGTATTTATATGTGTATATATATATATATATATATATATATATATATATATATATATATATATATAAAACACACTGAACTTTTTTTCTCGCTTATTATATGGTTTACAGTGTACTATGTTTACATATTCTGTTGTGCTGCTGCAAGTAAGAATTTCATGGTTCTACCTGGGACATATGACAATAGAACACTCTTGACTCTTGATGAAGCAATACAGATAACTGAGGTATTAGGAGATGCGGTGGCAAGAAAGAACAGAATGACATCAACATTATGGAGAAACTCCCATGTTTTTAAATGCTACTGCAATGGGACAATTTATAATCAGAACTAGGAAGCTGCCGAGATTGGTTCCTTCATGTGAACCCAGAGGTGCAGGAAATTAAGACATTCTCTGCCAATGATGGTAAAATGAAGCCTTTTTTTGCCATGATAAGTAAAAGTGAATTCAGCCAATACAGTGCCCTCCATAATGTGTGGGACAAAGACCTATCATTTATTTATTTGCCTCTGTACTCCACAATTTGAGATTTGTAATAGAAAAAAAAAAAATCACATGTGGTTAAAGTGCACATTGTCAGATTTTAATAAAGGCCATTTTTATACATTTTGGTTTCACCATGTAGAAATTACAGCAGTGTTTATATATAGTCCCCCCATTTCAGGGCAGCATAATGCTTGGGACACAGCAATGTCATGTAAATGAAAGTAGTCATGTTTAGTATTTTGTTGCATATCCTTTGCATGCAATGACTGCTTGAAGTCTGCGATTCATGGACATCACCAGTTGCTGGGTGTCTTCTCTGGTATTGCAGCCATCTTTAGCTTATGCTTGTTCAGGGAGCTAGTCCTCTTCAGTTTCCTCTTCAGCATATAAAAGTCATGCTCAATTGGGATCAGATCAGGTGATTGACTTGGCCACTCAGGAATTCACCATTTTTTAGCTTTGAAAAACTCCTTTGTTGCTTTAGCAGTATGTTTGGGATCATTGTCTTGCTGTAGAATGAACCGCCGGCCAATGAGTTTTGAGGCATTTGTTTGAACTTGAGCAGATAGGATGTGTCTATACACTTCAGAATTCATTATGCTACTACCATCAGCAGTTGTATCATCAATGGAAACAAGTGAGCCAGTAGCTTCAGCAGCCATACATGCCCAGGCCATAACACCCCCACCACCGTGTTTCACAGATGAGGTGGTATGCTTGGATCTTGGGCAGTTCCTTCTCTCCTCCATACTTTGCTCTTGCCATCAATCTAATATAAGTTAATCTTCATCTCATCTGTCTACAAGACCTTTTTCCAGAACTGTGGTTGCTCTTTTAAGTACTTCTTGGCAAACTGTAACCTGGCCATCCTATTTTTGCGGCTAACCAGTGGTCTGCATCTTGCAGTGGAGCCTCTGTATTTCTGTTCATGAAGTCTTCTGCGGACAGTGGTCATTGACAGATCCACACCTGACTCCTGAAGAGTGTTTCTGATTTGTCAGACAAGTGTTTGGGGAATTTTCTTTATTATACGGAGAATTCTATGTTATCAGCTGTGGAGGTCTTCCTTGGCCTGCCAGTCCCTTTGCGATTATTAAGCTCACCGGTGCTCTCTTTCTTCTTAATGATGTTCCAAACAGTTGATTTTGGTAAAACTAAGGTTTGGCTGATGTCTCCAACAGTTTTATTCTTGTTTCTCAGTCTCATAATGGCTTCTTTGACTTTCATTGGCACAACTTTGGTCCTCATGTTGATAAACAGCAATAAAAGTTTCCAAAGGTGATGGAAAGTCTGGAGGAAAGACTAGGTGCTGAGAGCGCTCTTATACCTGCATTAAGGAGGCAATTAAACACACCTGAGCAATTACAAACACCTGTGAAGCCATGTGTCCCAAACATTATGGTGCCCTGAAATGGGGGGACTATGTGTAAACACAGCTGTAATTTCTACTTGGTGAAACCAAAATGTATAAAATGGCCTTTATTAAAATCTGACAATGTGCACTTTAACCACTTGTGTTAACCACGTGACTTTTTTTCCTATCACAAATCTCAAATTGTGGAGTACAGAGGCAAATAAATAAATGACGGGTCTTTGTGCCAAACATTATGGGGGGGGCACTGTCGGGCCAACAAGCTGTGTGACATGGGTGAGGCACCAACGTTGAGATAGGAGTCATACCTGCTGCTTTAGAGAGGGTGGCTCCGCAAAGTGTGGAATTGCAGCTGAACACTTTGAACTTGGTGCTGGAGAGCTTTGGACCAAGTCTGCTGACAGGGACTCAAGGACATCAGCTTCTGTCATAATCTGTGTCAACAGCAAATAAATGCAGTTAAAACACCTCAAAAGATATTTCTTTAACACAGCCTCATAGGACGTTAAATTATTAATTCAAACACAAACTTTCAAAATCATTGGCAATAATGTCCATAATATCTTCCCCCCCTCTAGGTTCTCACACAAAGGCTACTGCATGAAAAGGTTGGGGATGTGACCTTGGTGAGCCTTCCCCCTGGAACACCAACAATGTTTCTCTCACCATTCATACTCCTAGCAGATTCCCCAATGCTACACTTCCTACATGTATTTATTTTTTAATTACTATTAATGAGAATCACAACTGGGAATGGTAAGCAATCCCCCAATATATAGTATGTCACAGCCTGTACTTTAGCCGATCATTGCGAATCAGATAGCATACAACTTAACCAGAGCTCATTTAATCGATACATTTGCGAAATCTGGATACTACAACATGGAAAGTGTTAATATATTTACAATTTAAAGAGCATTTTGCATTCCAGTGGTTTAAAAACATCCACATGAGAGTGTGCTGGGCAGATGTGATCGTTTTCCATTCACAACTCGAACGTTCCCATGTTGGTTCTTCTCCTCTCATTCTCATTATCAACACAATGATGGAAGTCAAAACAATCAATGTTTTGGCTATCCCATTTCATATTATGTGACCACTCCACTCTTAGAAACTGCCCAGAATCTCACAACTGTTCCCGCCTCTGGCACCCGATGAAACAGGAGCAGTTATCACGCTCTAATAACGATTGGATGCCTCTGCAACAATCTGTCTCGCCCCTTCCATTTTGGTTGTTCTTTTAGTATGTGTTAAATGTAAGTTTTAGTATTCTTTAGCTTGTCTTATGTAGGGGGTGGGGGTTGGGGGAACCTTTTTTAAATCTCCTACCTTGATGGAGATGCGATTTATTTCCATATCGTATCTCCCTTCGCACTGCAGCTTAACATCATGGAGCTGGCGGACTCTGCTGGAGACCGACTTCGGGAGCTCCGTCGCGGGACTTCCCATCGTGGAGCTTGCGATCCCTTTGCCAGGGATCGACCTTGGAGCTCCAACCGGGAGCCTGAGGACTTTAACCTTGTGGAGCTCGCGGTCTCTGGTTAGAGACGGACTTCGGGCACTCCAAGCCGCAGGAGCTTCGACCGCCCCAACGCGGAGCGTCGATCGCCCCGAAGTGGGAGCATCGACCGCCCCGATACGGGAGCTTCAATCGTCCCGAATGCAGACAGTTCGACTGCCTCGACAGCGGGAGATTAAAGAGGAAGAAGATTCGACTTTATTGCCTTCCATCGCAGTGAGGAAGTGGTCAATCCACTGTTGTGGATGCTTATGTTAACTTTTATGGTGTCGCGTGTCTTATTGCATGTTTTAGTATAGCTGCATGGTAATTCGAGTTTAATTGGTACATGTGACAATAAACTGACCTTTGAACCTTTCAAATGGCATTGATTTATGCAAACAAATCTTGAACAATTTGGAAACTTTTTCAAAGCAGAAACATTTTTTGTGCTGTTCATTCTTGGTTACCTTTGGTTTTGCTCCTGCATCAGTGGAGGAAGCCAACGGGCCTTTATCCTATGACAAGAAACAAACTTCATCAGAATCTTCCTACAAGGATCAGTAACGATTAGAAGTTGAAAGTAAATAACAATGCAGAAACAAAAATGCAGCAAATCTCGTCGATAACTGGACATACATTGAATTATGATAACAATATCAACTTCATTATCGCACCAGGTTGATTTGCAAAGGCATTTATTTTTCATGGACAATTCTGTGGACGATGTTTAAGTGATCATTCTATGATTGTTTTATGATCACTTAAAACATTTAATTAAAACCCCAATGATTAAGAGGGCAGTAATTATTTAACAATTTCTATTTTATATTTTTTGGGCAGATTCTTTGATTTGGGGCTGCATTATTTCTACCATTGCAGGAAAATAACATTTTGCCATATAATGAACAATATAGAATCTTTCCTAGGTGCTCCGCGTGTGGATAGATTTCAAAAATTCAAAGAGTGAAAAAATGTATTGACTTTGTTAAAGAGATTGCCGAACCAAACCTTTGGAGCAGGCTGCTCTTTAAATCTGTAATCAGGTGGTAATGTGTCATCTCGTTCTCCCATTCGATCAATGTGCTGCTTAGTTACGTCCGATTCCTAAAAAAAATTGAGAAAAGATTTAGACCAAAGCAAACTTAACATAAGTAAATTGCGTTTTAGCTCAAATATTACTTATGTACGTAAACTGTCAAGGATTGAAAATGCTATTTAGAGACAACATGAATAATTATCAGGCAAGGCTCAGGATTTCACTTGCTAAACCGATCATCATCAATGCATTTCCCTTGCAAGAGCATGGCAACCCACCACCTTCAATAATTTATGGCCATGGATGCACGTGAATGACAATTTCAATGTTCTCCTCCAAAGCGTGTCATTTAAATTTCCAGCCACATCTCCTTTTTGACACTTTTGAAATGGGTTTAAGTATTTAGTCATTCTAAAAACAATGGATTATGTGAGTTGATATCAAACTTAATTTGACATCGGTGGAACCCTTTATGATTAAACTGTGCTCCTCATCAATGACAAGGTGTTGTTGACAGACTATGAGTAGGACTATGTTAGCCTCTGGGAGTAGATACATATTCACTTTACCAAGAAACAGACCATGATGAATACCAATGAAGAAGTGACAGGAAATTAATTAAACATGTACCTTCACTGGAGGACCAGCGTACGTGGGTCCTGATTTGTCTGGTGCTTCTGATGGAAGGGAGGCAGCAAGCAGGTCAAATGGATCTTTATCCTTTCAAAGTAAAAGACATGTTCAATTTGTGGAAAACATCCAGCTACCAGTCAGTAAAACATAGAACAGCAATGTGACTTTGGTTCCATACAGGTAGTCCTGGAAGATGTATATTATATTTCTATTAATAAATTGAAACGTATTCTTACAAAGTGGATAAAATAATTGTGAATTTCCCAAGCAATGGCTGGTGCAAGCATTAATTTCCCAAATGTCTTCTTTTGTGAGGATGGTAACCAATTGCTTCATGAAGAGGGATAGCAACGATTGGAGGCTCTACGGGTCAGTGACTGATGAAGTTGAATCCAGCTCTCGTGAATTAGCTGCTTACCCACATGTAAGGGAGAACCGTGCAAACAAAGGTTAGACGATTTTGGCAATAGTTAGAGTAAAAGACGAGAAGAATTTCTGTGTATTTGGTCTGCCTGTGAAAGGATGAGTTGGGATTCATCTTTCAATTCTCAATATGACTGAAATGTAAGATGATTTTGCGAAAATGAAAGATGGAATATTGGAAAAGTATAGTCAATTAAGTTAAGAAAATAACGAGATGATGCCCAGAGATGCTGCCTGTCCCGCTGAGTTACTTCAGCAATTTGTGCCTATCTTTAGAGATGATATTTTAAACAGATCTACAGCGGTTTTTCCTACGTGCGTTTGCATGCACAATAACATTATTGGTGATCATTGTATATTTTAGTTAATCTCCTTATTCATTTACCTTGGCACCTGTCTGACTTGTAGAAACAGTGGCAGCTGTTGAGGCCTGCAAGGGTGCCTTTAGAAGAGAGAATATATCAAAGTTATTCAGATTCGTGTGTGCTTTATGAAGTCTCAACACTATTTCAGTCAGCTTTGTAAGACTTTAAATGAGATAAACATTCTCAATTTTAGATGCTATGATACTTTTGCGACCCTGAAGCAATTCCCAATTACTTAAGTGCACAAGTCCTGGTCTACAGCACTGAGCCCCTTCAACTGAACTTTGCATCCACCTGGGGCATCTATTATTCTCGAACATGTTAAGTTCCAATTCATACCTGCTTCACGGTACAAGGTGGTGGTGCAGAGTGAGAAGTTGCAGCTGAGCTTTTTGAAAGTGGTTCACCAGAGATTTTGCCAAAGTCTGCTGCCAGAGAGTCCAAAACATCATCTTTTGTCATAGTCTGTGGTAATAATATGGTAAATATAGATAAACCAGGTCAGATACTTCAAGATTATAGATAACAATCCTCAGGTTCAACCAAACAAAAAAACAAACGCAATATTTGCCATCAGCAACACAATCATTCCTCTGTATTTTTTCAAGGCTAAAGAGAATTTATCTTCGATCATTCACACTTCTAGAATATGCCAATGTGGCTGTCCCAATCATAAATAGCAACAGCGAAAATCAGACAGCAAATATGTCATAGGAGTGATAATGCCTTAATACGTCCATACAATAGTGACACCAAGTTTTAATTTATACCCCATCTTTACAAAGTTTGAGAACCAAGAAGAGGGTGGTGACGACTGGAGAGACAGTGGGCAGCTCGGAAAGACAGCAACCGGGGCGGGGCGGGTGGACAGCTCAAACCGCATCCTCTGGGAGGAGGAGACCCAAATCACGCTACAGAAAAACACCTGGAAAAATACCCCCAGGGGTGCCCGAGGGGATGAGCACGTCAATTTGACAGATCAAAGGTTAACGACTAATGGCAATGGACAACCGGCTACGAGTATCAAATGCAGATGTGGTAAGGTTTGCAAGAACAGCCGAGGCCTGAAGATTCACCAGACCCGAATGAAGTGTTTGGAGGGACAGGGAGTGTCACATCGCACAGGTATTTTACCTGGTGAGACGGAGGAGGAGCCGGGCCCGGAAGCATCCAAGTGGCGCAACTAGACCCTCGGAACAGTTCTCCGGAGAAGGTTCGAGTCAAATGGCCTCAGGCCTGCAAGACGTCAGTCTGGCATTAGTTCGAGGAGGATGTCGACGAGGTTCTAGAAGCAACTGCGAACTGACAGTGCCGTGGGAGGACCGTCTGGAGGAGACCCACGAGAGGAAGATGACCAAGTATGAAGAGCTGGTCATAGACTGCCGTAAGCAGGGCTGGAAGGCAAGGTGTATGCCCATCGAGGTTGGCTGCAGAGGTTTTGCAGGGCAATCGCTCTACAAAGCCTTGAGTGCACTGGGCACCAACGGAGTGGCGAGGAGAAGAGCCACCAAGAACACCACAGAGGCAGCAGAGAAGGCCTCGAGATGGCTCTGGATCAGGAGAGGAGGTCCATGGGGAGGAGCGAATGCCACCTGAACACAAGTCGTGGTCCGATCAACCACAGCTGGGTCGCCTGGGCGAGGGTGTCTAATGTTGTAAGACCCGAAACACCCAATGACCCCAGGTTACACCACTGATGATGTGTTCAGGAGCATCAATAGATGTAGTTTAATCAATCGAGAAATGCAAATGGTAAAACATAGAAACATAGAAACATAGAAATTAGGTGCAGGAGCAGGCTATTCGGCCCTTCGAGCCTGCACCACCATTCAATATGATCATGGCTGATCATCCAACTCAGTATCCTGTACCTGCCATCTCTCCATACCCCCTGATCCTTTCAGCCACAAGGGCCACATCCAACTCCCTCTTAAATATGGCCAACGAACTGGCCTCAACTACCTTCTGTGGCAGAGAATTCCACAGATTCACCACTCTCTGTGTGAAAAACGTTTTTCTCATCTCGGTCCTAAAAGACTTCCCCCTTATCCTTAAACTGTGACCCCTTGTCCTGGACTTCCCCAACATCGGGAACAATCTTCCTGCATCTAGCCTGTCCAACCCCTTAAGAATTTTGTAAGTCTCTATGAGATCACCCCTCAATCTTCTAAATTCCAGCGAGTACAAGCCGAGTCTATCCAGTCTTTCTTCATATGGAAGTCGTGCCATCCCAGGAATCAGTCTGGTGAACCTTCTCTGTACTCCCTCTATGGCAAGAATGTTTTTCCTCAGATTAGGAGACCAAAACTGTACGCAATACTCCAGGTGTGGCCTCACCAAGACCCTGTACAACTGCAGTAGAACCTCCCTGCTCTTGTACTCAAATCCTTTTGCTATGAATGCCAACATACCATTTGCTTTCTTCACAGCCTGCTGCACCTGCATGCCTACTTTCAATGACTGGTGTACCATGACACCCAGGTCTCGCTGCATCTCCCCTTTTCCTAATCGGTCACTATTCAAATAATAGTCTACTTTCCTGTTTTTGCCACCAAAGTGGATAACCTCACATTTATCCACATTATACTGCATCTGCCATGCATTTTCCCACTCACCCAGTCTATCCAAGTCATCCTGCAGCCTCCTAGCATCCTCCTCACAGCTAACACTGCCCCCCAGCTTCGTGTCATCCGCAAACTTCGAGATGTTGCATTTAATTCCCTCGTCCAAATCATTAGTGTATATTGTAAATAGCTGGTGTCCCAGCACTGAGCCTTGCGGCACCCCACTAGTCACTGTCTGCCATCCTGAAAAGGACCCGTTCACTCCTACTCTTTGCTTCCTCCCAGCCAGTTCTCTATCCACATCAATACTGAACCACCAATAAAAGCTGTTATTAATCCAATAATATTTGCATATCTTTCCCATTCTAATAGTACTAAATACAAAGAAAGTGTTCTGGCCCGGGAAGGTTGCTGGCAATGAGGATTTTTGTTGAGCCAAGTATACTTTCTCATTCATACATTTCTTACACTTGAATTACTTGTTTCCCTTCTTCTTTTCTTCAATGCTAAGATAGATGTCATATACAAAGTGCACAAATTTACAACAATGGAATACCACAAATAATTCTTATTCTGGAACAAAATTATAAAACGTTTTTTCACAAATCATCTCCAGGATCTTTAAAAATAAATAAATAAATAAATAAACGCCATTGGTTATACATGATGTCCTTAATAAATTTTATGAAGGGGTTCAATAGATGTTCCGCAAAAAAAAACTGCCTTACCTTCTCCGTTGTCTTCAGTTTAGCTCCTGGACCAGTGGAGGAAGATGCTGGTTTATCTTCATTCTATTGCAAAAAAAAAAAAATACCCTTAAGAATTTTATTCGGTCTAAGAACCAAAATCATCTGATAAATGGAATAAATAAGGGAATATTTTTTGAGAGAGCAATAGAGTCAGTCAGTTCAGAAATAGTTCCTTCATCCCACCACCTTATGCTAGTCATCAAATACCCATCCATAGCGATCCCATTTACTTCAACTGGGCCCCATAGCTTCCTACCCTTTGGTGACTGAAGGGGTTATTTAAATACGTCTTAAATGTTGTAAGGATCTGCGTCTTCACCATCGCCTATGATAACCACTCTCTTCCTCAGATCCCCTCCAAATCTCCTGCCTCCTAAACTTATGCCCTCTAGTCATTGCCACCTAGGCTAATGGGAAAACATTTCTCACTATTTATCCTATTCTAGCCCCCATAATTTGCATGCTTCATTCTAGTATAGAGGAGAATTGTTGAATAAATTATTTTATTCAATTCTGGAGATCAAATCTGAAATGTTCTGCCTGATGTGGTGGTGGAAGCAGAAACTCTCACAATATTTAAAGGTTACATAGATTAGATTATTGTCATATGCACCAGTAAATCAAACTGTGATGGCATTATTGTGTGGTAGAATAAACGGTGGAGTATCTTTAACATTAGACAGTAATATAATTCAATTTACAATTTTGCTAAAACAGTGTTAATGCAACAAATATCAACTGATCTCAAAATATTTGCTTATCTAAACCTTGGGATCAGGCTGTTCATTAAATCGGTAATCAGGCGGTATTGTGTCATCACGCTCTCCCACTCGTTCACCCTTCTCCTTAGTTACATCTGATTCCTGAAATCATGAAAAATAAACTTAATCAATTGTAAGTTTGCATATATATAAAAATTAATTGCAACTCTGAAATGATTATTAAAATGAAACCAACAAATGCTTTAAAGCCTTTTCAGTTGTTTATCCTTCCTTCTCCTGTGTGATACTGTTCTCTTTCAAATTTGCTTTCTGCTCTGCAAATTGGATAGAAACATAGAAATTAGGTGTAGGAACAGGCCATTCGGCCCTTCGAGCCTGCACCGCCATTCAATATGATCATGGCTGATCATCCAACTCAGTATCCTGTACCTGCCTTCTCTCCATACCCCCTGATCCCTTTAGCCACAAGGGCCACATCCAACTCCCTCTTAAATATGGCCAATGAACTGGCCTCAACTACCTTCTGTGGCAGAGAACTCCACAGATTCACCACTCTCTGTATGAAAAACGATTTTCTCATCTCGGTCCTAAAAGACTTCCCCCTTATCCTTAAACTGTGACCCCTTGTCCTGGACTTCCCCAACATCGGGAACAATCTTCCTGCATCTAGCCTGTCCAACCCCTTAAGAATTTTTTAAGATTATGTCAAATAAACCTGATTCCATTCTCATCTACTCAACTGTAGTATTCAACCTACAAGGGTTTTGGTGTTTGCACAGGCTCACACCCGACTTCTTACTTCTTTTCATCAAACGACTATTCTCCTCGCCATCGCCACTTACTAACAATGCAAGATTCCACATGTTCCATGGAGGAACTGCAGATGGTGGAAAATCGAAGGTAGACAAAAGTGCCGGAGAAACTCAGCTGGTGAGGCAGCATCTATGGAGCGAAGGAAATCGGCAACCTTTTCGGGCCGAAACCCTTCTTCAGACGCAAGATTCCACATATGCTGACAACACTTATTTCTGCCTCAGCAATGCTTCCCTTGACCGTTTCGTAACTCCTATATTGGCAGATAGTTTGTCTGATTCATGGAACTTGGCACATATCCAATTTTACTATTCCCATCCGTGTCTCTTCGAAGTTCCTCCCTATTAACACTCTTGCTGACATCTGGCTAAAAACTAAATCTGTCAGCTGTGGTATGACGCTTGAATTTGAAGTGAGCTTGAGGTCAAATGTTAGCAATAAAACTGCCTCGAATTTTATTTCCAAAACAGGTGAGACTCCATCTCCACATCCACTTACTGCTTTCCTATAGGTTGCCACTTGACATTAAAATGTCATTGGCCCCGAGATATCATATTCCTATTGTGACACCTCCTGCATTTCCAAATCAACTGTTCCACCCCCAGGAATCTTTCACCCCCACAGATAGGAAGCTCTGGAATTCCCACATTAAAAAATTCTATCTTGCCTCATTTTAATATCTGCCACTCTGATCATGCATTTGGTCTTCAATGATACTTGATGTGGTTTGTCCTCAAATTTGGCAACAGGGAAACCTCTCTGGCCGTTTTATTATGGTTATGGCTGTGGTATGGCTCTGGCAGCTGCGGCTCGCCTGCAGTCTGTCTGTTTTTTATTTTTGTTGTTGTTTCCTTTTGTCTGTTTTAGTTTAGTTTAGTTTATTAGGTTGTGTAAGTGTGTGGGTGGGGGGGGGGGGGGGTGGGAGAAACATGGTTTTAGTCTCTTCCTTCGGGGAGATGCGACTTTTTTTGTCGTGTCCCCCGTCTCCGTCTCCGTCTGCGCTGAGGCCTAATGGCGGAGCTGGCGGCCTCGGGGCTGTGGCGGCGTTCCGGCAGCGGCATTGGCCCGACTTGCGGCAGTGGCCCGACTTTGGAGCTGAGGCCGCGTTCTGAAGTTCCGCCGGTGGCGGCGGCGGCGACTTCGGAGGCCCGGCCGCGGGCCCCAGTGGACGACATCGTCGGGAGCTCGCAGGTCACAGGTTGGTGACCTGTTTTTCCGGAGCTCCCGCGGCAACAGCTGCGTCCGCTGGACTGGAGGGCGGCAGCTTCGACCGCCCAGGGACGCAGAGTTTGAATCGGCCCGTTCGCGGAGCTCGGATTCAGCCGCGGGACTGACTTACCATCACCCAGCAGGGTCACAACATCGGAGGCCTGGATCGCCTCAGCACAGAGGGAGAACAAGAAGGGAAGAGACAAAGACTTTAAGACTTTTGCCTTCCATCACAATGAGGAGGTGCCTGGTGAACTCACTGTGGTGGATGTTAAATTTGTGTTTATTGTGTGTTTTAGTTATTTTTATTATATGTATGACTGCAGACACAAAGTTTTGTTCAGACCGAAAGGTCGGAATGACAATAAACGTTCATTCATGAACGTGGTTGCATTAAGAGCATCACATCAGCCACCCCAAACTAGAGTGGTTCCTATAAACCAGAGGGGAAGCCAGTCATCTTCAATCCTGAGGGACCGTGTTCAGTAACATCTATGTTTGCTGCTGTTGTGGAGTCTCGGAGAAACCACACAAATGGATCAATGTCACAAATGGACCATGAGAGATTGGAACCTTTTCAGATGAAATTCATCAATTTGTGTCACAAGACAGAGACCACCTAAATATATCACAGAATTCATATTGAAAGACCACACGTCGAGGCTCAGCGGAGGAGTTACTGCCTTAAGCCAGTGACCTAGGTTCCATTCTGATTACGGGTGCAGTCTGTATGGAGTCTGTACGTTCTCCCCATGACCTGCGTGTGTTTTCTCCGGGTCCTCCTGTTGCCTCCCACACTCCAAAGATGTGCAGGTATGTAGGTTAATTGGCTTTGGTAAGCAAATTGTAAATTGTCCCTAGTGTGTGTAGGATAGTGTTAATGCACAGGGATCGCTAGTTGACACAGACCCGGTGGGCCGACAGGCCTGCTTTCACGCAATAGCTCTAAAATAAGTAACTGGAGTAGATCTTCATTCATACCTTCACTTTTGGACCAGTATATTCTGGAGTTGACTTGTCAGGTTCCTCCGATGGAAGGGTTCCCGCAAGTAGATCAAATGGGTCTTCATCCTTTTAAAATAAGAAGTCATTTTTCAAGAGATGATCAAGCTCAATTGGACATATTCTGACAGAGGCAAAACATACTACTGTGAACAACCTCAGCAGCTGCTGCTGTCAATTGCTCAGTGTGCCTCTCCTGGAGGACAGCACCATCATTGAAAGGATGCTAAATGTGATGGGAGTCTCTAAAATCTGTTCTTCTCTCTCTCCATGTTCTGGAGATGCTTAAGTTCCTTTAGGGCAATGGTTCCCAACCTTTTTCATCTCGTTTACCCCTGGCAACTTTAATAGCACATAACAATGTTATTTCAATTATTTATGAACATAGAAACATAGAAAATAGGTGCAGGAGTAGTAGGCCATTCAATATGATCATGGCTGATCGTCCAACTCAGTATCCTGTACCTGCCTTCTCTCCATACCCCCCGATCCCTTTAGCCACAAGGGCCACATCCAACTCCCTCTTAAATATAGCCAATGAACTGGCCACAACCACCTTCTGTGGCAGAGAATTCCAGAGATTCACCACTCTCTGTGTGAAAAATGTTTTTCTCATCTCGGTCCTAAAAGACTTCCCCCTTATCCTTAAACTGTGACCCCGTGTTCTGGACTTCCCCAACATCGGGAATAATCTTCCTGCATCTAGCCTGTCCAACCCCTTAAGATTGTTGTGAGTTTCTATAAGATCCCCCCTCAATCTTCTAAATTCAAGCGAGTACAAGCTGAGTCTATCCAGTCTTTCTTCATATGAAAGTCCTGCCATCCCAGAAATCAGTCTGGTGAACCTTCTCTGTACTCCCTCTATGGCAAGAATGTCTTTCCTCAGATTAGGAGAACAAAACTGGACGCAATACTCCAGGTGTGGCCTCACCAAGACCCTGTACAACTGCAGTAGAACCTCCCTGCAGAACTGCAGCAGAACCACTAATGATGAACAGATACCGGTATACCAGAACCAAACACAGTCAGTCAATGAGAAAAATAATGTACAAAATCAGAATCAACAAATTTACCCCCTGGTTAGGCGAAATTTACCCCTGGTTCCGAACCCTTGTTTTAAGGTATTTTCAGTCCCATGCTTTTCTAAAGGACAGTCAGTGGATAGCATTGAATAGAAACACAATTCCAAAGACTAGCTCATCCATAGACTAGAATCCTCTACTCTTGGACCATTTCTGTGCACATCCAGGTGACTATAGTTACAGTATTGTATGACCCCCTGCAGATAAACCTACCTGTCCAATACAGGAAATATTTAGTGGTATTAAATACAAACAGGTGTGGCTAGTGTGGATGTGGCACCGTGGGCAGCATAGACAACCTGGGCCAAAAGGCCTGTTTCTGTGCTGTATGGCTCTGCATCATTAATATCAGTCATGATGGAATAGGTAACCCTGTTAATCAGAAGCTCTCCTGGCAAATTATGTTAGTAGAAGAGTGTTGGGACAATAATACATACAGAATCAAAACAAGCCATATCATGCTTGATCCAGTACATGCCTTAAATACATCCCCAAACTATTCCCACATCAGCCCTCATCCCTTAAGTGCCTGTCCCACGAGCATGCGACCTGCATGCTGCAAGCGCGACCAAATCACACGTGCAGGGGGCCACTCGGAGGTCGAGTGATCCCCGTACAGGGCCGGTCCCACCTGCGTGCGGAGAGCGCGACCAAACCGGAAGCGGGGGCCGCGCGGTGGTCGAGTGAGTGACGTGAAGTTCGAGCGAAGTCCGCGGGAAGTTCGCGCGTGACGTATGGCGTCGAGACGCTGCGCACGGCGTCGAGGCGGCTGCGCACGGCGTCGAGGTGGCTGTGGGCCAACAGGCCGTTGCCGCGCGGGATTTTTGAACAGTGTCAGTTTTTTGGAGCCCCGCGCGATGTCGGGACCAGTCCCGCACAACTCCATACGGCTCCGGCGATCGAAGTGGGACCGGCTCCGTGAGGCCGTATGGCTCAAGCGACCACGTTAGGTCGCGCTCGCCGTATGGAGTCGCATGCTGGTGGGACAGGCCTTTTACACGAATGCACTCCGAATGACTTGAAGGCATCACTGACATGAACACAGGAGGCACAGGTAGACAGGAAGTGCTGGAATCTGCAGCCACAAGTAATTTCCTGTGGGAACTCATTGAGGGGAATGGAAGAGTCATCGTTTGTGGTGGAGGGCGAGGGAGTGAGAATGTGGGCCAGTGAGTCATTGATTGACTGTGGAGGGGTGAAGGGTGACATCAGATCAAGCCAGGTAGGGAAAGGGTAGTGGTGGAGTTAACAGAATAAACTGACAGATGATAGACGGCGACAGACAAGAAAAAGCCTGATAGGTGCAGGTGATGGGAGGCGCGAGCGAAGGTGAAGATGTCTAGGCGGGTGATCAGCGGGAACACAATAGATAGAAGTGATAATGGGAACAATTAAGATGGAGGTCAATGGCAGAAGTGAATGGAGGGGAGGAGGAGGATGGGGGAAATGCTTTAGTGGTAGGCACTTGGTACCAGGAGAGTGAGGGGGTGAAAAAGGTTGATAGGTAGTCGGAGGGACGGGAAGGAGAAGGTGATGAGAAGAAAATGAGAGGAAGTTAGTAGTACTTGAAATTGGAAAATTCAATCTTATGGAACGTGGAAAATGGTGGGGAGATTGGCTGGTGATGAAAATTGCAGAAATGATGACACATGATAAGCTGGATGCAGGGGCTGGTAGGGTGAAAGGAAGAGACTGGGGAACTCTCTCTGTTCTATTTGGAAGGAGGTAGGATGAGAGCAGAATTCCATGAAATGGAGGAGATGCAAGAGAAGGCTCCATTAACAGTGGAAGTGAAGCCACATTTCTTGAAAAGGACATTTCCGCCGTCCGAGAAACAGAAGGCTTTGTCTTTATGAGCAGATGCACAACAAGGAAGAAATTGTGAGGAAGAGATGGCACCCTTACACGAGACAGTGGGAAGAGGTATAGCTTAGGTAGCAGGTGGAATTGGTGGAAGGTAAAGTAAATGTCAGTAGATAGTTTTTCTCCCTCGGTGGAGATAGAAAGATGCATAAAAGGGTCGGAAGTGGTTCAAATGAATTTGACTGCAGAGTGCAACTTAGCGAAGATGATAACATTGATGTGTTCGCTCCAGGTTCAGGAAACAGCACCAAGCACCAATGCAATTGTTAGTGTAATGGAGAAACAACTGGGGAATAGTACTAGAGATGGTTAGGTCTACATACCCAACAAACAAATAAAACAAAACAGGTGTAACAAGGACCTGTGCACCCACAATACAGCTTTGTTTTGCAAGAAGAGAGAGGAATCAACAGAAACAAGATCAGCCAGGTGGCTGAGCGGGTTGGTGGAAAGGAAATGATTGGATCTTTGTTGCAGACGGAAGTGGGTGACTTCTGATGGGGGGGTAGAGGTGTATAAAGACTGGACATCCATGGAGAGGATGAAGTGGTGGGGGGGACAGGGAATCGGTAATGGTTAAATGGTGGAGGGCATGCGAGGTGTCTTGGATGTAAGCGTGAAGGGACTGGACAAGGGAAGACAGGATAGAGCAAAGTTACAAGGAAACAGCTTCAGTGGGGGCAAGCACAGGCAGAAGCACAGGCCTACCAGGGCTGCTTGTTTTGTGGATCTTGAATAGGAAATCGAAGCAGGAAGTGCAGGGTTGGGATGCCATCAGGTTATAGGGTCTGCTCACTACTACTGAGAATGAGATCTCTGACACTGCAAGATACAGTGACCTGGTGTTCATTAGTCTTTTACAACAATTTTAAATTAAAGATGCATGCATCTTTTGTGAATTAGGTAAAAACATTTAAATAAAGAGTAAGGCAGCCCACTTACCAGATTAATGACTGCACTGACCTAAAAACAAACTGGTCTAACCTATAGACGCATTAATCAACACCAAATACACTGACAGATCCACAGGAGGAATATGAGGGTGGGTGCATCTGCATCTAGCCTTTGTTATGTTCTACAGTTCCACATTACCTTGAGATGCAGAATACGCACTGACCCATGAGGAACACTTTGCTAATTGCTTACTTCTGAATCCCCAGCAGTAAAACAAGAACATTTCCCGTCAACCAATCATGGAAAATATCTAAGGCATGGCATTGGCAGCAGATCACCAGCTGGGCACTATGCACCGAAATTGGTTCACACATGGGAGATATGCCTCACATGCTCTATCACTGACTTTAGTTACTGTATCTTCAGTATTTCTAGAAGTTGGTATTTCTTGATTTTTTTTTTTAATACTAATAAAATCTTCACTGAACAATTCATCTGCCACTTTGCCTCCTCCACACTTCACAAATAAGTAATTTCAGGATGCCAGCAGAGAACATGCCAAGCTGCTCGGCCAATTCAAGTCTTTCTGTCAAACAGCGCTCCTATGCATGCACTTGGCTTTTCATGACAATCTTCGATGCGTACCTTCGCTGCAGGCCCAGTGCATTTAGGAATTGGAGCATCTGGCCCATGTGATGGAAACGGCTCCATGAGTTGTTCCATGGCACTTAACATTGGTTTGCCATCCTTTTAAAGATAAAACAGATACATTTCACTATTTAGCTAAAATGTGCTGGCACACACATACAGCACACACTTCTTGTGTTGAAACGCCATGTGGTGCAGTCAGTTTTAGCTAAACATCTGACTTTGAGCTTGATTTATAAGCACTGGGTAGTGCAGCTCACTATGCATCTAGAGGGCACGATCCCAGGATAAGCCCCTGTTAGTATTACAGTTCTTTTTCGACCAGAAGTGAACATGGTAAGCAAAATAAAGTTTGAATTATCTAGCATGTTAGGTCCTTAAGCAAAACCGGCCTCCACCGCCCTCTGAGGCAGAGAATTCCACAGACTCACCACTCTCTGTGTGAAAAAGTGTTTCCTCGTCTCCATTCTAAATGGCTTACTGCTTATTCTTAAACTGTGGCCCCTCGTTCTGGACTCCCCCCAACATCGGGAATATGTTTCCTGCCTCTAGTGTGTCCAAACCCTTAATAATCTTATATGTTTCAATAAGACCCCTTTCATCTTAAATTCCAGAGTGTACAAGCCCAGCCGCTACATTCTCTCAGCATATAACAGTCCCGCCATCCCGGGAATTAACCTTGCGAACCTACGCTGCACTCCCTCAATAGCAAGAATGTCTTCCTCAAATTAGGGGACCAAAACTGTACACAATACTCCAGGTGTGGTCTCACTAGGGCCATATACAACTGCAGAAGGACCTCTTTGCTCCTATACTCAACTCCTCTTGTTATGAAGGCCAACATGCCATTCGCTTTCTTCACTGCCATCTGTACATGCATGCTTACTTTCATTGACTGATGTACAAGGACCCGCAGATCCCGTTGTACTTCCCCTTTTCCCAACTTGACACCATTTAGATAATAATCTGCCTTCCTGTTTTTGCTACCAAAGTGGATAACCTCACATTTATCTTTAAAAAAAATGTAATTTCTCCTCATCCCATCTGCAGATTAATGATTTAGTCAGTACCACAGTAAAATGCCATAGGGTCCATTTTGCTTGGTTCAATGCTTTAAATAAGAAATGCAGTTTGACTCGCGTGTGCTTTTGCCCCATGCTCTCATTTAAAAAGATAATTTAATCAGCCTATCCGATAATGCATTTTAGACATCATAAATTGCACACGAATAAGATCTTTTCTATGATCCCTAATTGATTAAGTGAAACCTGTGATCACATTACTGACCCTACTATTTGTAGAAACAGTTACATCTCATTTACACTTTCAATCTCTTCAATGTTTTGAAAACATTAAATATTTATGTATTTTATTAATATCAATTCTTTTTGAAAATATTAGTGCTTTATGTGAAAATCGCTAACAATTCTTATCTTTTTTTTTCAGAACATGCAGTAGCTGCCACATCGTAGCAATTTCACATTCTACACCAACCAATCCACATAAATACAAATTTAAGGTCATATTAATCTTAGATTATTTAACACAGCAATGGACATTATGTGTTATGCTGTGAAACACACAGCAAGATTAGATTTTCTGATGTAATCTGAATTTAAATATTGCAATTTTGGACGTAAAAACATTTTAAAAAAAACACAATTGTTGCATTCGAATAGACGGATCACAAATTCCTTCTGATAATTCTCGAATCAAAGCAATGACCAACATGCATTCTCCAAATCACCAGTGTTGACCTTTTGAATGAAAACACCGTTGCCAGCAGATCAAACAGTATTGAATTGTACGGTATTGACCTGTTTTATAAATTACTATCTGATTGGATATGCCCATAAGGTTTTCAGTTCAATGCACCAAATGACAGCTTCCTTCGAGCTCAATTCCATCACAGTGGGTAAGTTATTTCAAAATTTCCCTTCCTCATACACGGACCAAATTGACATTGTACATCCAATAACCTTTGCAATCTGCAAAGTGCACAGATAATTTTCAAAAATCTCCAGACCATACGAATCTGTAGAATCACATAAATAGCTAAAAAATGCAATGTAGCAATTCCCATTTTATTGTACAACGACACTAGCCATAAGGAATGAATGCAGAAACAGGCTTCAAGTAATTGAGCTGCAAGCAGACGTTCCTCAGATGGATATTGTTCCACTGGCATTGCAGAAAACCTAGTTTGGGAGAATTACTTCTCTCTTAAACCTTTAAATTTGCTTAAGCCTGGTATTTTATCCTATTACAGTGCACTGAACATTAGTAAAAAGATTTAAAAATCATTGGTACCTGAATCTTTGAGTCATTGTTTTTGTGTAGAGAAGTGCCTGTCACTTTTTCTGGATGTGTTCCGTCTTGATTTTCCTTGGAAAATGGAGAATTTATTTTTCAAAATTCAGATTATACCCTGTAGCACAGAATCAGACAGCAGAAGAGACTATCATGCACATACAGTGCTCTCCATAATGTTTGGGACAAAGACCCATCATATAGTTATTTGCCTTTATGCTCCACAATTTGACATTTGTAAAAATCACATGTGGTTATAGTGCACATTGTCAGATTTTAATAAAGGGTATTTTTATACATTTTGGTTTCACCGTGTAGAAATTAACAGTGTGTATACACAATCGCCTCATGTCAGGGCACCATAATGTTCAGGACACAGCACTGCCATTGAAAGTAGTCAACTCCTTCGTCGCTTCAGCAGTCCGTTTGGGATCATTGTCTTGCTGTGGAATATGTTCTCCCCATATCCCTAGATATGGGGAGAACATATGTTAGAACATACGATCTAACATATGTTAGATCATATGTTAGAAACAAGATTAATTCCCGGGATGGCGGGACTGTCATATGCTGAGAGAATGGAGCGGCTGGGCTTGTATACTCTGGAATTTAGAAGGATGAGGGGGGGATCTTATTGAAACTAGTAAGATTATTTAGGGTTTGGATATGCTCGAGGCAGGAATCACATTCTTGATCACTGGTTCCCAGAACCAGGGGCCACAGTTTAAGAATAAGGGGTAAGCCGTTTAGAACAGAGATGAGGAAACACTTTTTCACACAGAGAATTGCAAGTCTGTGGAATTCTCTGCCTCAGAGGGCAGTGGAGGCCGGTTCTCTGGAAACTTTCTAGAGAGAGCTAGATAGGGCTCTTGAAGATGAGTCGGGAGATATGTGGAGAAGGCAGGAACGGGGTACTGATTGTGGATGATCAGCCACGATCACATTGAATGGTGGTGCTGACTCGAAGGGCCATATGGCCTACTACTGCACCCATTGTCACTACACTTCAGAATTAATTATGCTACTACCATCAGCAGTTGTATCATCAATGAAGATAAGTGAGCCAGTACCTTCAGCAGCCATACATGCCCAGGACATAACACCCCCACCACCGTGTTTCACAGATGAGGTGGTATGCATTGGATCTTGGGCAGTTCCTTCTCTCCTCCATACTTTGCTCTTGCCATCACTCTGATACAAGTTAATTTTCATCTCATCTGTCCACAAGAACTTTTTCCAGAACTGTGGTTGCTCTTTTAAGTACTTCTTGGCAAACTGTAACTGTATTTTTACGGCTCACCAGTGTTTTGCATCTTGCAGTGGAGCCTCTGTATTTTGCGGACAGTGGTCATTGACAAATCCATACCTGACTCCTGAAGTGTTTTTGATCTGTCGGACAGGTGTTTGGGGATTTTCCTTTATTATAGAGAGTATTCTTCTGTCATCAGCTGTGGAGGTCTTCCTTGGCCTGCCCGTCCCTTTGCGATTAGTAAGCTCACCAGTGCTCTCTTTCTTCTTAATGATGTTCCTAACAGTTGATTTTGGTAAGCCTAAGGTTTGGCTGATGTCTCTAACAGTTTTATTCTTGTTTCTCAGTCTCATAATGGCTTCTTTAATTTCATTGGCACAACTTTGGTCCTCATGTTGATAAACAGCAATAAAAGTTTCCAAAGGTGATGGAAAGACTGGAGGAAAGACTAGGTGCTGAGAGCTCTCTTATACCTGCATTAAGGAGGCAATTAAACACACCTGAGCAATTACAAACACCCGCGAAGCCATGTGTCCCAAACATTATGGTGCCCTGAAAAGGGGGGGGGGGAGACTATGTATAAACACAGGTGTCATTTCTACATGGTGAAACAAAAATATATATACTCTTTAATAAAATCTGACAATCTGCACTTTAACCACATGTGATTTTTTTTCTATTACAAATCTCAAATTGTGGTGTACAGAGGCAAATAAATAAATGATGGGTCTTTGTCCCAAACATTATGGAGGGCACTGTACGGGCTTGTTTCCTGAGCTCCCTGATTAGTCCATCCTTCCTGTACTTTCTCGCATGGTGCTATTTTTGGGTGGGATTATGTCGACAAAGTATTACTTTTGGAAAATAGCTAATCGCAGAATAGATTAATTTATTCCTTTCAATCACTCCATGCCTCTGATTAATCATGTTAGGATAATAAAATCTCACAAAACACATATCCTCATCTCTCACATTGCTTATTTATTGTGTAATTTATATAAAGGTGCCAAATAATTTTGAAAGATGGAAGCAAGTTTTCCTTGCATTTCTACATAATTCAACTCAGCTCACATGATTTCATGTTCATGTGATTAGAATTAGGCCATTCGGCCCATGGCTTCTAGTCACTACTCAATCATGGCTGATCTATTTTCCCCTCTTAACCCCATTCTCCTGCCTTCTCCCCATAACCCGACACTCGTACTAGTCAACAATCTGTCTCTCTCTGCCTTAAAAATATCCATTGACTTGGCCTCCACAGCCATCTGTGGCAATTAATTCCACAGATTCGCCACCCTCTGACTTTAGAAATCCCTCCTCATCTCCTTCCTAAAGGAACATCCTTTTATTCTGAGGCTGTGACCTCGGGTCCTCGACTCTCCCACTAGTTGAAACATTCTCTCCACATCCAGCCTATCCAGGCCTCAAGCTTTTTCAAGCTTGATATGACAAATTAACTGAACTCTAACAATTTCATTACCAACTAATGTGGAGTCCTTGTGCAAGGAATCACAAGCCACATGAATCACCTGAAGTTAGGACTGTAATATCACCTCTAAGTTAAGCACATAATGCAATTACATCAAATTGGCATGAATTACTTCTCCATTTCAAATAGATTGCTCTCCTAACCAAAATGCGGAGTGGCAGAAAGGCCAATCCCAAAAATACATTTGTGCTGACAATTTTGGATCCTAAAGAAATTTCTCAAACCATTCCATTCCTTGAGTGAAAAAGCATGGTGCATTGATGAATTAAGTTTCCAGCCCCATCAGGGAGATCTTGTAAACAACATTCATAGAACATAGAGCAGTACAATACCGTGAAGCCAAGACCAACTCTTATCTGCCTGCGCATAATCCATATCCCTCCATTCCTTACATATCCATGTGCCTGTCCAGGAGTCTTCACCACCAATCCTGACGGCGTATTCCTGGCCCTCACCACCGTCTATGTAAAAAATAAATGCCCTGTACATCTCCTTTAAACTTTGCCCGGCTCATCTAAAAGCTATGCCCCCATGTATTGAAAATGTTCTGACTGTCCACTGAAAGCTGTGCCTTTCAGAATTGATGGAGTATTGCAGCAGCTCTGGTTTCCATCAGATCTCTTCTCAACCACCAGCATTCCAGAGAAAATAATCCAAGTCTGTCCAACGTCTCCCTGCAGTTTACACCCCCTAATCCAGGCATCATTCTACTAAACCTCCCCTGCACCCATTCTAAAGGGCCTGTCCCACCAGCATGCGACTGCATGCGGCGAGTGTGACCTAACGTGGTCGCTTGAGCCGTACGGCCTTGCGGGGCCGGTCCCACTTTGATCACCGGAGGCGTATGGAGTTGTGCGGGGCTGGTCCCGACATCACGCGGGGCTCCGAAAAACTGACACTGTTCAAAAATCCCGAGTGGCAACGGCCTGTCGGCCCGCAGCCGCATTGAGGCCGCACGCAACGTCTTGACGGCGTACGGTGAGCGCGTGGCGTTGCGCGATGACGTCACCGCCCGACGTGACGTTGCGTGATGACGTCACCACCCGACGCCGTGCGACGTCCAAATTCAGTCGGCCCGCTGATTGGTGAGTATGATGTCGGGACCAGCTCCATACGGTTACGCGGTTGGAAGTGGGACCGGCCCCGCGAGGCCGTACGCTTCAAGCCACCACGTTAGGTCACACTCGCCACAATGCAGTCGCTTGCTGGTGGGACAGTCCCTTAAAGCATCTGCACTGGAGCAACCAGAGCTGCTGCAATACTCCAAATGTTTCCAAAACAAAATCCTGTAAAGCAGCATCTTGACTTCCTGACCCCAATAGTTTTATATATCATACTGCATTTCCCATGACTCAGGATATCCCCTTCATGTGATGCCATTTGATGCTTGAATTATTATCCAAACCACCAGGAACATTAACATCCTGAGGAGGGAGGCAGAATCGCAGTTTAATATCCCGTTCAACTAACACTACATCTGACTGTAAAGAAACCCCGCAGTATTACACTCAAATCTCATCTCGATTGCACATTCAACACTGTGACGTGGGAATTAAAACCGCACATTTTTCCAACTTGGAGCAAAGATTACCACAGCTAAACTAAATTGTGTAATCATTTCAAGCAGACACTGGCTGCTCATACCAGGATGATAAATGAGTGTGTTTAATGTCTACATTTATCTGAGGTTCTAAGATTGATTCCCGAAATATAGAGGTTATACAGAACTCAGCAAACATGACACAACTTTTCTGGCCTGCCTTGCTAGATATCAGAGTCGGAGCAATGATTTTACTAACAATGAGTTGAGCTGCGTCACAAATCTAATTGGCAAATGTTCGTAAAGCATCTTGCTGTGTTGTAACAAAGACTGGGGGAGTTTGCAGGTTTGAGCAGTTGATTACCAAAATAGAGAGGTTTTGGCAACTGCCATAAATGTGTGCACCAAATGACATGATACATACTATTTATGGCAACACGGTATACGACTTGTTTTCATACATCACTTCTATATTACTGGCATATAAAAGTTTGCATTCTGTGATGGTAGTGGATCACACGACAGAATCAACAGAACACCTTCTTTTTGCAAGGAATCTGTTTAAAGCACGGTATAGTCAATTGAGCACAACTGGAGATACAATCTGTGTAGATCCCAGTGTTTCCATCTATCCCTGGCTAAAGTCTCACAAACAAGCAAACAATAATTAATCATTGGTTAATATATGCATGATATTACTGCCTGAGCTTACTGACATCTTCCCCAGCAGTGTTGAAGATGCCAATGGCAAAGTGGCCACCTAGGGTGAGGACTGTGCATTCTGCTGTGGTGGATGCTTATGCTAAATGTTATTTTATTTGGCTTTCTGTCTTGTTGGTCTTTACTTAGTACGACTGTATGGTAACTCAAATATCATTGTATAACTACAACCATGCAGATTGACCTAACTTCAAATAAAAATAGAAAGTGCTGGGGAAACTCAGCAGATCAGGCAGCGTCTGCAGAGACAAAAAAAAAGAGTTGAGATTTTCAGGTCAGTTCCCTTGATTTAGAATGTCATTAATCTGAAATGTAAAGTCAGATTGTCTCCCCATAAATACTGCCTGACCTGTTGAGTATCTCCAGTATTTTCATTTATTTCAGAATTTCAGCAACTGCAATATTTTGTATCTCATTGTACCACCATATTTTTCTCTTCACATTCTTTCATCTCCATATTTCTAATCTTCGTCAGATAGATCAGCTGGAAATGTAGCACTAGGTCAGCTATTTATATTCCTATTTTGAATATGGTGATATGGAAAATACCATCCAGAAACCTTGCCGAACTATTACGGAATATGGTCTACGTTCCTAAAGTTATCTTTTCAAAGTATTGCATATATCATTCCAATTTCTAACTCTTAACTTGGATGTAAATTACCAGATTCGATGTTCTGCCGAACAGCTGACCCATTTTGCTCTGACTAGTAGCTGTGGTGTGTGGCTGTTGCTGCTTCACCCCACCTGCCGCACCAGGTAGGACCGTAGAACCAGATTTTGTCTTGGACTAAAGAAAAGATTCCAAACTTAAACAATTGTCATCACAAAATAAAATCGCAAATAACAAAATGCACCTTTCTGGTAAAATGTATAAAATGGCTTGTTTTGGATGGTGGTGAGAAACAAGACAAATCATTAGTCTACTTGATATTTATTCGCTGCTTTTTTCCTGTAAGGAATCTGAGTGTTGCCGGCCAGGACAGCATTTATTACCTATTTCTAACTTTCTTGAGGAAGTGGTGAGCTGCCTTCTTGAACTACTGCAGTCCCACAGGTGAAGGTATACACCCCATGCTGTTCAGTGGAGAGCCCCAGGATTCAAACCACACAACAGTGAAGGACTGCTAACATATTTATAACCATCATGCTCATTGGTCTTGGAGGACATGGATTTAAGAAGTCCTTCAAAACGGCCAAGGAGATTGACTGCAGCCATTATCCTTATCTTCACAATTAAAAAAGTGAGTGCAACTATTGGATCATTTTCCGCATGTTCTCACCTGGGGTTGTATATTAATCAGAAACACTAACCCCATTTTTATCCAACACCACTCTGCAAGATGTGATTCAGATGTGCAGCAAAATAACTAACCACTACACTCATCCTCTATGTGTCGAACTGCCTTCATTTCACATTGCAGCTTAGAGACTTGAAGCGGGAGAAAAACAGGGTACAAAATGTGAGAATTTGTGTAGTTTAAACCTAACATAGTCCAACAGCTTTATTGGACCAGGATTATACTCCACTAATTCTCCCATTTTGTGGTGCAAGTTTGCAACTTCAATTATATTAGTAATGGCTTTTTTTCCTTATATATTTTGAAAGTTCTTTAAAATTTTCACTCAAATTTACAATAAACAACAAAACTCATAAAAGAATAAGAGGCAAATACCACCAATTTCCTCTCACCAAATTCCCACTGCTCATATTTGCAACTTCACACAATGATAAATTGACATTTCATTCTTGGATCATAGAAAGTGTTAGTCTCATTCACCAAGAAGGACATGGAGGACAGCAAGATCGGTGTAAGGAAGACTCGTATGCTGGGAGAGTTTGAGACCAGAAAGGAAACAGTTGGGTCACTGGAAAAGCACTAAAGTGGATAAATCTCCAGGGCCAGATGGGATTGAGAGAGGGAAGAGAAGAGATTGAGGGGGCTTGACAAAGATCTTAGTATCCTTTCCCTGCCGTGTATGGAATGGAGGGATATAAATCACAGGTAGGTGAAGGTAGACAAAAATGCTGGAGAAACTCAGCGGGTGAGGCAGCATCTATGGAGCAAAGGAAATAGGCGACGTTTCGAGTTGAGACCCTTCTTCAGACTGATGTGAGGGTGGGGGGGTTGGGAGGAAGAAAGGAAGAGGCGGAGACAGTGGGCTGTGGGAGAGCTGGGAAGGGGAGGGAAAAGAATGAGAAAGCAAGGACTACCTGAAATTGGAGAAGTCAATGTTCATACCGCTGGGGTGTAAACTACCCAAGCGAAATATGAGGTGCTGCTCCTCCAATTTACGGTGGGCCTCAGTCTGGCCATGGAGGAGGCCCAGGACAGAAAGGTCGGATTCGGAATGGGAGGGGGAGTTGAAGTGCTGAGCCACCGGGAGATCAGGTTGGTTATTGCGAACCGAGCGGAGGTGTTGGGCGAAGCGATCGCCAAGCCTACGCTTGGTCTCACCGATGTAGGCAAAAGAGATTAGTTGAATCTGATATCATGTTCCACAGGTATATTTGGGCTGAAGGAGGGCTCCTATGCTCTACTGGTCTATAATTCTATATATTTAATGTTAAGTGTTTGAAAGAGATCCCAATTTGGGTAAGTTTACTCAGAGTTGGTCTGGCAGATTTGTGCAGCAAATGTTTGATTTGTTAAGTAATGCTCAGTTTGAGCCTCCAATATTATTAAAAGTTGGTTCTGCGAATGAACAATGGCAGTCATGATTCAAAGTGACATGGTGAAAATCATGCCAAAAATGACAGTTGGACATTGGACAAATGCATTTCTCAACCAAAATGTCCAGCAGTTTGGTAAGGAGCCAGAAGTAGCAAAATGTGATATAAGTTTGAAGTTTCAATAAACCACCAATGCATTCTTTACGACCATTTAGTTAGATTGCAATAATTATCAGTGGTTGAATCATGTGGACAAGTTTATTTTAGTTGGCTGAATACCAGCAGCATCTATTTTGGCATAAAGTCTATCCTTACAAAAATTATAAATGCATTAAGATGTATATAGGTATAAATGTACTGAATATGTAATGCAGCATGTTGATATCATCACTGGAAGAATTACTTTATTAAATAGAAAATTAACATGTATTAGATGTGGTTAAAATAAAAGTGTTGCTAATCCCAAATAGCTACGAACAATATTCTAATATTCCCCTTTCTTCTCCAGCCATCATTAAAGGCAGAATGTCAAAAGTGGACATTTCCTGTCCAGTCACAGTTGTTCCAATTTTGGCAAACAGTCATTAACATTGGTGCTAGTACGTGGCATTGGGGAAGCAAACTGAAGTTATCAAAAACAAACTATATTCATCCCTTTAAAGGGAGCAGAGAAGGCTTTCAGTGGATTTGAGTGGATTTCAGGTTAGGTAGTGGTTACCCGTGCACGTGTGGGAACATTGCAGTTGCACATTTCTTTCTGGATTTCCAGTTGTTGTGACCAGCAGAGAACTGAAGTGCACATAGTTATAGTGTCAAAGAATATGTTGTCTGCAAGATTTCCTAAATGACAACTTCCCACCCTGCTTCTTTCATGTGTGGTTTCTACTACAGGAAAGGATTTCCGAATCGATCTTCTAAAACAGTTTAATATCATGGTGATGCAACAATATTAATTATGCATGTGCAATGACTGTTCTTACCTTGCATGAGTCTGTAGACTTTTGCGTTGTTGCTGATCCTGGCTTCACTGATGGCTAGAATGGAGACAATTGGACTGTTAGCTCTATATAGCTGAAAGAAGCATTTATAATGTGGTGCATGTGCTTGACAGAGGAGCTAATTATATATGGAATTATAGTCAGAATCCCACCTAAATGTAACAGAAGGTGCCTGCCCCAGTAGAATCTAGGAATAGTAAATGGATTGTAAGGTGAATGATACTAATATGTCCAGATTGTCCAGCAACATGAGATGATTAATCCTCTTTTTTTCACATCCATCTTGGCAATCACTCACCACAATTCCGTGCCCTAAGTAACCAAGTAAGTAAATAAGTTTATTGGCCAAGTATTCACATACAAGGAATTTGCCTTGGTGCTCCGCCCACAAGTAACAACGTGACATATAGTGATAGTTACGAATGACTCCGAAACTACTAAACATTAATAATAATAAAACATTAATGATAAAACACCATTGATCAAGCATGTGAACCAACAAAATACCAGATCAAAGGGAGGCTACAGATTTTTGGCTGTTGAGTAGAGCAACTACTCGTGGATTAAAACTGTTTTTATGTCTGGCTGTGGCGGCTTTGACAGTCCGGAGTCGCCTTCCAGAGGGAAGTGATTCAAACAGTTTGTGGCCAGGGTGAGAGGGGTCAGAGAGGATCTTGCCCGCTCACATCCGGCTTCTCACATTCCTAGCTTCCTACATCATCAATTCAATTTTTCCCTGTTACCTATTTGCCCTTCTTGTTTTCAAAAACATAAAAGCCAGAATTTGCTGGACCATAAAGCATTTTTGCAACTTGGAGAGTCAGTACTAATTGTGTATTTCCTTGACTAATTAAATTAAAGGACTGGGGAATAATCAGAAGAGAGACTGAGATGTGCCATGTCAAATTAGGTACACAGAGGGGGAAAAAAAAACAAAAGAAATAAAGGCTGGATTAGGAGCGAGGAAAAAACCCAAAATAAAAACATAATAAAATTGAGGTCTATAATTTGGCATCTTTTAAATTACCATAAGCTTCTTATTTAAGCATTCATTTTACAAAAAAGTGATGTTAATTAAAGATCCTCAAATAATTTGAAGTGCCTTTACTGGATTACTTAATTACTTGATTGCTGTGATTAAATAAGCAATTGAAGTACAGGTACACCAGCATCATGAACATTTCAGGAAGATAAAGACTGGGCTAGATGCTTCCTCAAAGTTTGGGAAGAGCAGCACCATTTGGCTGCCTATTGGTCATACTTCACAAGTCAGACTGTTGGTTAGTTTATTAAGGGAGGGTATCATTTAATTTTTCGCAAATTCTGAGCCCAAAATGCCCCAATAATTTAAATATTTAGCATTCAACTCATTAACCTTACTGTGCAGTATAGATGCTATCTATCATTAAATATTGAAAGACAGAAAGGATAAAAACTGCAGGTCAATTGTGGAGGGACAAGCACTGATGATTCATGAGTTATGGTGAAATCCCAAAGATTTGAATAATGAATAATTCATTTGTTCACGGTAGTTAGCATCCTATGTATGTTTTGCTTTCACCATAATTCATCGATGTTGGTGGGATGCAGGGGCTCCAGCGGAGTTGGATGTGTTATTTCTTTAGTGTTGGTCCTCATCCTGGTTCAGGACGCAACCTTATGCTCCGATCTTCCAATTAGCCTGACATCGGTGGTGGGGAAGATGCTGGATTCAATCATAAAATATGAACTAGCGGCACATTTGGATAGCAGTAACAGGATCGGTCCGAGTCAGCATGGATTTACGAAGGGTAAATCATGCTTGACTAATCTTCTGGAATTTTTTGAGGATGTAACTAGGAAAATGGACAAGGATGTAGTGTACCTGGACTTTCAGAAAGCATTTTATAAGGTTCCACATAGGAGATTAGTGGGTAAAATTAGGGCACATGGTATTGGGGGTAGAGTGTTGACATGGATAGAAAATTGGTTGGCAGACAGGAAACAAAGAGTAGGGATTAATGGGTCCCTTTCAGAATGGCAGGCAGTGACTAGTGGGGTACCGCAAGGCTCGGTGCTGGGACCGCAGCTATTTACAATATACATCAATGATTTAGATGAAGGGATTCAAAGTAACATTAGCAAATTTGCAGATGACACAAAAGCTGGGTGGCAGTGTGAACTGTGAGGAGGATGCTATGAGAATGCAGGGTGACTTGGACAGGTTGGGGGAGTGGGCAGATGCATGGCTGATGCAGTTTAATGTGGATAAATGTGAGGTTATCCACTTTGGTAGCAAAAACAGGAAGGAAGATTATTATCTAAATGGTGTCACGCTTGAGGCAGGAAACATGTTCCCCACGTTGGGGGAGTCCAGAACCAGGGGCCACAGTTTAAGAATAAGGGGTAAGCCATTTAGAACGGAGACGAGGAAACACTTTTTCACACAGAGTGGTGAGTCAGTGGAATTCTCTGCCTCAGAGGGCGGTGGAGGCAGGTTCTCTGGATACTTTCAAGAGAGAGCTAGATCGGGCTCTTAAAGATAGCGGAGTCAGGGGATATGGGGAGAAGGCAGGAACGGGGTACTGATTGGGGATGATCAGCCATGATCACATTGAATGGTGGTGCAGGCTCGAAGGGCCAAATGGCCTCCTCCTGCACCTATTGTCTATTGTCCATTGTATGTAATTTTTCTCTTCCGATATTTGCTTCTATCACTCTATTCTCAATATTATTTTATTTAACATGAACGACTAACCCTTCAGTTGAGTGTGCAAGTCAAGATTCATGGTTGGGCTAGCTAACTTCAAACATAGGTCCTGCTTAAACCAAGTACAAAACAGGGCAATTATACTGAACAAGATGATGTGGACAATAAATCAGTCAAGGCATATATGGAGTGGTCTGATTGGATTGTGCTGTAGTGCTGTCTCTGGGAAGCTTGCTGACAAAGTGGGGCACAAGATCATTATAATCAGACGCAATTGAAACAGGGCGGCAGGGTGTGCAGCGGTAGAGTCTAACAGCGAATGCAGCGCCAGAGACCCGGGTTCGATCCTGACTCCGGGAGCTGTCTGTACGGAGTTTGTACCTTCTCCCCATGACCTGCGTGGGTTTTCTCCGAGATCTTCGGTTTCCTCCCACACTCCAAAGACGCACAGGTTTGTAGGTTAATTGGCTTGGTAAATGCAACAATTGTCCCTAGTGTGTGTACGATAGTGTTAATGTGCGGGGATCGCTGGTCGGCGCGGAACCGGTGGGCCGGAAGGTCCTGTTTCCGCGCTGTATCTCTAAACTAAACTAATCTAAGTCCTGGCTGGAGTGAAATCAATGGTTAGTAGAGAATAGAGGGTGGCTCTGTGACGTTCTTAGGTGGGTCAGATGAAAATGGGATAGGGAGGCGTGCTGGGAGGGTCAAAATGGGCTCCAGGTGTGAATGTAAAGACTAGGTGAGGTCAAGCTGGGCTGGGTTGTTGATGGTGATTTAGGAAACCATGAGTCAAGTGCTGAAAGAACCAAAAGCAAGCTGGTGAAACTATGCAATTGCAGAGAATTAACACCACCAAGCGTTTTATGTTGTGTAATGGTCTTACATTGCAACTCTTATATAAGAAGAATGGCTAGACTCAAACTACATTTTTCTCTTAACTGCAAAACCATCTGAAAGATAACAACGTAGAATTCACTGCGGTGATTTTTTAAAAATTTCATCCAAGCACTAGCGTATACAGAAGCAGGTTACGAGTCACAGGCTGCTCCCATAATAAATTAAGTATTTTACCAACATGTCTGGGCAATAGAAATTCAGCCTCAACAACATAACACATCCGAGTCATCATCACAATAATCTACAATCATATGGGTGACGTCCCTCGTGAAGTTCAACCTGATGAAAAGTCTGGTGGGAATACCAAATACAAAGGTTTGTAGGTGGGCAGATCCTTTACACTAAGATTAAAATGCAAAATTTACAAATGCTTAAGTACTCGAATAACCTCTCTCCTGAACTGAAAGCCTCGCAATTGAAATGAGTAAGGAAGCATAGTAATTTTTCCTACCTTTCAAGGCTGATAAAATGGCTTCTTTTCAAAACAACTAACTCCATACTCTGACGGATGGTGGAGAAACTTTGTGTTGTAAGACAATTCACTTTTTTTTCTCCTCCAAAAATCTACGTATTTTCCAATCCCTATCTGCAGCATTGACCTCCGTACGCTTGTGAGTGTAACTGGAGCTCTGCTCTTCCAGATTCCAAGTGCCACACCCTGCCTGAACATGTGCATGCAGAGCCCTCTTACCGAATGCATCATGCAACTCTGCTGATGCTTGGCACAATAACATTTGCTCCTCTTTCACCCATTGCCACACAAACACCTTCCCAAGGTGGGTGTTGTGCTTCATGTCCATGAGCTTATGAAATTTATATCCAGCTTTTAAAAAAAAGCAAGCAATCTTAAAGGTTTGGAGTAGACAAAAATGCTGGAGAATCTCAGCAAAGGAAATAGGCGACGTTTCAGGTCAAGACCCTTCTTCAGTCTGAATAAGGGTCTCGACCCGAAACGTTGCCCATTTCCTTCGCTCCATAGATGCTGCCTCACCCGCTGAGTTGCTCCAGCATTTTTGTCTACCTTCGATTTTCCAGCATCTGCAGTTCCTTCTTAAACGTAAAGGTTTGGACTATCATTCTCTTATGTAGAAGGCATAAAACATTGTCCAAAAATTAAATTAAGACCAATTCCATTTTTAAGGTTCTCCTGTGCCCCTCTGCCTCATTAGGAAGAGTCCCCTAAGTTTGGTAATTATCTTTTGATATGTAGCAAGATATTTATTCTGTGCTTAGCTGGAAAGCTGACACATGCAGGAGCAACTTGTTCCCAAGCCAACGCCAGTATATTTTTTCACCCTATGCACACTGGATTGACAGAACACGTGCTCAAGTTTAGGCGAATGAGTTTTTCACTCGCCTTTTGGAAATTGCAAGACTTTTTTCATTAGCTCGCAAGATTTTGAACATGACCAGACATGTGATAGATACGTGGAAGGAGCAAACATAATGATAAAGGACAGAAAACGCTGGAAATACTCAGCTGCATCTGTGGGGGAGCAAACGTATCAGGGTCAAAAACCCTTCCTCAGAAATGGCAAAGGACACAAAGAGGAATGAGCGAGGGAGATGTTTCTGACAAGTAAAGCTGGGGTGACCACGAGGAGAAGATTATCTGGTCAATGAGTGAATGGGTGCAATTCTAAAGTGAGAATACAGATAAAAGACCAAAAGAGTAATTTATTTTAATCGTAAACATATGGATATAAAATAATAAATCATTGTTGGAAATTGCTCACACTGATTTCTCAAGATCACCTCCACAAAAAGTGTAAACAGTGATTCACCGTGCCAGAAGTACACCCTGAACAGAGCCTGCAGTCAACTTTGCTGCTTCAGACACTTTTGGAGGAATGCAGCTAATCCAGATTGTCAGGGTCAATTTTATCAACAATTGAAAGGGAATTAAAATTCAACTGCTGCTCCTCATAATTGGATACAAAACCATAAAAACAACTTTTCAGATTCTTCAGACGAAGACATTGAAAATCGCCAATTTTGCCTAGTTGTCAGTCTTCCAGAGCCAAGTGACCGCGAGCTCGGCAGAATTGTATTAGCAATTGGAAAAAATATTAACAACTAATTTTCTTGGATTCATCTTTGAAAATGTTAACAATGGAATGACATTTCTGATTAACTGCTCTGAACATGGATTATTCCCATTTCAATAATGGGCTGACAGGAAACTAGATTTTAAGTAGTCTCGTGCAGAAGGCATTGAAGCTCTCCTCACCACACCTCATTTTTAAATACCAGTTTAAGGAGGAAATTGTCAGATCCTATAATTAAGTAATTTCTTAATTTAAAATATAATAGAAAACAGGTTACATTGATTTATTAATATTTATTCATTGTTTTACTGGCTGATTGAATCTCAAGTATAAATAACAAAGCATTTTTTTAATTCTATGGTAGAAATGTACACAATAGAAAATCACTGCCACTAATTATGGACATCCAGTATCATACTGGGTGATGCAGTAGTTCTTCACAATATTCATTCCCAAGGCAATTTACAGGATCAGAGGTGACAAATGAACTACATTCATTCAACAGTTAATGCAGCTGTATTTTCAATAGAGGCAGGTGGAATCATTAAGCATCTTAAATACAGCTTTGTTTGCACGTTGGAAACATAGAAAATAGGTGCAGGAGGAGGCCATTCGGCCCTTCGAGCCAGCACCGCCATTCATTGTGATCATGGCTGATCATCCCCAATCATTAACCCGTGCCTGCCTTCTCCCCATATCCCTTGACTCCACTAGCCCCTAGAGCTCAATCCAACTCTCTCTTAAATCCATCCAGTGATTTGGCCTCCACAATTCCACAATTCCACAAATTCACAACTCTCTGGGTGAAAAAGTTTTTTCACACCTCAGTCTTAAAGGGTCTCCTGTTTATTCTAAGACTGTGGCCCCAGGTTCTGGACTCGCCCAACATTGGGAACATTTTTCCTACATCTAGCTTGTCCAGTCCTTTTATAATTTTATATGTTTCTATAATATCCCCCCTCATCCTTCTAAACTCCAGTGAATACAAGCCTAGTCTTTTCAATCTTTCCTCACATGACAGTCCCGCCATCCCAGTGATCAATCTCGTGAACCTACGCTGCACTGCCTCAATCACAAGGATGGCTTTCCTCAAATTAGGAGACCAAATTATGTTCTCTACAGTGATGTATTGAAACAAAATTGGACCGCACCCCTTTGGGTGAGTGCGGGGCACATAATTATATTCCATTAGCTAATAGAAACATAGAAAATAGAAAGTGCAGGAGTAAGCCATTCAGCCCTTCGAGCCTGCACCGCCATTCAATATGATCATGGCTGATCATCCAACTCAGTATCCCGTACCTGCCTTCTCTCCATACCCTCTGATCCCCTTAGCCACAAGGGCCACATCCAACTCACTCTTAATATACCAATGAACTGGCCTCAACTACCCTCTGTGGCAGAGAGTTCCAGAGACTCACCACTCTCTGTGTGAAAAAAGTCTTTCTCATCTCGGTCTTAAAGGATTTCCTCCTTAAGCACCTGGACTTCCCCAACATCGGGAACAATCTTCCTGCATCTAGCCTGTCCAACCCCTTAAGAATTTTGTAAGTTTCTATAAGATCTCCTCTCAATCTCCTAAATTCCAGAGAGTGAGTCTATCCAGTCTTTCTTCATAAGACAAGTCCTGACCAGGAATCATAATGTCCGCAATGCCCCAAGACAGAACTGGACCAGAGATTTTTTTTTTGTTTTTTTTGCCGACAATTGTGAGATGTTTTTCACAAATATACAAAGCAAAATCTGCCTATTGCTTAATGGACACATTGGGAACTCTCCAGCAGCTGTGTGTGGCAGATAGATTCTGATAAAGCAAGATGGGTGCAGTTAGTACAGAGTGCTCTCCTTTTGTGTAATCGTGCAAAAACTATGAACACTTTGCTATCACAAACAATTCTCACTGGCTAGTCAATGATCACTCCACCACTGATAACAACGCTAAAGGAATTAAATGTGTGGAAGATAAAACATTTAGATTTGTACCATCCTAACGCCCTCTGTGGAATCCTCTTCATGCTATTTATTTTATCTTAGATTTTGCTGGCTGCGCAAAATTTTAGGAACTAGATATTTTGAATGTACTCATTATAACAATATAGAGTGTGCCAATATTATTATGTTTAATAAAATCCTTTTTGGCAGCCTGAGGTGTTAGGTGATGCAGGACTTGTTATATTCTTCATATTAATATATCAGCAGACTTTGTATTCATTTATTTTAAGAAGTTACTCAGAAGTATAAAATAATTCCATTAGACGGTGAGTTCACAGGGTACTTAATAAACAGGGCCCTAATTAATTAAAAGGGAATGTGGAAACGGGGCCCCCTGTGATGTTAGAGTGAGCAAAAAAATTAGTGCCTGCCATGTTTAGTGAGAGTGAGGAATGTGGCTTCATTTTAACAATGGAGGAATCCAAGGACTGAAATTTTGGGAATGTTTGGGAATAGAAAGAGACATAAAATGGTTAGCAACCATTAGGCCTTGGTGGACCGAGTGCAAGTGCTCGGCCAAATAGTTGACTAGTCTAAGCTTGGTGTCGACGATGTAATGGAGAGTTCGGGAGCACCGATGCAATAGACACAGTTGGAAGGGGTGCTTGTGAACTTCTGTCTCACCTGATAGGGCTGCTGGGTCGAAGTAAGAGAGGAGATGTAAGGACCTGTGTTACATCCCCTGCAGCTGCAAAGGAAAGTGCCTGTGGAGAGGGTGGATTGTGCAGGAGTGGGAGAGCGAACCAAGGAATTGCAGAGAGCGTGGCGTCAACAAAAGCAGAAAGGGGTGGGGATGGAAGGGTGTGGCTGATCACGTTGAAGGTGGTTTCATTATTGAATGTTTACTTATCGTTGGAAAAAACAATAGTATGATCTAATTTTATGATTCATCATGCAAGACTTACAATGCAGCTAAACTTACCTTACTCATTGAGCTAATTGGTTTAGCTCCTTCCACCTTACCAGGTTCACTGGATTTAGATTTTTCCTGTGAGGAAGGAAATAAAACAAGTTTTTAGATCATGTACCATACAACAATGTTCACTACTCAATTTGTACTTTTAGTTGGACAACACAGATTGGACGATACTTGCTACGAGCATTTGATTAACTAATGTTTTTGCTTTTCACCCAGAGAGTTGTGAATTTATGGGATTCCCTGCCACAGAGGGCAGTGGAGGCCAAATTACTGGATGGATTTAAGAGAGAGTTGGATAGAGCTCTAGGGGCTAGTGGAGTCAAGGGATATGGGGAGAAGGCAGGCACGGGTTATTGATAGGGGACGATCAGCCATGATCACAATGAATGGCGGTGCTGGCTGGAAGGGCCGAATGGCCTCCTCCTGCACCTATTTTCTATGTTTCTATGTTTCTATTACACACATTATAACTAGTGTTCATAATTGGTCCTTAAAAGAGCAATATTGAACATAAACTAATGGATTAATGCCTGAAGCAATTAAGTGGTGGGTTTTATGGAAGGCCCAAAGGACAGAGGAAGATTGGACATGGGGGTGGGGGGATCTTGGTGTCTTGGGATTAGGCCAAGATGTCAGAACAGCAGAAAAACATTGTCAGCCATGATACGGTTCAAAAGCAAAAACATAAGTTATGTAAATTTGAAATAAAAATCGTCTTCTTCTTCTTTCGTGGGGCGTGCACAGCCTAAAGTTGTTGGACAACTTGTTCTATTTGATCTTCCGTTTGTGCACGTCGAGTTGATTGCATTTGTCGAAACAGGGCGGACCACGTGAAGGTTGCAATCTTCCACCCCAAAATAAAATTGAGTCTGGCCTACTCAACCGCTCATTACAGCTCACACCCTCTAGTCCTGGCAACATCCTCATCAATCTTCTCTGAACACTTTCAAGCTTGACAATATCTTTCCTATAACATGGTGCCCAGAACTGAACACAATATTTTAGATGTGGCCTCACCAACATCTTATACAACTGCAACATGACCTCCCAACGTCTATACTCCATACTCAGACTGATGAAGGCCAATGTGTCAGAAGCCTTTTTGACCACCTTATCTACCTGTGACTCGAACTTCAAGGAACCATGCCCCTGCACTCCTAGGTCCCTCTGCCCTACAACACTCCCCAGAGGCCTACCATTCACTGTGTAGATCCTGCCCATGTTAGACTTCCCAAAATGCAACACCTGACACTTCTCTGTTTGAAATCTTGTATGGAACTGCTCATTGACTTCAGAAAGGGGAAGTTGGGATAGCAAGTACCAGTTTTCATTGTGTAGAGGGTCTCGACCCAACACGTCACCCATTCCTTCTCTCCAGAGATGCTGCCTGACCAGTTACTCCAGCATTTTTTGCCTATCTATTGCCAGTTTTCATTGGTAGGATGGTGGCGGAGAGAAGTAGCAGCCTCAAACTCCTGGGCGTTAGCATCTCGGTTGACCTGCCCTGGGCCCAACACATCGATGTAATCATGAAGAAAGCACACCAGCATTTCTTCTTTATTAGAAGTTTAAAGAGATTTGGCATGTCATCAACTACTAGGAAATAGGGAGGAAGGAACTCAATGGGGTTATCTCATTATTATTATCTCAATGGGGTTAAGTATTATCTCAATGGGGTTAGGTATTATCTCAATGGGGTTAGGTATTATCTCAATGGGGTTAGGTATTATCTCAATGGGGTTAGGTATTATCTTAATGGGGTTAGGTATTATCTCAATGGGGTTAGGTTAGGTAAGGGGGATGTACAGCGAGACCTGGGTGTCCTTGTACACCAGTCACTGAAAGTTGGCGTGCAGGTACAGCAGGCAGTGAAGAAAGCTAATGGAATGTTGGCCTTCATAACAAGGGGATTTCAGTATAGGAGTAAAGAGGTTCTTCTGCTGTTGTATAGGGCTCTGGTGAGACCACATCTGGAGTATTGTGTACAGTTTTGGTCTCCTAATTTGAGGAAGGACATCCTTGTGATTGAGGCAGTGCAGCGTAGGTTCACGAGATTGATCCCTGGGATGGCAGGACTGTCATATGGGGAAAGATTGAAAAGACTAGGCTTATATTCACTGGAGTTTAGAATGATGAGGGGGGATCTTATAGAAACATATAAAATTATAAAAGGACTGGATAAGCTAGATGCACGAAAAATGTTCCCAATGTTGGGTGAGTCCAGAACCTGGGGCCACAGTCTTAGAATAAAGGGGAGGTCATTTAAGACTGAGCTGTGAAAAAAAAAAATTATCAAGAGAGTTGTGAATTTATGGAATTCCCTGCCACAGAGGGCAGTGGAGGCCAAATCACTGGATGGATTTAAGAGAGAGTTGGATAGAGCTCAAGGGGCTACTGGAGTCAAGGGATATGGAGAGAAGGCAGGCACGGGTTTTTGATAGTGGACGATCAGCCATGATCATATTGAATGGCGGTGCTGGCTCGAAGGGCCGAATGGCCTCCTCCTGCACCTATTTTCTATGTTTTTATGTAACTGCAGATGCTGGTTTAAACCGAAGATAGACACAAAAAGCTGGAGTAACTCGGTGGATCAGGCAGCATCTCTGGGGAGAAGGAATGGGTGACATTTTGGATCGAGGCCTTTCTTCAGACTGAAAGTATTGGTTGGGCTGAAAATTGAACTACAATCTCTTCCACAATGAGAGCAGTTGGTGGTTGATCGGGTGAGCAAATCAGTAGTTTGAGAGTTGACCCATACCTTCCATCAACCTTCCACGTACAAAACAATGCTGACTATCCCTTATCAGTCCTTGCCCATCAAAATGCCTCAGAATATATCCTTCAGAATACTCTCAAGTAACTTACCAACTACAGATGTTAAGCTCACCGGTCTATGGTTCCCAGCATTTTCCCTGCAGCCCTTCTTGAAAAAAGGCACAACATTTGCCACCCTCCAATATCCGGCACCTCTCCTGTATTTAAGGACGATTCGTAAATTTCAACCAGGGCTCCCGCAATTTTCCTCCGTCCAACTGTCTTTCTCCTCGGTAAATACAGAGGAGAAATACTCATTGAGGACCTTGCCCATCTCCTGCAGCTCCACACAGAGTTGACCACTTTCATTCCTGAGAGGTCCCACTCTCTCTAGTTACCCGTTTCCCCCTTCTGCAAGGTTCAGTGCTATGTCCCATGCGGTTTGTGATATAATAAAATTACTTGGATCAAAATGTAGGGGGTCTACTTAGTACATTTTCAATGGATACAGCCAGTTAGAGATCTATAGGAAATCTGGGCAGAAAAATTATAGATGGGAATTGTTGATTGATGCATATTTAGTGGTCTAATGCAAGAGGAAAGTGTGTTGCAAATTTAGTCAAGTCACTTTGGCCAAAGTGCTTTACATTGGTGGAGGTACTAACGTTATACAACATTGGTTCATAATAATAACAATAATAATAATAACTTTATTACAGACTCAAGGTCCAGACAAGGGGCAACATTACATTAAAAATGCATTGCATATCAAATATCATAAATATATATAAAATCATGGTAAATCACATAAAAACATCATAATTTATATATTTAAAAAACCCACAATACTTAAGTTAAAAATCCAGAGTAATAGATGATCAATGTCGTACAACGAGACAACGATACCAGTGTCTCCACAACTGGGATTCGTAGCGTGTAGTGCTAACCCTTATGTTTGTCAAGGCCACAATAAGCACATTTTTAGAGTCATTTATCCTGCAAATGAATTTATACATGTGGTGTCTTAGGATAGCTTCTAAAGTACTGACTCCTGCAGCCACAAACATATTACTGGCACTACACCATCTTGGTTGCCTTAGCAGTGTTCTCATGGCATCGTTATATGCAACCTTTAGTCTCTGCATACTTGTCTTTAAATAGTTCGACCACAGGTGCGCAGTGTAGAGGGGTGTGCAGTATGCTCTAAATAGCGACATCTTCACCGCATCTGCACACGCACCAAATTTACGCAAGAGGATATTTGTCTGTATATACAGCATGCGTCGTTGCCTATAAATATCCTCATCATCTGTCATTTGTTCTGTAATAATATGCCCTAGATATTTTATCTTATTACAGACACTAAGATTGTTGTCAGACAATTTAATATCAGGATATTTTAGGCTTTTATCCTCTTTGGTTCTACAGACCATAACAGCACTCTTACTAGCATTATATTTAATGTCATGTTCCAAACCATACACGGAACATGCAGTAAGGAGCTGCTGGAGACCAGCGCTAGATGGACTAAAGACCACAAGATCATCTGCATACAGAATATGGTTCACTAAAATATTACCAATCACGCACCCAGTGTTACAGGCTTTCAATTGTTTAGACAGATCATCAATATATAGATTAAAAAGGACTGGGGACAAAATTCCCCCTTGTCCAACACCATTGCTAACTCCAAATGGGGCTGAGACCCTATTGCCCCATTTTATTTGCATAGTCTGGTGGGCATACCAGTAGGCCAGTATTCTCACAATGTATTTAGGCACCCCCTCTTTGACACATTTTACCAAACAGCCTTCTGTGATTAACACGGTCAAAGGCTTTGGAAGCATCAATAAAGCACATAAGGATTGAAGAGTTTTTGCCTCTATATATGTTTACAATCTCCTTTAGGGCATATATGCATAAGTCAGTGCCATGTTTAGCTTTAAAGCCAAACTGGTTATCTGTGGAGTTAACAAACTCATGTATTCTATCCAGCAGAACTCTTTCTAAGACTTTTGACAATATTTTGGCTAAAGCTATAGATTAAGTACATACATAAATACATACATATAGCCCTCCCTCAGAGGACGTCAAGAAAGGCTTGAGATTAAAGATGAGTTTTAAGTCTCGACTTAAAGGGGTTGATGGAGGGGGCAGTTCTGATGGGAAGAGGGATGCTGTTACAGGACCCTTGCCATCAGAGATACACAGAGAGACCTTGGGGTGAAGTTCACAACTCCCTGAAAGTGACAACACAGATGTATAGTGGAATTAAGGAAGGAATATGACATATTTGCCTGCACTGGTCATGGCATTGAGTATAACATTTGGCAAGTTATGTTGCAGCTGAATAAAGTCTGGTTAGGACACATTTGGGGTATTTTGTGCAGTTCTGGTCACTGCATTACAGAATGGATGTGGAAGCTTTGGAGAAAATGCAGAAGATCATCGAAATGTTGTATTGATTGAAGACCGTGAACTATAAGGGTAGGTTGGACAAACTTGGATTGTTTACACTGGAGCAGAGGCAGAGGAGGGATCTGATAGAAGAATGCAAAATTATATATCAGAAATGAAATGGCCAGAGCTATTTGCCCAATATGGAAATATCAAAATACTGGAGGTTGTAGTTTTAAGGTGAAAGGGAAAATCTTAAAGGAGATTCAAACTAAACATAGAAGGTGGGAGGAACCTGGAGCCCATGGCTAGAAATCGTGGAGAAACAGATACAGTAGTAAGCCTTTAGACAGACAGAGAATGTAAGGATATAGATATTGTGCCGAATTAGTGTAGATTTGCATCATTTTGTGCAGATGTTATGAGCCAAAGTGTCTATTCCTTTGTTGTACTGTTTTGGTATTGTTCTATTATTATTCTGTGTCGCTCTAAAATCGGCAAAATACTTCACATGTTCGGATACATTTTGACTTCTGTTGATGCTATGACACTCCCGCTAAACATTATTTAGGAAACATTTTAAGAACGGATCCCAATATCTTAATCTATTTCATGGGACACTGACCAATATAATTGATTACAATAGAAGTATCACAAATTTGTATTCAATTAAAATATCAACTTTTTGTTTAGTCAAAACATCACCCATTCCTTCTCTCCAGAGTTGCTGCCTGTCCCGCTGAGTTACTCCAGCACTATATGTCTATCTTCGGTTTAAATTTATTGGAAGGTGTTCCTTCCAACACCGATGCCCTCAAATTCTTGATCGCTCTTCCATGGCAAAAGGACTGTGTGCATCACCTTATCTATGCTTCTCGTGACATGAACGTCCACCACTTGTTCTCCTACAATCCGTGAAATACAATTCTAGCCTGCCCTGCCACTTCCAATAAATCAGGCCCCGAGTCCGAGAAACATTCTCATATATCAGCTTTGCGCTCTTTCCAGCTTGATGCCTTTCCGACAGGAGGGTCACCTCGACTGTGCAATACAAGTGCAGCCTTGCGAACATCTTGTACAATTGCAACACAAAGTCACAATTTGTATTAAAGAAGGAGCTGCAGATGCTGGAGAATCGAGGGTACACAAAAGGCTGGAGAAACTCAGCGGGTATACTCATTGTATACTCACTGCCCTCACTGATGAATGTCAGTGTGCCAAACATCATCGTCTCCTTGTTCATCCTGTCTATCTGCAATGCCACTTTGAAGTACATTTATCTCCTCCCGCCTAGATTACTGCAATTCCCTCTACGCTGGCATCAGCCAATCTTCTCTGTCCCGCCTGCAACTGGTCCAAAACGCCACAGCGAGACTCCTGACGGGCCCCCGAAAAAGGGACCACATCACCCCGATCCTGGCCTCTCTCCACTGGCTCCCTGTGTGGTTCCGAACAAATTTCAAGACCCTCCTCTTTGTCTACAAAGCCCTCAATGGGCTTGCACCCACCTATATTAAAAGTCTTCTCACCCACTACACCACCTCCAGATCCCTCAGATCGGCCAACTTGGGGTTGCTGAATGTCCCGCGGTCCAGGCATAAGCTCAGGGGTGACCGCGCCTTTGCGGTTGCAGCTCCTGGACTGTGGAACAGCATCCCCCTCCCCATTAGAACTGCCCCCGCCATCGACTCCTTTAAGTCTAGTCTAAAAACGTATCTGTTCTCCCAAACCTTTCCTGACGTCTGAGTGAGGGCTATTTGTATATATGTATGTAGCCTGCTTGTGTACACTACTCTTAGAACAAATGTAAAGCACTTTGGTCAACGAGAGTTGTTTTTTAAATCTGCTATATAAATAAATGTGACTTGTGTGTGTAACTATTTACGTGTACTACTTGGTTCCTTCGGTCAACAACATTCCCAAGTTTACTGTTCACTGTGAAAGTCGTACCCTGGTTTGATTCCCCAAATTTGCACTTATCTGAATTGAACGCCATATGACATTCCTCAACTCACTAAAACAGCTGCTCAAGATCACATAGTAATTATTGATAACCTCCTTTACTGACTAGGAAACCACTTATTTTAGGGCAGCACAGTGGTAGAGCACCAGAGAACTGACTGACGGTGGTGTCCGTACGGAGTTTGTAAGTTCTCCCTCTGACCGCATGGGTTTTCTCCAGCTGCCCGGTTTCCTTCCACTCTTCAAAGACAGGCAGGTTTATAGGGTAAGTGGCTTGCGTAAATTGTAAATTCTCCCTAGGATGTAGTATAGTGCAAGTATACAAAGCGATCGTCGGTCAGTGCCGGCTCAGTCGGCAGAAGGATCTGTTTCCGTGCTGTATCTCTTAATTAAAGTCTAAAGTTTAATGTCAACTGCAAACCTATTAACCATGTCTTGTATGAACATTCATATAAATGATGAGCAACAAGGGGCGTGGCACCTATTCTTGTGGCACTTCACTAGTCAACAGGCCTCCAGTCCAAAAAACACCCCTGACTCCTACCATCATGCCAATTGGCAGGCAGTCCACTGAAATCTGGAAGCAAATGGGAGTTAAAATGAGGAAAACAAATCTGTCACACCCATGGTTAATTATTTAAGGGAGTGAACCTGCAAGCCTCACCAATGAAAAAAAAACAATAAGTGGTTTGACTACATTCAAACCAGAGGCTAAAAATAACTCTGTGAAAGCTAGTTTGAAATTATGCGCTTCTGCATATAAAAATTAAAAAAACTGCTGGTTGGAAAATGCAGATTAACAGTAAATTCTGGAAATGCTCAGCAGGTAGGCAACATCGATGGAAAGAGAAACAGAATGACTGCTTCAGGTCAAAGGCATTTGTTAGCACCAGAGCACTATAAAATAAATCAATTAAGTTTGATATAAATTACAGAAGTTAGAAGGGGATGGGTAAGACATGGGGAATCTCTCCGATAGGCCTACGTCAAGGTTTCCATGGGGATGGGAGGTGGGGGAGAGCGAGAGAGCGAGAGAGCGAGAGAGCGAGAGAGCGAGAGAGCGAGAGAGCGAGAGAGCGAGAGAGCGAGAGAGCGAGAGAGAGAGAGAGAGAGAGAGAGAACAAGTGTTGTACGAATATCTGAAGGGCTGCTCAAGTTCTGGTTGCACTTTAGTCCCACGATCATGGAGTTTGGACACAAGGCAGGGAGTGGGAAGGGCCGATCGGGGGTGGGCTCTCCGTGTTGGTCTACTCCTGGGCCTGGCCAAGATGGCCATTCGTCCAGGCAACGGACGGTCGATGGTCTCACCAGATTTGGCTGCCTGCCCCTCTTCCAGGCCTATGTCCCTGCTCCCGTGTCCCTAGAAAGGGAACACACGGTTTCCAGGGGGACGCTGGAGGCCTGCCCGTGAACGCTGGTCACCGCGTGGGGTCGAGAGCATTGTAAACAATGACTCCACCATTGTACTATAATGACTGCTTGATGTATTGTAACATTTGAATGTACTTTTGGTACGCTGTATTATGCATTTTGCTGAATACAGTCCTTGGAAAGGCAAAAAGAGAAAACGAGAAAAAACAAAATAGAAAAAATGAGAGAGTATGTGAGTATATTTTTGAAATTGGCATTATATGGGTATATACAGAGAGCCATAAGATCTATCGGTCCATGGTGGATGTTAAAGGCTGAAAATTGGTGAGGTTTGTCGACTGAAGGAAAATGGGGAATGGTTTTGGGAAATCATTTCCTGAGATATGTGTGTGATTTTGGACATTGTCATTTAACTGATATTTGGATTCTACATTGAGGGAGTACTTTCAGTTCTTGAATTATTATGTTTAATGGGGCTTTATCCCATTGGATTGATGCTTAGAATTCCATGCTAACAGCCAAAAGGGAACAAAGTTCATAAGCAGAACTGGAGAAAATGCCCAGTAGATTAGGTCATGCCATTCGCAAGGGAAAAATTGATCTAATACTTGTTTTCTAATACTTGTGTGCATCAAAACTGTACAATTCTCCTGTATGTTATCCGTCTATATTGACTCGGTATTCTTTGCTCTCTAGTCTCTAGTCCCATTGACTTTTTTCGCTCGTGTGTCAGACGACCTTCTGCCATTGCTTTGCCACAACCAGTACCACCCCTGTGCCTCTGCGGTGATCGTCCGCAGTGCACGCCTCTCCGCCATTGACTGACTGACTGACCGACCGATTGTCAATCTATACTTTTATTTCCATCGGACAGATTCCAAAACAGTGGCAGCAACAAAACACTACTGGAAGAAAATCAACATCAAAAGTATCGCCAACAAAAAAAACCCCATCTTGGACAGCACCTCACAGACAACCTGATAATGTCCAACCCACAGAATTTAGAATTTGAGTAACTCCAAGTCCAGCATAGCTTCTTTCCCAGAAAACACGATCATTGGGAATGACCAGGAGCTAATTAACCACATATATGAGAATCACGAGTCAAGTGTGTTTAATTTCATATGTACTGGCAATGAAACATTAAAATTCTTACTTGTTCCAACTAAAAAGGCCCCTTGATGTAATTGCAATGTACAATAGTCAATAATATAATAAATGAATAATCATTAATACTAAGTAACCAGACTATAATAGTTCAAAACTAAAGTCCATATGTAATCAAGAATAGAGTCCATTGCAGCGTAGGTTAGTGTTGTGCAGTGTTCGAGACTCTGATGGTTGCTGGGAAGCAGCTTTTGCTGAACCCGGAGGTCAGGTTTTCAGGCTCCTATACATTTTTGGTAGGAGCCAGATGAAAGCATGACCAGGGAGGTGAGGGTCGTTGATGGTATTACTTGCCCTGTTGAAGCATCTCCCTGTGTGGCACAGTAGTGCAGCGGTAGAGTTGCTACCTTAGAGCGCGTGCAGCGCTGGAGACCCGGGTACGATCCTGACTACGGGTGCTGTTTGTACAGAGTTTGTACTTTCTCCCATGACCTGCATGGGTTGTTTCCAGGATCTTTGGTTTCCTCCCACATTCCAAAGGCGTACACGTTTGTAGGTTAATTGGCTTGGTGTAACTGTAAATTGTCCCCAGTGTGTATAGGATAGTGTTAAGCCCCGGTCTCACTGGAGTGTCCTTGGCACGCTAATTACGCCACCTCGTGGTCGCGTTGTGGTGCGACAGTCCCGCGAAGGTCGCGCGCGACGTCATGCACCCGCTCAGCTGTCTGGAGCGCGTGACGTTATTTTCAAGATGGACACAAAATGCCGGAGTAACTCAGCGGGACCGGCAGCATCTCTGGGGAGAAGCAATGAGTGACGTTTCGGGTCGAGACTCTTCCTCAGTCTGAAAGAAAGGTCTCGACCCGAAACATCACCCATTCCTTCTCTCCAGAGATGCTGCCGGTCCCGCTGAGTTACTCCGGCATTTTGTGTCTATCTTCAATTTTCCTGTGGGGGCGGATCCGGGCCGTGAGCCCCAGGCTGAGTTCGGCGATCGTTTGCCTGCTTCTGCTGCTGTTGGAGGTGAGACGTTGCGTCGCGCCAGGGTCTTGGGCCTGTCCCACTTTGGCCGTCAGTTCCGCGACAGGCCGGTGGTGCGCGAAGATCTCGTTCGCTACAAATTTCGGAGCGCCGCGCGATACCGCGCACAATTCCATACCCCTCCGCGCTTCTCAGCGGGACCGGCCCCACGCGGCCACACGATGCACGTGCGCCTCAACGCGACGACGAGGTCACGTAATTTGCGTGCCAAGGACACGTAAGTGGGACGGGGCCTTTAATGTGCGGGGATCGCTGGTCGGCACGGACTCAGTGGGCCAAAGGGCTTGTAACCGCGTTGTATCTCTAAACTAAACTAAACCTACTGCACCCTTCACACCCCCTCACGTTCCCGAACCATTGTGAACCGTTTCCTACCACACCCTCCTGAACCCTCTCTGCACTATCCACACTCCTCTCCCTCCAAACCCGTCCCCACCGTGGGAAGGTCAGTGCCAGTGATAGACCCGGCAAAGTCCACCACTCAATGCAGCCTCCTTGTTCCCAGGTACCAAACCAGACGAGATATTCTTGAAGTGGAAACTCCCCCATGAGGGGGGGAAAGTAATAGCTTGATGTATCCTGAGGCACAATGTAAAATCTGTGACCTACAGAACTGATGTTGATTAGAAATAACCATGATGTGCACTAATCCTTCAGTGCTGAAAACCCAAGGGCTCATCTCACCAACTAGAAACATAAAGATGCATTTGGGCAATGGGCAATTCAAAGAAATCCCAACCAAGATTTTGTCCTCGTCTTTACCCCCGAGATTTGTTCTCTGGTTCAATTTTATTACCACTCCAGAGCTACAAGTAGGTGAAACGGCAATGCACCTGGTGTAAGCTGCTGAAATACTGACCATGTACAACTTATTGTTACATAGCATATTTTGTGATACCTAATCAAAGATCCTCTCAAACTCCAAACACATCACATCAACCAGTTCACCATTATCTACTCTCCAAAAATCTCCTCAAAATATACTGGCAGGTTTGCCAAACATGATTTATTGGTACACAAAAAGCTGGAGAAACTCAGTGGGTGCAGCAGCATCTAAGGAGCGAAGGAGATGATGCTGCATTTCGGGTCGAGACCCTTGGGTCTCGACCCGAAACGTCGCCTATCTCCTTCGCTCCTTAGATGCTGCAGCACCCGCTGAGTTTCTCCAGCTTTTTGTGTACCCTCGATTCTCCAGCATCTGCAGTTTCCTTCTTTTAAAAAATGATTTATTGGTTAATTTATGATATAAACAGAATTAGTATAGACTAGACCAAGTGGGACCCGTTGGGTCCTGTCCCCTCAACGCGCAGTTGCGGGGAGGGGGGCCTGCAGCGTCACACACCCCCGTCCCCACACACTCTAAACCCCCCCCCCCCTTGATATTATATTAATATTATAATTAATATTAATATTTAATTAAAAGAGAGACAGAAGGAACTGCAGATGCTGGTTTACCAAAAAAGACACAAGGTGTTGCAACCCAGTGGGCCAGACAGCATCTCTGGAAGACCTGGATAAGTGACATTTTGGATCAAAACCTTTCTTCAGATTTATTTAGTTAGTTAGATTTAAATTCCACAGATGCCTTAGAGGGATTTGAACACCTCTCTCCGGTTCCCTGCACTATCAAGCACATAGTTTACTGATCAGGAACATTGACCTGTGTAGTAAATCTGACTATTCCAATTTAAAAAATATCCAATGTTGAAATGTTGTAGTAGATTAGTGGCTTTGGCACAAAGTGACCGTGGGGCACTTGGAATCCTCAGCGTCAAAGGTGGATGGTGCTGCAAGGTTTGTATTATAAGAGATCAGTTCCCCATCTGCTTGCTTCCATTCACATTCTGGAACCTGGTCTATGGTTCTCTTCAAACTGATTTTCCATTGTTTGTTTTATAATCATGATACAAATCCAAATTGTAGCCTGCAGACTGTTCATCTAAATATATTAAACCTGGGAGCTTTGTCTAACAGCAGTCAGGTTCTGGAACCTTTACAAATGTAGTGTTGATGTCAAATGTATTATAATGGAGCAGGTCAATGAATTAACTCCCCTTCCCATTCCAAAACTGATCTTTTTGTCCCAGGCCTGCTCCACTGTCAGTGTGAGGCCAAATGCACCTTTTATTTCTCTCAGGCAGCTTACAACCCAGGATTTGAACGTTGCCCTATCCACTCATGCTTAGCCCCCAACTGCACAGACACGGCTAGAGAGGGTGAGGGAGGGGGGGGGTAGAGAGGGAGAGAGTGAGGGGGGGGTAGAGAGGGAGGGTAGAGGGAGGGGAGGGGGTTTGAGAGTGAGGGGGAGGGGTAGAGGGAGAAGGTGAGGAGCATAGAGGGAGGGGAGGCGGTAGAGAGGGGAGGGCAGAGAGGAAGGGGGTTAGAGAGAGGGAGATAGAGTTGGGTGAGGGGGGTAGAGAGGGTGCAGGTAGAGAGGGGGGAGGGATGGGGTGTGAGAGGGAGTGTCTACGTTTGAACAACTCTCCCTACCCCCTCCTCTCCCTCAATTCCCCCACTCTCCCTCCTCAACTCCCCAACATTTTTTTTCCTCTCCTCCACTTCTCCAATCCCTCCCTCAGCTCTTCGAACGGAGCCAAAGGAACTGGGCTTAACGGGACAGGGCCGAGCGGAGTCGAGCGTGCAGGGCCGAGCGGGTCCCAACGGAGCCAAGTGAGGCCGAACGGGTCCCAGCGGGGCCGGGCGAGTTAGAGTGCTGGAGTTCCCCTTGAAGGGGGTGTAGAGAGGGAGGGTAGAGGGATGGGGTATAGAGGGAGAGGGGCAGAGATGGAGGGGGTTAGAGAGAAGGAGGTAGAGTTGGGGGAGAGAGGGTAGAGATGGAGAGGGCGAGGGATCCCAGCGGGGCCAGTCGGGTTGTAGTGCCCCTCGCGCCCGGAGCATGCGAGTGGATTGTAACGTCAGCCCAAATTTTTATTCTTCAAAATGGGTGAGCTTGAAGAATTTTAACTTTTTTTTAAACAGTTTTTAAAAGATTAGTAACTTGGGAAATATAGGTTGAAATGCAACGGGAAGATATTTATCGCATCCGCAGGGAAAACGTCAGCAGCATGTACGAAAATGGGAAGGCTGTGGCCTAGCGTTTGGAAGAAGATAGGAATTAAGGAGATTGACAGAAAGCAGACACAACACTGGCCCACACAGACACAAGACCAAAGGAAAGAGTTTTGGTATAATACTAGACCAAGTGTAGACCCGTTTGGTCTGCTCCCCCAACGCACCCGTTCCCTACCCATAGCCCCCACGGAGGCATGGTCCTCCAACTCAAGTCATTCCCAAACATAAGATTCCAGCACTCCCTTGCCTCCCTCAACAGTGGGCTTTAAAAAAAAATTCCAATTGCTCTTCCCCTTTGTGTTGCAATAACAATCCACCCTCTCCCTCCTGTGAATTCAGAGTGTGAAATCGCGAATAACGTGAAATATAGGATGAAATCTTTAGTGAAGCTGATCACTGCTAGCCCAGCCATTGAGACGTCATCAGTTGCAGCTGGTCGTTTTAAATTCAAAGTCTTTTGATTCTTTTAAACTTTAATCAGTAATGTGGAGAATAAGTCGAGAAATAAAGTATAAAATGTTCAGTGAAGATGGTCTTCACTGGGAAAAATGTGAATCAGAATATGTAAAATGTATGTATATGCATGGTGTTTTTGCAAAGAAGTAAAGACAACCACATACACACACACATATACACACACATCAGACTTTTAATAAGTACTAGACCAAGTGCAGACCCGCTGGGTCTGTTCCCCCACCGTGCGGCTGTGGGGGGGGGGGGGGGGGGGGCAGCATGCGGCGTCACACATACAAATTACCCCCCCCCCCCCGCAGACATGCTAACAACCCCCTTGATGTTATATTAATATTATTCATTTGCTCCTTTTACTCCATAAGAGCCCTATCTACTGACGCATTGCCCCCAACTCGCAGGTGCTTCTAGAGAGGGGGGTGGGGTAGAGAGTGAGGGCGGAAAGAGAAGGGGCAGAGACAGAGAGAGGGGCAAGAGACAGAGAGAGGGGGTGGAGTGGAGGAGAGGGAGGGTGGGAAGGGAGGGGGAGAGGTGGGGGGAAGGGAGGGGGAGAGGTGGGGGGAAGGGAGGGGGAGAGGTGGGGGGAAGGGTGGGGGAGAGGTGGGGGGGAAGGGTGGGGGAGATGTGGGGGGAAGGGAGGGGGTGGAGGGGTGAGGGAGGGAGGAGGGGGGGGTGAGAGAGGGGAGGGTTGAGGGAGAGGGGGATGAGAGGGGCGAGGGGTGAGAGGGGGGTATGGATGGAGGAGCGAAGGGTTGAGGGGGGGGAGAGGGGTGGAGGAGAGGGGGGAAGAGGAAGGGGGGGGGGAGGAGAGGGGGGGTTGTTACCAAACTGAACTCACTGTGGAATGAATCCATTAACGGAGCCACTCTGCTGCTGGATTCGAAGTTGTCCCTGCAGGTAGAGAGGGGGGAGCCTCGTCCCCATCAGATGCCGAGTTCGCAGAGCCCTGGTTAAACGCGGGGGCCGCTCATGGTTAAGTCTGTGAAATCGGCCCCATCAGACACCGTGAGGCCTCGCATCCTCGGCGCTTCAGACCCCGAGTACGGGGAGGGTGGAGCGGGCAGGCGTGATGCCGAGTGAGCCTGCGGGCCAGGCTTACGCTGTGTACGATGTCAAGACGCTGCGTACGACGTCAAGACATCAGGACGCTGCGTACGCCCATCGAGATGCTGCGTACGCCCGTCGAGACACTGCGTACGCCCTCAATGCGCCTGCGGGCCGACAGGACTTTCGGACGGTGCAAGCGTGCGGGCTGGCAGCGAGGACGCGGAAAAGCAGCGGGGGAACAGCCGATCTTTGGCTGTGAAAAGGAGCGGGGGACCAGCCGATCTTTGGCTTGAGCCAGCGTGACAGAACCGTGCCGGTGGGGATGGGGGGGGGAGGGGAGGAGAGCCGGGCGGCAGCAGCAGCCATTATGGTCGCGCGGGGGACGCGATGAGTAGGTGGCCAGCAGGAGGCGACAAAAATGAGTGAGTGGGGGGGGGGGGGGGGGGGGGGGGGGGGGGGGGGGGGGGGGGGGGGGGGGGGGGGGGGGGGGGGGGGGGGGGGGGGGGGGGGGGGGGGGGGGGGGAGGGGGGGGGGGGGGGGGGGGGGGGGGTGGATTTTATTAAAAATGTGTACAGAAAAAGGACTAAATTTAATGAGTGGATATGCAAATGTAAAAGTGAAATCACAAGCGAAATGGTAAAAATCTCGGCGTTTTTGTGTCTGGTTTTGGCGGACTAACGAATCAAAGGCCAAAAAATCTAATCTGAAACACACACACACACACACACACACACACACACACAAAACACACACACACAAACACACACACACACACAGAGTTTTAAAAGTATATAGATATGATATGTATAGATAGTTGATGGTCGACATAGAAACAGTTGATCATTTGGTTTGTTTCTCTGCTGTATGTTTTTCATTATTCCATGTTGAACTTGACCAATCCTATTATGATTTTCTAAGTGCCTTGTTACCACTCCCTTAATAATATGTTCTAGCATTTATTCCACTTTGATGTCAAACTAATAAACGGGCAGCATTCCTCCTTTCCATTTTCCTCTTTTCTCTGTCCTTTCTATCTAAAAAATTGCGGGAATTACATTTTCTATTTTCTATCTACCTTCTCCATTCTGGACCTGAATTCTGCTCTGCGGAAACCATTCCAGAATCAATGGCATTTTGGAACAATCTACACTTCCACAATCTCAACAGCAATCTCATTTAAACCCCAGGACTCAGATTATGAGGCTCTATGGATTAATTGGATCTTCGCCCCATTAATTCCTCCAATACTAATCACCAAATGTCATTGCTGATACTGTGATATCTATTCTATCTACTACTCCAATATTACCATCTTGCTTCTAATACTTTCACCAAACATCCACAAAATGAAAATCCCCTATTATCCTGTCCCCTTCACATTACACCATTACTCCAACAATAAAAAAAAAACAAAAACCTTGTACAACAAAACCACAAACCCCAGCTTCGAGGCTCTAATTGCGACTCCATCAACTTGGATTGGCTCTCCTCCATGTGTCTACATGGTCTAAAAGCAGGCACATCTACATACCTAAAACTACTAACCCAAGCTCTGTTACAGAAAGAGAACAGAGGATCAAATTAAAAGCAGAATTTTTCAAAGACTTCTTTTTGTAAAGCTGTAAAACGGCAACGCCCTTGACCAGTAGACATCCCTGGCCTGTGGCAGCACTGAAAACCACAAGTCCCACTCAGTGTAAGATAAGGCTGGCTTCAGTTGACTTGGTTTAGGTGGAATGGTGGTGTGGATGGTGTTTATTACTGGCAGAAGTGAATGAAGAAGCATGCTATCTGCCATGGGCCTGTTACGTACACTCGGTACCACCTGTAGCAGAGACTTCGGATCCTGCTTTGGCCTCCTCAGGCACAATAGGGCCCACTGAAAAGGAATGGAAGCATGTCACCCTTAACCCTGAAGCACTGCCAAAGAATAGATACAATCAACGCAGAACCAATGAATTGACATTTTCCATTGGGATTGGATTAGCCTTGTAATGAAGTGTTTTTTACCCCAAAGTTCTCTCAGTCTCCTCTGAATAATTTACTGTTGAAAAAGAAGGTCCATGTGTATTAAGGCCAGGGATGTAAGATAACTCCTTCGCTTCTCCGTCCGTGGGGCGGGCGCTTACTTTGGACATCCGCAGAGCCTGGTCCTTGCCGTCCTTGATCCTTGCCCGGGGTCCCGCCATCGTTGAATCTCCGCCCTCTCCGCCCGCTCGGCCTGTGGACTTTTGGAGCCGCAGTCACCCACCTGTAGGAAGCGGCCGGTTTCGGTCGTGAGGCTCCAGGGCCTCTGAGTGTTCTTCTTTTTTCATTCTTCGTTCGAGGCCTGAAACATACATCGGGCCCGCCGTTGTGGCGACTGCGGAGGCCTCAATAGCCCCGACGCCGCGGGTGAACAAGAGGAAGAGGACCTGAACTGTATGCCTCACCCCTCACAGTGGGAAACATAAGTTCCAAATTCTATAAAAGTGTTGTTTTATTATTTGTGTGCTGCATGGTAACATTAAAGTTCACTGCACATTGGTGTATGTACAATAAATTGTTCCTTCTGTCTTTTGTCCCTTTGCCCTTGTGCATGAAGAAAACTAAACTCATATTAAGGCTTTTCAGATGATCTTGTTTGAGTGGAGTGGTGGGGTGGTGCTGATGGTAGTGTATTGATGCCAATACTCTATGATTTGTTTATTAAAATGTAATTGGGCTATTGGAGAACACCATCAAAGCTGTGGAAGAAATGTTAGGATTCCTTTAATTTATACATGTTATATTGATTGAACTGAAAAATAAAAAAGGAGCTATCACATTGTTGGCCCCCCAAGGAGAGAAGAAGAGGAATCTTGGGAGCAAATTCTGACAGTATAAAAACACATAGGAAGGAAAAGGTAGACCACAAAAACAGGAGTGAACTCAGCGGAACAGTGCAGCATCTCTGGAGAGAAGGAAATGGGTGAGCGTTTCGGGTCCGAGACCCTTCTTCAGAACTGGTTAGGGATAAGAGAAACAGAGAGATATAGAAGAAGACGTGAAGTGGACAGGTAAAGAACCATATTTGCACAAAAAAAAGGTACGATGATCAAAGGAAAACAGTACAGCAAAGAAACAGGCCATGTAAGCTGTTTACACAGGGTGAAAATGAGAAGCTAGCTGTGCAAACTTGTGTAGGTGAGCAGGAGAGAGATAGTAGAAGAGAGAGAGAGGGAATGCCGGGGGGGCCTACCATGATGTGAGAGAAAATCCAATATTTCCATTAACCAACTGGGCTAAGCTGCCCAGCGAAATATGAAGACGCTGTTCCTCTAATTTGCATTTTAGCATCACTCTGACAATGGAGGGGAAACTGGTAGTATTTTTATTAATTACCCTAAACATTAAACTAAGAACTAAGAGATGATACAAAAATTGTTGGGTGGACAGACTTTCAAAAATTGAAATCAGGAGACCTATTTCTTTTAAACCACTGCATTTTTTTTTTTTTAGCAACAAGAGGCGAAGGGCGGCACACGGAAAGTGGAAGAGTGGAAACAAACAAATGTCGGCACGGACTGTGAAGGGGAAGTGCGAGAGGGCCTGTTCCGTTCTGTAATTGTTATATGGTTATATGGTTAAGAAGGTGGGGTAATTCAGGGTTTAATTTTATGGAACAAAAACTAGGAAGGGGAAATAAGGGGAATAGTTTGATGGATGATTTCAATGAATATGCTGTAAAACCAAATTGATTTCCTCAGTACTAATACAGTTTTCAGTCATTTGCTTTTAGCAATGAAGTGGGAATTGTAAATGGATGCAGTATGATTAGATAGGTTTGTGACATTATGTGGTAACAAGATCATCAATTCTAGTTAGTATTTACATAATTATGGTGTCGAACCAAATTAAAAAAACAGATACTAATTTGGGAGTAACTGATATATATTTGGAACTAAGCAAACAATTTAGGAAAGATAGACTGGAGAAAACCTGAAAATGTAATATCTGTAAAATATGTTAATAATCAATACAAAAAGAGAAAAATCGACAAAATTAAACAGATTTTTTTTGTTTTTGAAATGGTTTAGATAGAACAGGAATTTAAAACTTATTTTATTCAATCTTGAAACTTAAGTGCAAAATTAAATTATCATTTAACAAAAGCTATGTAGAAAATAGCACAGGAAAACAAATATTCCAAGATGAAGTGTTGGCAAGTGACCTCATTTAATATTGAAAAGTCCCCAAACATTCCTCGCCACAACATAGCCACGCTGTCCTTGTCTTTACAACCTTCCCTGTTTGTCTTTCAACCCCTCAGTCCCACTCTCCCATATCCCCACACTCTGTTTGTGCACTGGAAACCCTAAATTAACCTATCATGCCCGTCATGGTTTCCATTTTCTATAGAGGTCCACAAGATTTCAGTAGAGGTCAGATAGCACAGAGAACAAGCCTCTCAATCCAAGCATTAAAAATATCCATGAACCCCCCAGACCACAGCCCTTCCTGAAGCAAAGAATTCCACGGTTCACACCATCCTCTGATTTAAAGAAATTCCTCCTCAATCTCCTACCTAAAGGTATGTTCTTTAATCTGATGCTCTGACCTCTAGCTAAGCCCTGAGACTCTCACAATACGAGTGAACATCCTCCTCCACATCCACTCTATCCAATCCAAGACCTTTCACTTATTTGGGCTATTCGGCTTGGGAAATTTTCAATGAGGTCCCCCTCATTCTTCTAAGCTCCAGCGAGAAACCGGCCCGTGCTGTCAAACGCTCATCATAAAGTCGTTAAAAACCCACACTCATTCCTGGGATCGATTCTTGTTAATAGGCCCTGTCTCACGGTGCGAAGTTACCCACGAGGTACCCCCCAAGTACAGACTCGTGGTTGTCGCACGAGACTTCAAGTTTATGTATGATCAAGTGTGTAACCGAGTTCCTCCACGGGTATGTCATTGCTGCGATGCTATCCCAACTTCCTCCTCCGAGTTACCAACTAAGTTCCTCTCCCGTTACTCTTGACCAAACCCCGGAATGAAAGGTATGTTTTAATAAATCAACAATGTTAAAAACATTCTCCATCCTGTGGTTTTGAGTATTTCAGAAGCGCGGTCACGCGGGGCTGGCAATCTATTAATATGACCTACAAAGAGGAAAATGCGCATCACCTCAATCCAGTAACCAATAACGTGGTAAAGTAGCATTTCTTGTTGTTTTATGTTTTTTAAATACTTTTTTTGCAATGGAATCGTCTATTTTAAAATTAAATAATTTTTTTTAAAAAATGAAGGCAGCTTCGGTGACTGACATTGACGGCCGGCCGGGACCCCGAGCAGCAAACACCACACACACAACAACACCACACACACACACACAACACACACACCACACACACACACACACACACACACCACAAAACACACACACCACCAGAGATACACACCAACAGACAGCAGGACTGGCCGCCACTAATAACTTCCGAGGAAGGAATCAGCTCGGGTGACTTTGAGCGGCCGCCGGGAACCCCCGACAGCAGAACACACACATATACACACAGACAGACAGAGACACAACAAACACACACTACAGATACACACAACAGACAGGAGACATCACACACACCACCAAACACATCACTCCACAAGATACACACACAGACAGAGACAGAGACACACACAGACAGACAGAGACAGACACACACACACACCACAACACACACAGAGAGAGAATACCAACACATGACAGCAGGACTTTGAGGACTTGGGACTGGATGTCGATAACAAAGACAGCATTACTGGCCGCCACCTCAAGGAGGAAGCAGCTCGGGTGACTTTGAGAGCGGCCCCAGCCGGGGACCCCCGACAGCAGACACACACACAGATACAAACAGATAGACAGAGAGGGAGAGAGAGAGACGACACACACACACATACACACACATAGAGAAGAGATACACACAGACAGCAGAACTGGCCACCACTTTCAGAGAAGGAACAAGCTTGGGTGACATTTGAAGCGAATCCGCCGGGACCCCAACAACAACACAGACCACACAGATACACACAGATTAGACAAGAGAGGGAAGAGAGAGAGACACAAATCAAACACAC